>JAQHUG010000148.1:4249079-4262985 GCA_028555095.1 Dicrostonyx torquatus
GGTTTTTCGAGACAGGGTTTCTCTGTGGCTTTTGAGCCTGTCCTGGAACTAGCTCTTGTAGACCATGTTGGTCTCGAACTCACAGAGATCCGCCTGCCTCCTGAGTGCTGGGATTAAAGGCATGCGCCACCACTGCTCGGCTTGCCTGTATGCTTTCTAATGAGAGACAGAAAGGGATTAGCTCTGGATAGGAGGGAGGTGAGAAGGAACAGGGGAGGGGGAGAAAGGAAACCATAAATCAGGGTATATTATGTGTAGAAAACAATCTATTTTCAACAAAAGGAAAAAATGACCTGTAGACAAGTCTGTTTTCTTAATGAGTGATTGATGCAGAGAGCCGGGCCTGTTACATATAGTGCCACCCCTGAGCAGGTGGTCCTGGGGTATAGAAGAAAGGAAGCTGAGCAAGCCGTGGAGAGCAGGCCAGTTCCTGCACTGACTTTCCTCAGCCACAGAGTATGGCCTGAGGAAATTCCCTTTCTCTGCAGATGGGTTTTGATTGTGGTGTTTTATCATAGCATTAGAAACCCCAACTGAGACTCTATGCAAATGACCCCCAAAGCCCATGCGTGCCATCTCTGTTTGAGCTCCTAAACTTCCTCCGCGTACCAGCCTACTTTACGTCTTTTGGAAGTGAATCATTTCTTAATAAATTCTCTTGCTTTGCTTGCTGCTATCCACACGTCTTGTCCAACTCCTTCTTTGGGATACCTGGAACCCCTTCAGAAATGCTGTTGAACTCAAGAAAGTTTTGGCAAGCCATCCAAGAGGCAAGTCTTATGTGTCTAACCTCTTTAAACATGTTATTCATTCTAGAGGTATCTGAGAGGAGCCACCCCAACTGTGGGTATGGATCAAGGAATTACATGCTACACCTGAAGACTCCCATGACAGGATGTCGTTCTGAGCTGCGGTTGTGCGCCAGGACACTGTAAAGCCACAGCAGCTTCCTGCTAAGAGTAGTAACTTGAAAGCAGCCTAAAATGCTACCATTCTCTCTCTCTCTCTCTCTCTCTCTCTCCTCTACTTTAAGGAGAAAAAAGGACAAAAACAAAGGTGGGCTTGAACCCTCACTCTCTAACCATTAGACCTTGACTGCTTGGATCCTAAACCAGTCACTAGTCAAGTGACCACAGCCTAAGCCCTAACAACCGCTGACCCCTCATACTAAATGGCTAGTCTCTGGAGGGGCAAAGGACATTGCAAATGTACCTACCCAAGAAGATAATGAGTTGCCCTCCTCTGAGCAATTTGCATGTGATCTCCACACAATGCCCAAGAGGCAAGGCCAAGTCACTTTCTTAACTGCTATAAAGGGACCCAGTTCCTCCTGAGGTTAGGTGGTAATTATCTCTTGAGAATTTCCTCACTGTGATGGACTCCATAGTGTCCGTCCTTTACTGCAATTCATGTGTCAGTTCTGCCTTTAGTAAAACCTCTGTTCCTTGGGCTTCTTCTTTTCAGAATATTTTGGCAGCCTCCTGGGGAAGCTCACCCCTTGCCTTGATTCTTTAGACGCTCATGTTTGTGCTGGCCAGCTCAGCTGTTCACATGTAATTGGAGACCTGTGTCTGGGTCACATCTTCAGAGGTGTGGAAACTTCTGCACTGTGACTCTGGCCTGCTATCACCCACCAAGGTATTAGCTAAAAAGTTACTTTGACCCCCTGTGGAGAGTTCTTCTTCTTTGCAATTGACAGATCCTGAGTGCTTTGGCAGAAGCTGAAGGAGGTCAAGCCATTATAGTCTGTAAGGACAAGGAATACTTTTTTTCCTTCTAAAAGTTCCCTCACCTGAAATTTGCGGTACAGGAAGAATGGCATCCAGCTAGAGCAGTGGCTCTCAACCTTCCCAATGCTGTGACCCTTTAGTACAGTTCCTCATGTTGTGGTGACCCTTAGCCATAAAATTATTTTCATTGCTACTTCACAAGAGTAGCAATTTCGCTACTCTTATGAATCGTAATGTAAATATCTATGTTTTCTGATGGTCTTAGGCGACCCCTGTGAAAGGGTTGTTCAATCCCCAAAGGGATTACAACCCACAAGTTCAGAACCCCTGCTGTAGAGTGACCCCCCACATGTTTTGAGGACCCACTCTTTTCTCTCTCCTCTTGGTCCTTTCCTCACCCCGGCATTTGCCCCGCCCTTCAGAGCAGAAGGGAGCAGAATGGCGGAGGTGTCTGAGCCTGCTGTCTCCTTCCCAGCCAAACTGGTTGACTTCGGGCTTCACCAGGGTTTAACTTTCTCCAGGATAGCGAGAGTCCCTCCCGTCACCGCAGCTATGTGAACAAGTATACTTTGTGATTGTTCCTTTCAGGTTGGTCCAGCCTGATCAACTAGAAGGTTTGCCTCTGGAGTGAAATTGGGTTTTACCTCCTTAGGGGAGTGTCGGCATTCAGTTTTGCACGGGTTCATGGAAGAAACTGGGTTACTCCAGGATGAATTTTGGCTTAGCAGCACCAGGGAAAAGTTTCTGGTGAACTGACTGCCATTGCTTTGCAAAAGGGCTTTTTAGATTATTATGATTGTTACACAATTTACACCTTAGCAAGTCAGTTTCCGCATACTAAAACCTCTTCTCTGAAACTTTCCCATCAAGGAAACAAATGCCAAAACAATTCTCAGTAGCTAGGCCTCTTGGTTATCCAACTTTCCTCACAGCCAAATTTCCAGAGGCCATAAACCCTTCAGAAAAAACTCAGATAAGATTCAAATTCTTCAAACAAAAGGTAGCGATCACAAAAGTTAAAGGTTGCAAAAGGTAACAGGAAAGGTAACAGTCATAAAAGGTAACAGTCACAAAAGGTAACAGTAGCAAAAGGTAACAGTCATAAAAGGTAACAGTCACAAAAGGTAACAGTAGCAAAAGGTAACAGTCATAAAAGGTAATGGTCCCAAAATGTAACAGTCCCAAAAGGTAACAGTCAGGAAAGGTAACAATTGTAAAAGGTAACAGTCAAAAGGTAATCCAAAGCCCAGATGCTAATTGGGAATTCAAGCCAGCAGCAATGTTCTGCAGGCTCTCCAGCTACAGCAGAAGGCCCTCTTCTCCTTGGGGGATACCCAGGAAGAAGACATGCCTTATGAGTCAGTGAACACAGATCAAACCACTGCTGTAAGGGATGCATTCAGGGTCTGTACTCATCCTCTGGTAAGCCCCACGTTGGTCTCATGACTGCCATCTCCTCCACAGGCGCCCGTGCAGTATGTCCTAAGAACTGCTCTGTTTGAGCCTCAGACTCTCAAGTTATTTTCCCTTGTAACAAAATTGATTCTTTATATCCACTCTTAGACCAAGACTGCTGCTAGCCTAATGTCTCATTAAGCTATAATTGGGTCTTGCAATTAGACCTCTTTTTCTCATAATTTCAAGACTTTGAGACTCCTATGTCCAAACCTTCATGACCTAGTCACAGGGATGTCATGTCCTGTGGGAGGGATTTTATGTCTCACCAGATTCTCTTATGTCAGCTCCTCTCCCAGAGGACGAGCGTCACAATCCATCCAGCCACTCTTTCACTTAACAACTCTGATCCCACATACCCTCCCAGACTTCTCCCTCTCCTCCTCCTCCCCAACCTCCTCTCCATCTGTTCTTTACTAAACTCAGGTCCTGGACCATTCTGGACAATCCATCTGACTTCTTCACTGCCAAGATAGGGCTTCTGTATTCTCCACCTCTGCGGATGGTCTTGGATAAGCCTAAATGTAATAGGGAACAAAATTACTTTCATTTGGATACTGGAGTTACTGTTTCCACCCTGGTGACTCTGATTCATCCTTTCACTCCCCATTCTCCACAAAGTAGGTGCTATGCAAATGAACCCACTAAAACCTACTGTAGTGATACAAGTGCCCCAATCCAATCCTTTGTGAGCCAACACTAAGTTTCTAAACTTTCCTTCTGCTCCAGCATACTTCCTCCCTTGGAGGCACATTCTTGTTTTTTTTTTGGTTTTTTTGTTTTTTGTTTTGTTTTTTTTTTTTTTCAAGACAGGGTTTCTCTGTGGTTTTGGAGCCTGTCCTGGAACTAGCTCTTGTAGACCAGGCTGGTCTCGAACTCACAAAGATCCGCCTGCCTCTGCCTCCCGAGTGCTGGGATTAAAGGCGTGCGCCACCACCGCCCGGCCTGGAGGCACATTCTTAAGACGTTTATTTACATTGTTACTATCTGTGCATCTCTGTCCAGTTTCTTGTTTTGGGCTATAAGAACCTGGACCCTCTCTAGATGTATCCACCACACCCCAATACCCACTGTCATCACTGGTACACCAATTCAAGAAACAAGCAGTAATGCAAAGTAGGAAATTTAATCACTGTGGCCACAGTAGAAAGAGGAACAGACATAAGGATCTCCCAAGTCCTCTTTGGGATACTGACATGAGCTTTGGGTTAAAACAGAGAACTGGTGCAGGAGAAATGGAATTATGCATAATGAAACAGCCCCGGCCAAAGAGCAGCCTCAACCTCACAGATCATTGCCCTCCTCTGAAAAAAATGGCCTGTCCTGGGAGACTTTGCTGCTCCTAGAATCCAAGGTGACCTCAGGTTCAGGACAGCGACTTTTCTCTGAGATTTCAGCCTTGAAGGTGGATGAGAGAGGGTCATCAGTACACAAAACAAGGCAGAGATGCCAAGGTCTCATCCTGGGGTTTGTGGCTTTGTGGGTCCAAGTGAGGAATTGGTGCTATTCAGCAAAAGTCTCCAAGAACCTGTTATGTCCTCAGTTGTACAGGGACATCTGGGGCAGGGCCAGGGAGGCTGTGCCTCTGCAGCCTGTCCCAGCCCTGGGAGTATGGAAGCCCAAGTTTGCCTATGTAAATACTGTTCACCTGAAGGGCAGCTCCCCAGAGGCCTCAGATGGTAGCAGTGACCATGATCACCTAAGCACTGATTCCTGGTGACATCCTGGTTGGTTTTCAGTAGTTCTGTGAGCAAAAACTGGCCAGCCTGAGCTGTTCTTACTTCTTGTTCCCACTGCGTGCCTGGGCCATTGGGGGTGGTCCATTGTGCATGATCAAGAGGTTCCTGCCCCACCCCCAACTCCAGTCCAGCTGCTCATATCCAGGGAAGGGAGAGAAGCTTCCTGACCTGCATCTGTGCCCTTGGGTGAGAACCAAGAAAATTTTAGGACTTGACCTTATTACCTGGACTCCCTGTTGTGGCCACCCCAGAATAAGAACCTGCTAGAGTGCTCAGGCCAAAACCAGTGCTGGGGGACATGGTTCAGTCACCACCTGACACAGATGTGAAATGTGCCCCCCTCTGCAGAGAGGGCCAGATCGCATGTCGCACTATCTTCCCAGCTGAGCATGACTCCAGGCTTCTAGGCAGGCCTGAGAGATAGGGACAGAAAAGGTATTTGCTTTCCAGGGTTCCTTAAGGCAACCAACCCAAGGACTAGGCTGGATGGGCCCCAGCCAGGATGCTGCCTCTGCAATAGTGTCAAACACTACCTACTTCGGTGCCTGTGGAACGGCAGGCCCCAGTCCCTCTGTCTTTGTGACATTGTCAGTCCAAATAGGGGACTAAAGTCACCCAAATAATCACCACATCACTGAAAAAAAAAAGTCAGGGCAGCTGTGCCTCCCATCAGGAGAAAGCGTTATTTAGCACTCTGCGGCTGCTATGCATGCAGAACTACTGGCATCGGCCTTGGGACCTGGGGCCTGGAAAAGGACAAACAACCACCATGGCCCTTCATGACAGTGGTGATTGTGTCAGGAGAGTGTGGCAGAGAGGTAGGTCCGCAATAGTGTCTTAAAAAAATCCTATTGGTAGAGAAAACTTGAACCTATCCCGTCCAAGACCAACTCATAGCAAATCCTCAAAGAGCGCACTGGTGCCATTGAGCTTCTGACCTTTCTTCAAACTCTGGCCCACCCTTCCCCCCAGAGGTACTTTCTTCCTTAATAAACTGTCTCTGCTTCTACTACTATTCACATGTCCCTATGCCGTTTCTTTTCCCAGGAAACAAGAACCTGGAAATCCCAGTGAGCGCTGATCAGATTCCAGTATCTGCCAGTAGCGTGGATGACCCCGTTACCAGTGCCATTGCTTATCAGCAAAGACCACTCAGGAGGTCTTAGCAGCAACAGTGCCTGGTTTGCTACTTGCTGGCGGAGGTATCTGAACATGGTCGAAGGGTCCTGGCCAGCTGGAGAGATGAGTCCGAGGTGCCGCTGACAGAGGAGCTGACATTCTAGCTGTGTGAGGCCATTAAGGTCAGGGGAAACTGGTTTCTGCTCTGGACTGAGCACCAGAGTAGGGCTGTTGGATGGCAGGTACTCTGGAGTCTTTGTTGAGCAGATGGAATGATGGTAGTTTGTGCCATCGATGAACAGCAGGGTACAATCCTTCCTATGGGTCAGAGTGGTTGCTGTCTGTGTGTCATTTCATCTTCTGCCTTGTTCCATTGCACGCTGAGAAACTATGGTGGCCAGCGGCAGAAGGCCTGGGAGGGGAGCTGGGCTATGCACATGGTGCCAGATGGTAAGTGAAGACTAGAACCACCTCAGGCAAATGGGGAGGGAGTATCCTATCTGGCATTTCAGCTTCCCACAGTGAGATCTGTGCTCTTCCTGGGACCATAATCGGGCGCTCACCCGTTATCCTCTTGGGTTGGTGTGAGATCACTGGCCTGGAAGTCTGCAGACCAGTTGCTTTGGTTCTGGTAGTGAATTGCCAAGCTGAGGGTCTCTATCGGCATTGGCCAACCTTTTCTATAGAGGGCCGGATAGGAAACATCTTGTCTTCTTTGTAACTAGTCGACTTTGACCTTGCAGACTGAGAACAACCATTAGTCACAATCAACAGATGCCTTTGAGATCCAACTTGCAAAGTAAGCTGGGAGGAGTCCCCTGGCTGGTCTAAAGGTCCACTGGAGACATCAGCGGATGCCTTTCAGCAGGTCATGGGCTCTTCTGCTTTAGCTCTTGTATTTTAGTGCTGCAAGAGGTCAAGTTCCTGGTTGCTAAAAAAACGACAAGGCCAAGCCCTGCCTTTATCCATAACAGCTTGGCAAGGGTAAGGGAGGATTGGGCTTGCAGAGAATTTGACCCCTAACAAGGTACAGGATGGCCCTATACACATTTCACTACTCTCTGGACTGAGGATGATACAGGTGAGTAGGGGCTCAGAGTCCTGTCCTTGGCCCAGCATGGCCACAGCCAGCTCCTTATCCTAATGAATTTGGCTCTAGGACACAGCTAGGATCAACAGCACATGTTTTGCCCATAGAGGGCAAGTTCAAAGTGTCTTCAATAGTGAGATTGTGTGGAAATAAGAGATGAAGGGAATCTATGCACCGGCCGTGAACTGTGGTCAGGACGCACCTTGGGTGTGACTTCTGTCACATAATGATCAACAAGCTACATCCATCCCAGGGAGGACAGTGGTGATACTTAGGAAAGAAAAGGCCCTGGAGCATGGGGATGCTTTGGGGGAAACCACCCTATAGCACAGGAACAAAATGGGAAGGGTTTGGGGGCCTCTGTGGTCTGTGAGCCATGGACCCTCAGATGGCAGCTACCTACTCCCAGCAAGAGCTGCTAAGGTTAGGTACTCACCAGCTCATGCCTTGTTAGGGACACCTGAAGGAAGAGAAGAGTCCAGATATGAGTTTCAGCATGCGTGGGGGAGCTGCAGGGATGTGGGTCTCATAACCTCAGTTATGCTTTCTGAAAAGACGGCAGGTAGCAATGTCTACAGGTAAGCAGAGGCAGGTGGCGACTGTGGAGGACAAGGAAGCAGCAATGTCCAAATCATAACAAGCAGCTTGACAGGGCACTTCATGTTGAGATCAGGACTGCAGGCTAGAGGCTGAGGCCACAGCCGGTTTAGCCCTGTCACTCTGTGATGTACTGTGCATTGAATACAGAGAAATGAGGGAACAGGTGCGGATAGAGTTGGAGGGGGATCGAAAAGACACCCCTCTTGATGGGGGGAGGGGAGGCCACCGGTAGCATCAAGGCATGCCCTGCCTCCCTAGTGGTCCTTCTTGTGTCCATGATGCTCTGCATGCCTTTAAACCCCAATTCACCCATGCTGAAGCATCAGCATATTCAATTTGAGACTGTAAAACATGGGACCTCACCAGCACCTTGAGAATATGGTGCACTGAAACCATTCCCTCGGCATTAGAGATGAATGATCCTGAGAAGGTATTTAGCCCGTGGGACAGAGACAGCTGGAAAGTCTGGGTTCCAAGTGAAATAGAAACAGAGACTGACACCAAGGCGGGCTGGTGGCTCCTCTTATGCCTTGGAGCTCAGTGGCGATGGCAGCAAAAGTCCGGCTCAGGGGAAAAAAACCAAACCCTTGTTCTGGCAGCTGGGATGTAAGGGCATGTTGTATTGTGAAGCCCACCAGGATGAGGTGCAGTTTCAGAAGGAAGTGTTTTCTCAGACAGTATAGGGCAACGGAGAACTGTCTGTCGGCTTTGGAGGAACTGCAGTAGCGTTTCTCTGTAGTGCTAGATCTTTCACACGACACTCAAGCCTGTGGCCCAAGACGTGGAGGAAATGACACGTCTGTCTTTCCAACATAGGACATATATGCTAAATTGATGGTAGTTCCAGTCAGGTGGTCTCAGTGACCAAACGGACAGTTTAAGGCATCATCAGGGAACCTCCTCTATGTTCCAGGAGAAGGATGCAGAGCCCCTCACTCAGAGGTTACTATCCCTGAATAATCATTGATATCAAATTCTGACCGAAGTTGAGCTTATGCGTGATTGTGTTCAGTCTTATGATAGCCTTACCCAACAACAGTGTGGAGAAGGTGGACAGCTCTCAGGGCGGCGTGGCCAGCCAGCAGGGGTTCTCTGTTCTTGTCACTGGACCATAGCTCTAGCCCTGCCTGGGAGGAAGCAGAATTCTAAATGGTCCACTGTGGGCAGTTGTAACTGTCAGTGGGTGTGGCCAAGCATAGTTAAAGGTGAGAGTGGTGGAAGGGGTAGTGAGGCCATGGGTGAGGGGTGAGAGCTGGGCATCTAAAGCCAGGAATGGGCAGAGGTTAGGGAGGCAAAGCACACAGAGCAGGCAAGGACAGTCAAAATTTTGAAAAATCTCAGGTGCAGGGATGGCTGAGAAGGGATGAGTCCAACTTGGGAACATCCCAGTGGCCCCGTCCTACCCACAGGAACGCCCTAAAGTGTGCTTAGTAGCCCTGGCTCTGAGAGCTGTCACTCAAGTGAGAGTGGGGGAGACCAGATGCCACTCAAGGACTCACCCAAGACCAAGGAGGCAAAGCCCATGGCCATACCTCCTGGAGTCATCAACATGCTAGTAATGGGAAACTTTATCATACACTGCTCCCCAAACCTTTACCACACACACCTGATCATGCACGTACTAGTCTTGTATCAGGGGTGAGCCCATCGCTTGCTCCACAGAGCAGCCCCATGCAGTCATGCCTGCGGCATCCTTAACTGGTCCCAAGGGGAAGAGCGATTACAGCTCACTCAGGACTCCCCTCCAGACAAGCTGCATTTGGAGTTGCTGTCTGCAGATCTAGGGCTCCACCTTGCTTTAGAGTGCATGTGTGTGATCACCCCATGTTCCTCCATGACAGCCTTATGAAGTCAAGTTAGGGGAATGACATAGTTGGTTCATGAGAGTGGGGACTTCTGGGTTAGTGGACACTCTCCAAACCACTCACACCATTTAGAAATCAAATAAAAAGCTAATAGAATCCATATTTATTTTTAAGATTTATTTTTGCCTGGCAACCTTGTCTGCTTCCAATTTCCAGGAGAATCTATATATGTTTTTCTTTGGGTTCACCTTATTACTTAGGTTCTCTAGGATCACAAACTATAGGCTCAATGTTCTTTGTTTATGGCTAGAATCCACTAATGAGTGAGTACATACCATATTCATATTTTTGGGTCTGGGTTATCTCACCCAGGATAGTGTTTTCTATTTCCAGGCAAAAGTTGGGAGCATAGGTGTGGAGATGGGGTTGGGGGAAGGGGAGAGAGGGAGAGAGAAGGGAGAAGGGAAGGATTGGGGAGAGCTTGGGGGAGTGGGATGGTTGAGATGGAGGAAAGGCAGATATAGGAGCAGGAAAGAAGATATCTTAAGGGAGGCATTGTGGGGTTGGCAAGAGGCTTGACTCTAGAGGGATTCCCAGATGTCCACAGGGAAGTTCCCAGCTAGGACCTTGGGCAGTGGAGGAGAGGGTGCCTGAACTGGCCTTGTCCCATATTCAGACTGATGACTATCTTGAATATCACCATAGAACCTTTGTCCGGTGACAGGTGGAGATAAAGACAGAGACCTACATCAGAGCACTGGAATGAGCTCCCAAGGTCCAGTTGAAGAGCAGAAGGAGGGAGAATATGAGCAAGGAAGTCAGGACCATGAGGGGTTGGTCCACCCACTGAGACAGTGTGCCTGAACTAATGGGAGCTCACCAAAGCCAGCTGGTCTGGGACTGAACAAGCATGGGCTCAAAGCCTCTGAGTATGGCTCTCAACTGAGGCTGACTGAGAAGCCAATGATGATGGCATTGAGGATTTGTCTCTACTGCATGTACTGGCTTTTTGGGATCCTATTCTATTTGGATGCATACCTTCCTAGGCCTGGATGGAGGGGGGAAGGCCTTGGACTTCCCACAGGGCAGGGTACCCTGCCCTCTCTTAGGACTGGAGGCCAGGAGGGTGAGTGGGGGAGCGGGAGGGAAGAGGGAGGAGAGGAAGAAGTGGAAATTTTGATTCCTATTATTTATAAAGTAATAAAAAATTATCAGAGGAAAAAAGATTTATTTATACAGTGTTCTGCCTGCATGTATGCATGCATGCCAGAAAAGGATGCCAGATTTCATTATAGATGGCTGTGAGCCACCATGTAGGTGCTGGGAATTGAACTCGGGACCTCTGGAAAGAGCAGTCAGTGCTCTGATCCATCTCTCCAGTCCTAGAATCCGCATTTATGCCAGGCATAATGGTGCACACATATCTCAACACTTGGGAGGCAGAGAAGCAGGAGGATCAGAGAAGTTCAGTGTCACCTTCAGCTATGTCGTGAGTTCAAGGGCAGCCTGAATCATATGAGATCCACTCTCAAAAAACAAAGCAATTCATATAATGTAAAATAATGTATCAGACACTACCCTACAGTCATCCTTTTCAGGGCTCCATGGAAAGCCTGCATAGCTGCTTAGACCAGAGCAATAAATAAACAAACAAATAAAACATCAAAATGACAAAACCAAGTTCTCCTTGAGCTTCCTGTTACTTCGTTACACTTATCAGCAACCACAAAATGATATAATTACCCCCTTCCAAATAGAATAACATTAAATTTCTAAGGGTCATATCTAAATTACCCATCATGCCTAAATACAGAATGCTGTCCTAGAATTATCTGTTAGATTAACTGACAGCCATAAAACTAAAAGAGAGAAATGAGCATTCATTAAACAGAGAGAGTTGTCTTGCTCTGACTCTAGAATTCAGCAGTGGGCTTCCTGAAGGATGGGCTTTCTGGAAGAGGAGGTGACACTCTTCTGTGGTCAGACGGTGTGGACAAGTCTCTGCTCTCCAGAGTAGGATCTGACTGAGGAGTCTTGAGGTCATCTGATCTTCACCAGGGAGGGGACGAGAGAGAGAGGATGAGAAGAGAGGGGTGCAGTGGCCAAGCCTGGTGGCAGGTGAAGGAGGTCAGTACATGTGGTGAGCCTCAGGTGGTCAAGAGAGATGCCAGACCTTTGGACTACTGGTTGGAGTGGTTCCGCAGGGGCTATGGAGGAGAATGAAACACAATCCAAATAGCTGATAGTTCCTACCCACCAGTTCTCTCCCAGAGGGAGAGAGAGGAAGGAAAAGAGAGAAAAAGAGAGAAGTGCACTAAGGTGTTTTCCACTTTCAAGGAGGCACTGGTGACATAGATAGCTGCCACAACATCATCTGTTCCCTTGTCCTTTTCCAATTCTTCCCACCACATGCACTTTAATGCCTCATGGCTCTACTCTACGTGTCCCATGGATCCATGCTACCTTGCACCCCTTATGTCTCTAACCCCGGGTGTCTCATTTCAGAAATCATTGCCATTGCATTGAAAGATCTGCAGCTCCGCTGCCCAAAGGAATCCAACACGGGCCACTGGATGCAACAAGCAAGAGGCACTTTATTGGATTAGTACACAGGCCTGCGGATGGACAGACAGCAGCAGCCTCAGCAGAAGCTTTGGCTATCTGACCATCCTGGGCGTTGTTACAAACAGCTTTTATAGGCAAAAACCACAAAATTAACATAAGGGGTACAAATACAATGCTGATTGGTCCAAATCATTAGACCAGGGTTACAGACAAGGCCAAATTAACATAGTCCAACCTACAGGAACCAGGGTTTAAGAAACTGACAAACTTGTTTTTCACATTCAGTGTTTTTCTCTTCTCAGTCTCTTGGTTGGGGGTCTCATATTAATATTAACTCTATCACTAATATGCTCCCATATCCCAGAATGTCCAGATCATTTATTAAACCGTTATCCCTTTTGCAGAAACCTAGGTCATTACTTGTCCCTGAGAGTTATGGCACTCAGTAAAAGAATCTTTCAATAAAAGATTCTCTTTTCAGCAACCTGCCAGCTTCACCTGGACCTGTTCTTAATTTTAACCTTGTGGCCAGCAGAAACAGTGTCCATAAAGGGCTAACATAAATTTTTGGGGCTGTGATCTTTCAGTATTAGCGAACTTCAAATCTTCCACCTGGATGGCACTGATGCCGCTGTTGGCAATACGGGTGATACCTTCTGGACAGATGGCCTCCATACTACTGGTAATAAAGGCTAAATCATGGCATTATTGCAGCCTTCCAAACTTGACCCATTGTCTAGAGGCAAGGTTCTTCCACCCAGGGACACACCAGGGCCTCCCTTCTTAACCCGGTGAGCCTTGCTGTCTTTGACAGAAGACCACACTTTATGAAGCTCTTCGGGCACTCATAGCAGGCAAATTTCTTCTCACCTGTGCATGTGTGTTTCTGTCTCTTCAGCTCATCTGGATGTGCCAAGTGCTTCCCACAGCATGCCCAGGAACACACAAACATGCCTCTTCTCTATGTGCCAGCTCCACGGTACCAGAGGTAGGAGGTCTTGCCATATTCTTTGGCACACTCCAAGGCGGTAAATGTGCAGTCTGCTTTTGTGCCAGGGTCTCCAGAGTCCCTGCCTCTGCTGTGTTTATAGTAGGGACATATATACATGTTGCACTGGGTCCTCTGCCCTGCTTGGGGGTAGGAATCAGGGCTGCTCTCTCTCCCACCTGATGTCTCACTATGTGTTCTAACACCCACCAGATCCATGGAGGTCAAGGTGAGCTCTGTGATCAACTGGAACATTTTCAATAGCAGTGCAGGCTGGGAGATGGTTCTGCTTCCCCGAAGTACCCCAGACTGAAGTTAATCACCCAGAGGTTTGATGTGAAGGAGAACTGGGCAGAATTCACACTGACCAGGCAGTTGAGGCAGTGGGTTTCTGGGTGATATCGCTGCTGCTATTCTGCTCCAAATAAATACCCTGCATTGGAGTCAAGATGATTGTCTGAGCATTGGGTTCTAAACTTGGAGATTTTGCAACGGGGGGAGTGGGGGTTCTGCTAACTGACACATCCCTTGACCGTCACTATTGGTATCTCAAATGACGGTGATACCAGAGTCTGGAACATATTGTCGCAGGACAATATTAACCAATTTGATTTAAAAAGGGGTATTTTATTGGAGGGGATAAAACTTACAGATAAATGTCCCACACCACGTTCCTCTGGTCGCAAACAGGAAACCGAGTCTAGCAGTCAGCATGAAAGCTGGAAGCAAGTTAGCTCGGAGAGCGGCTGTGGCTCTTTTTAAAATGAAAACCACGCCCCACATTGGGCGGGTATCTTAGAAGCCATTGGCTGAAA
>JAQHUG010000148.1:4266640-4276802 GCA_028555095.1 Dicrostonyx torquatus
TAGACTGGAAATGTCTCCTAACAATCTTTGAAAATCGTTAAGAGTTCGTAACCGGTCTCTCCTAATTTGTGCTTTTTGTGTAAATTTCTGTAAACCTATTCTGTAACCTAGGTAGTTAACAGAATCTCCTTTTTTAATCTTTTCAGGAGCTATTTGCAATCCCCATTTAGGCAAATGCAGACACTGGGAAGAGGTGTTGTGGACTCTGGTGTGAGTCCCAGACCTCCTGGTGGCTTTGAAGAAAATGGCCTGTCTCCAGAGCCCCAGGCTAGTGAGAGAGGGAAGTGGGAACAGGGTACCTCAGCCCAAGGAGAATACCAAGCAGTCCTCTGTGGGTGTCCCTTGCAGCACTTGGCTATGTGACCAGTGGTGTCGGTTGTGAGGGGCACAGGTGTGGTGTTCCCAGGAGCCAGGTGCATTCTCGTACAGCTCCTCTGTCCTTGGACTGTGGGGCCAGCCAGTCTCTCACACGTCACCAGGTCCTTGTTCCTTGTAGATTCCAGAGTGATGGCCAGTCTGAATGTATCCTTCTCTTTCTTTTTTGCCACCTGTGCCCTCTGTGAAGTGGTGAGAAGGGCATCTAAAGCCCTGCTCCCAGAAGGCACCTATGTCAACTTTTCCCGGGAGGCAGTGGCCGCAGCCCAGCTGGCAGCCTGCTGCCTAGAGATGCGAGTGTTGGTGGAACTTGGCCCCTGGGCTGGGGGCTTTGGGCCCGACCTGTTGCTGACCCTGGTCTTCCTGCTCTTCATGGTGCACGGGGTCACCTTTGATGGGGCCTCTGCCAACCCCACTGTGGCCTTACAGGAGTTCCTCATGGCTGAGGCATCACTGCCCAACACCCTGCTGAAAGTGGTGGCCCAGGTCCTGGGTGCCCAGGCGGCCTGTGCCCTGACCCAGCACTGCTGGACCTGGGAGCTCAGCGAACTACATTTGCTGCAGAGCCTCATGGCTGCGCACTGCAGCTCCACCCTGCGCACATCCGTGCTGCAGGGTACACTGGTGGAGGGTACCTGCACCTTCTTCTTCCATCTGAGCCTCCTCCACCTGCAGCACAGCCTTCTTGTCTACAGGGTGCCTGCTCTGGCCCTGCTGGTTACTGTCATGGCTTACACAGGTAAGACGGACTCCACTTTCAGGGCCTCAAGCACCTTTATTGGTACCCTACTGGGGGGTCTGCTGTAGGCACTTGTTGGGCCCCAAAACAGGTGGGTAGGGGCTGGAAGGCTAGGCCTGGGCTGTGTGTAGGGGAGCCTTGTACCATGCACGTCTCCGCAGCTCCCAACAGTGTTCATTACATCTAGGGCAGCTGAAGCAATGAGACAGTTAAGGCTTGGTTCTGGCTGTGCTCTGGATGCTCCTGAGCCCTCAGACACTCCATAAAGGGCAACAAGTCTTATGATTTCTTTCTCCCTGGGTCGCCCCACCTTCCTCACTCAGTCCTGAGACAGCAGCAGCCTCTCGCGCCTGTGATCTCTGCCGTGGCCATGCTGGCATCCTGACTAGGTTTTTGTGGTCCTTCATGTTCTTTCAAGGGGTGCTCTGGGCCCAGTTCAGCCTGACTCAAGGCTCCCAGATCTCACTTATCAGCCCAGGGATTCCCCTGAAGGGAGGCATTCCTAGAAGGGGTCCCAGGACAGGAAACACTGCAGGCTATTGACCAGCTGCTTCTGAGAGTTGAGGAATATATGGATGTTGCATCATGATAGATGCTGAGGTTGCTTTTTCTTTCCTTTTTTTTTTTAAAGATTTATTTATTTATTACTATTTATTTATTTTGAATGCAGTATTCTGTCTGCATGTATGCCTGCAGGCCAGAAGAGGGAGCCAGATCTCATTATAGACAGTTGTGAGCCACCACGAGGTTGTTGGGATTTGAACTCAGGACCTCTGGAAGAGCAGTCAGTACTCTTAGCCTCTGTACCATCTCCCCAGACCCAGAGCTGAGATTTCTAAAGGCTTGTTCCAGAAGGCCAAGAACCCAGGAAGTAGAAACAGCACAAGCCAATGCTGAGCCAAGCCAACCCAACACTTGGTGACCCTAGCAAGACCATGGGAAGGACCTCCAGCACCCTGATCAGAGGCAATGAACTGAGAGGCCAGAAGTACAGAGAATGCGGGAGGGTGGTGATCTACAGCAGAGTGCACAGGAGCGGCTGTACCCTGTGGGCCAGGCTTCCTAGCTCCCACAGCAGAGCTGCCTGTGCCCTGCACCCAAGGCTAGGTCCACACAGCGCTTGCTCTTCCTGAGGCCCAGGTTCTGCTCTGCCTGCCCAGGGCCATTGTCCAGCTTCCTGGCATGGCTTGAAAGGTGGTAACTGGCTCAATTGCTCCCCTCACCCCACTTCTCTCCTGTGGCTACTCAGCAGGTGACTTCTCCGTAGTTCTCCCAAGGCCTGCAAGTGACATCTCTGTCACTGCTACTGTTTTTACCTCACCCTCCCTGTCTTGGTCTTGCCTCTTGCCCCACCCCCACACTACCCTGTCCCCTTTCCTTGTTTTATTTATTTATTTTGTTTTGTTTTGTTTTTTAATCTCCTCTTTGGCTCTGGCCCTCTCTTGATATATCCCCTGCTGTTTCTCCCCACATCTCTCTGGGCCACCTCCCAAAAGGTAGGGAGGTTGGATCAGAGGACTCCTGATGTAGGAGTCTCACTCAGGGTGAGGGATGGGGGAGTGTGTCAGATATCCCTGGTACGACCTTGGTCCAAGCTCCTCTCCCGTGATCTTTGACCTTGGCTACATAGGCCTTGTTCCTCTGTGCAGGCAATAGGGAGAGCGGCTGTCCTCAGTACCCTAGTGCCAGAGCCCAGTCTCATGTCTAGCAGCGTGGTCTCAGCTTCAGTCAGAATCAATCCATGAGGATTCGGTGCTTCTGTCCACAGCTGGGCCCTACACATCTGCCTTCTTCAATCCTGCTCTGGCTGCCTCTGTCACATTCCACTGCTCTGGGAACACCTTGCTGGAGTACGCTCATGTGTATTGCCTTGGTCCTGTGGTGGGTGAGTAGTGGGGGCGAGGTTGGCTTGGGTGGTCTCCATGGGCAGACACAGGGCATTGCCGGCTACAGATTCACAATGCTGCCACCCTTCCTGGGACCTTGGGTGTTGGGGCAACAAGAGTTTGAGATCAGTTCTCCTGGTCTCTGCAGTATGGGCAGTTGGAGGAAGTGACTAAGGTGGCTATGTCCTGGTTTGGATTGTCACAGGGGAGAGGGGACGGTGTTCGGTGGAAAGTGGGATATGGGGAATTGGACCCTCTGAAGACTCTGTGTGGGCAGCAGGGACAGGCTGCAAAAGTTCACTTGTGACTGGGATTCCCTCCTCCCCAGGGCATCTTCACATACCTAGTTAAAGCTATCTTTCTGGGTACTGCTACCACAGGGCCTCTGGGACGCAGGGTCATGCTTGGATGATCCCAGGCCTTTCAGGGCTGCAGCCCTGGGTGGCCAGGGCCTGTAGCTCCTGGTAGGTCTGCCCTGTGACTCCTTGAAGTGCAAAGCGAACCCCCTCCAGTCATACAAGTTCTGAAAGAGGAATAGCAGTGAAAGTCCTTGGGCTAGAGTAACCCAGGGAAGGCCACCAGATGTCTCTGTCTCTAGCTACAGGATCTGTGGAATTCTGGTTCTGGCAAATTCTTCTCTGGCACTGGGCCCAGGTCCTAGGTTTTCCCACACAGTCCATGGATTTACCAGATGATTGAGGCCCACTGGAACCTTGGAAACCTTCCACTCCTTTCAGGGTCCACACTTGGCAGGACTCAGGGCAGAACCTCAACCCAAGGGGAATGGGGACAGAAGCCCCAGCTATTCCCACGAACACAACTGTGGGATGAGGACTGAGATATGGGCTCACCACCTGTAACCTGGGTTCTTGTAAGGTGACCTACCCATGGGCCACTCTGTGGACTGCTTCCAATTTATGTCCTTGTCCCCAAATATACACTGCAGGGCTCTTCTATGACTTTTCAGCTTTCAATTATGTGTAGGTGTGTGAGCATGTGTGTACATGTGTTCATATATGTGACTGTACATGTGTGGTACATGTGTTCACATACATGAGTATACATGTGTACATGCATTCATATACATGAGCGCACATGCGGGTACATGTGTGTACATGTGTTCATACATGTGAGTACACATGTGGGTGCATGTGCACATGGAAACCAGAGGTCAACCTTGGATGTCATTCCTTTGTTGTTGTTTTGGGTTGTTTTGAGAGAGCTCTCTGGTTAGCATAGACTGGCTGGTCAGCAAGCCCCAGGGATCTTGTCTCTTCCTCCCCATTGCTGGGATTACAAGCATGTACCACTACATCTTGCCTTTTTGGGGAGGATGAGCTTGGAGACAGGGTCTCTCCATGAAGCCCTGGCTCTCCTGGAACTCTTTATGTAGCCCAGGCTGGCCTCAGACTCATAGAGGTCCACCTGCCTCTGTCTCCTGAGTGTTGGGACTAAAGGTGTGTGCTATACCTGGCTTGTATGCCTTTTTATACATAGGTGCTAGATACCAAACTCAGACCCTCGTACTTTTAAGACAAGCACCTTATAGGCCAAGCCACCTCTTCAATCCTAATATTTTAGTTTTTAACATAACCTGGGTAGGCTGCCTCCATGTTCATCCCCATGATGTGGGGGTCACTTCTGGCCTGGTCAGCTCGGCCTCAGACTTTGAGCCTCCTGCCTGGTGTGACAGAATGACAGGCATGTACCACCATGCCTAGCTCCAGTCACCATCTTTATCTAGAAGTCTCTAACACGAGAACAAAAGTTTACAAAGTTTATTTAGAATTCAACGTTGAGAAGCTGGAGAGGTGGCTCTGTGCCATAAAATGCTTTTGTTGAACACGTGAGGAACTGAGATCAAGTCACCAGAATCTACATATGGCTGGGATGTAGAAACACACACACATACATACACACACATACACACACACACATACATACACACACACAGGGGAAAGGGGGAGAGAGAGAGTGAGAGAGACAGAGAAAGTTAAGAACGGAGGTGACTTGGCTTTAATCTCAGCACTCAGGAGGTAGAGTAGTAGATCTCTGTGAGTTTGAAGCTAGCCTGGTCTACAGCACAAGTTCTAGGACAGCCAATGCTACACAGAGAAACCCTATCTCAAAAACAAAACAAAACAGAACAAACAAAAATAAAGCAATGCACCCACCCACCCCCCAAAAAGAACAGGGCAGTTAAACATTAGGTGAAGCTCAGGGAATCCTACTGAAGAGAGGGAGGAAGGATTGTAGGAATCAGAGGGGTCAAAGACACCATAAACAAACAAACAAACCCCCACAGAATCGATTCTGGCTCATAGGGGCTGGAGTGTGGACCGACAACCAGGGAGCCTGAATGAGACTGACCTAGGCCCTCTGCATCTATGTTACAGTCCTGTAGCTTGGTCCACTTGTAGGACTCCTAACAGTGCGGGGGGAGGGGCAGGGGCTGTCTCTGACTCTTTTGCAGGTTTTGGAGACCCTCTTTCTCCTCCTGTGTCCTTGCCCCGCCTTAATATAAGGGGAGGAGCTTTCTCTTACTGCAACTTGATATGCCATGTTTTGATGGTATCCATGAGAGACCTGCTCTTTTCTGAGTAGAAACAAATGGAGGAGTGGATGGAGGGAGGGGCAGAGGGGAAGGGGGCGTGGATATTGCAGATTGGGATCTCCTTCCCCAGTTGGCTGGTCCCTCTGAGGATCTGGAGGAGGTAGGGACTTAGAATATCAGAGAAAATTTGGAGATTGAACCAGATTCTTGCTCCCTAGTCCTTCCCAGGCCAGGTCTAACCTGTTTTAGGGCTACCATTGCTGTGATGACCAAAGCACCTTGGGGAAGAAAGGGTTTATTTGGCTTACACTTCCTTATCACCTGCTTCAGAGTGACAGACACCTCGGGAGAGCTGCAGGAGACAGAATGTCTTTCTCAGGCAGACCTTTGGGCCTGGAGGACGATGGGGCTGGGCTGGGTTTTACTTTCTGTTTCATGTGCCCTCCTTCTCGCTGGCTTTTCCCAGCTCAAGGTGCCACTCACCATCGAGGAATGTCAGGACAGGAGCTCAGACAGGGCAGGAACCTGGAGGCAGGAGCTGATGCAGAAGCCATGGAGGGGGTGCAGTTATTGGCTTGTTCCCTCTGGCTTGCTCAGCCTGCTCTCTTATAAAACCCAGGACCACCAGCCCACAGATGGCACCATCCACAATTTGGGTTGGGCCCTCTTCCATTAATTGTTAATTAAGAAAATGCCCTATAGTTTTACCTACAGCCCACTCTTATGGAGGCTTTTTAAATAAATAAAGCAGGTTTCTCTGTGTAGTTCTGGCTGTCCTGGAAAATGCTCTATAGAACAGGCCAGCCTCGAACTCACAGAGATCCATTTGCCCCTGCCTCCCAAGTGCTGGGCTTAAAGGTATGTGCCACCACCGCCAGGTGGAGGCATTTTCTTAACTGAGGCTTTCTCCTCTAGATGATTTTAGCTTGTGGAAAAAAAAATTAGCAAGTTGACCAAAAAACTATCCAGCATACCCTCCCCCCAAACTTCTGCTAACTGAAAGCAGCCCGACCGCTACACCATCCTTAGAGGCAACCTGAAAGAGAGGCTGTCATAGGGCATTGAAAACTGGTGTGGGACATTTGCATGGGACACCCTGAATCCTGGGTCCCCAGAGCATAATCTAAAAGCAACTGAACCTCCCACGTGTGCTCCAAAAGATCTAGGCAGCTTGTTCTCGGCACTAAGGCGCAAGACCCATAGAAATGATGTGGCCAGAAAGAGCCAGGCCAGAGGTCAGGTAAAGCCTTGTAGGGAGGGCCTGGGCTCTTCTGTTGGGACTCTTCTACAATCTGACCCCATCTCTTGCAGGTATGATCCTGGCCGTCCTACTCCATCAGGGCCACCTTCCCCGCCTTTTCCAGAGAAATCTGTTCTATCGGCAGAAAAACAAGTACCGAACTCCCAGAGGGAAGCTGTCCCTAGGTTCTGCAGCTACCCAGACGCCCACAAAGGAGCAGAGTGGCAAAAGGCTGTAAATACTGGGGTCCAGCTGAGCTGTCTTGCTCATAAGGCTTCAGTCACCTCATGAGACTTTTGGGGCTCCCCTCCATGAAACCATTTGCCAATAAACCATGTCTATGACCCGCCTGACTCCCTGGCCTGACGGAAGCTTCTGGAAGGACAGGTGAGGGTGAGTCCTTTTTACCTATTACACATTCTTTCCTGATTCATGTTTACAGAGTGATAATAAAAAATAAAGCTACAAAGACTGGCAAAAGGCCCAGGGTGAGCTAACCTGGGCCTGGCTACCTGGTACATGCCTGGGAGCCCACAGTCAAAAGAGGCCTAAGACTTTCTGGGGACCCCAAGGACAACAGTGGAACCTGCAGTGGAGATCAGTGGGTATTTCAGGGGCCCAGGCCCAGAACAAGGAACCTAATGCTGCTATCTCTCACGCTTGCTATCCTTAGGACACTGGCTATTTATACCCCAAAGCTAGGCCAACCCTTATCCCAGGAGTTCCTGGGTCAGTTGCTCAGTGGTGGGGCAGGACCAGAGGACAAAGCAAGGGATATCTGAGTTTCCTGGATACTTATAAAGCCACATCGAGGAGAAGATCCTTCCAGACCCTTCCATGCCTGCCCCTTCACCTTCTCTAAGGCTCTTCTGCATACCTATTCCGGCAGAGGTCCCTGTCTGGACACCTAGCCTCCTTTCCTTCGTTGGTGCGACCAACCTGGGAATGGGTGACAAGGACCCCAGTTCCCTGATTGCTCCTGGAAGGGTCTGGAGAGCCAGCTCTGTGTGGCCTTTGACTTTGGGATGGTGAGAACTCAGAGGTGGTGATGTAGGGGCAGTGTGCCTACAGTGGAAGGTGACAAGGGCTGTGTGCCTACCAGCATCCTGCAGGACTTTATAGTTGCATCAGGCCCAGGGGTGGCGTCAGAGTTGCCGCACCCAAGGCGGCATCCCAGGAACAGAGACAGCTCCTCATGGCCACACTGAACCCAGGGAGGGTGGCAGCCTGGGGTCTTCATGGCCTGCACAGATAGCTGGGACAGAAATCCTGCTGGGATTGAAGTGTCAGGGTCATAGTCCTTTGACATGATGTGGCAGAACTTGGTCCAGATGTGTAAAGCAAGAAAATAATACATTATGTATAAGGCGGCTGTACAGGGTGATGTACATGGAGGATGTAAGAGCCACACGTGTCTGTGCTGTGGTGATGATAGGACAGCTTGGAGCTATTCTAGAAGCTGTGCAAGTGTTGTGTGCATACTCATGTACACACATCCATATCCACATACATGGGGTAGAGGAATGGATATGCATACATAATTTTTGGTTGTTATCCCAGAGTATATTCCCAGTCTTTGGTGTTTGCTGCACCACTGTTTCCAATGCTTTTGAAAACTGGCCATTTTCACTATGGTATGTCTATGAAGTAATACGGTCTCTAAAACTCCATGAGTTAAGATCTGTTGGCAAAATAACATGCAGAGATTTTATGAAAAATAAATCTATTCCTAACAAAAAAATGCACACTTGTTTATCAGAATAGTTTCACTTTGTCCTGGAAAAGGCAGAGCAACACTGATTTCCTCTGTATGGGAGAGGAGGTGGGTCAGGGATGCAGGCAGAGAGGCAGCCTGCCGGATCTACGCTGGAGGAAGCCGAGTGGCCATGGACAATCTCCTCAGGAAATACACCCGGCTGTCTGTGGGGACAGTCCAACCCCAGCACCTTCTGCAGAGCTGTCTGTGGGGACAGTACAATCCCAGCGACTTCTGCAGAACTGTGAAATCAGGACCTGAGCTTGGGAAGTGGCTGTTTCTGGCTGGGAGGTGCTCAGCCTGCGTGGGTGCAGTCTGCAGGGTCTCTCCCTTTTAGGCACTGAGTCGGACCTTTCAACATCAACATGGACCGGACCAGGAGGCGGCTCACAGTCTCTCTGCTGTGTTTGGTGGGTTTGTTGCTGTTTGCATTTTTTTCCACGAAGCTGCCATTACTCACATTTTGAAAACTGCCCTACAACAAATTTACATTATTGCTTAATTCTTTTAAAATGAAAAGAGGAACATGAGTCAAGACAGGAATCAGAGACTGGCAGAGTCAAAGCAGCTTCACTGTGGCTTGGGATGCGGAGAAGGTGAGGTCATATTTTCAGAGGGCTTAGCCTAGGGCTGGACATACCAGCAAGTCTAGTATAAGCTTTTTGGGAAAAAATGAAAATGTAAAATTTAAAAGTGAATGTATATTTCAGTTGTAAAGACAAACCTATGTCATTTATGCCCATCCCTGACTCCGTTTTAGGCACTCACAGATGCTAAGTGACTACCAACAGACTCTGGAATACCTAGGCGTGGAACCATGAGTTAGGTCACAGGCCGCTGGACGCCCCCGGGCTCTGGCAGCTGGTACCACCTTCTGTGTGGTTGTCTTCCGGAGTCTAGAGCCACTGGTCTCCCAGGTGGTGTTCAGCAGTTGAGCACTGTGATGCTGTACCCTGTGGGTCTTCTTCCTCCTCCTGGTCCACAGCCCTTCCTAACTAGGCAATCCCCCACTCCATGCTGGTTCCTCAATGCAGGCCCCTGGTGGGCAGTCCTCTCAGGCCAAGTGCTCAACTCTTTCTATTCTTGTTTCTATAACCCAGGGCATTTGGCAGCAGACACTCATCTTAAATCAGAGGGAGGCCACTGTCAGTCCTGAGTGTAAGGTCATCTTCCTTGTACCCTGCATGAGTCTAGACTGAAACTTTCATAGCCTTTAGGACACTTGGGGCAGAAGAGCCTGGGATTGCCACTCCCAAGCCCCAAGTTACTCAGGCCAACCCAACCAACCAAAAGGGTTCCCCTGTCTGCCCCTGCCGGGCCCTTTGCCTTCTCCACATCCCATGTTCTTCTATGCCAGAGCCTGCTTGGGCTGAAGAGATCCTGGTCCTCTGAAGATGGGGCCCAAGAGGGTCCTGCCACCCATCCTAAGGAATAGGACCCTGTGCTAAGACCCTGAGATGACTCCAGACCCAAGTTGACTCTACTCTAAGAAAACAGCTATTGTTCTTGATACCTGGTGGCCTCAAAGCTAGCCCTGCTCAGTCTGGAGTGACCCAGTCACAGTATAGCCTTCCAGAGCTTGAGTGTCTCAGGGCCATGTTGCATCTCTGGG
>JAQHUG010000148.1:4277057-4402926 GCA_028555095.1 Dicrostonyx torquatus
AGACCCAAGACTCCCACTGAGGCAGCTGCTTCTCAGGCTGGTGCAATACCATCTGCAGCCAGGAGGTAACACCACAGGAGACTCCAGGGCACATCTCTGCTCCCCAGGGTCCCAGCCAACCTGGTGTCCTTTGGAGGTAA
The DNA here is from genome assembly GCA_028555095.1 of Dicrostonyx torquatus. NCBI lineage: Eukaryota > Metazoa > Chordata > Mammalia > Rodentia > Cricetidae > Dicrostonyx > Dicrostonyx torquatus. The sequence continues at coordinate 4,277,198 of JAQHUG010000148.1, forward strand.
CCAGTTAACACTTTGTAGCCATACAGATCCCATCCTCCCATGACAAATGGAAGCAAAGACTGGTTTTCCTCTCAAAGGGCTGAATAAGACAGAGCTCCACTTTAAAAAAAAATGTAAAGAAGCCACTTGGTGGAAATTCAAATTTCTACAGGACCAGCATTACTTGAATATATATAAAACTTAAGCAAAATACATGCTAAAGTTTCATTTCTGGCCAGAAGTTGTGCAGTTCTGTATCAGCCAATCACCTAGGAATGTGAGGTAAAGCAATGACCACCAGAGCGAGGCACTGGGCTCTTGACTTCCCAATATGCTTTGGACTGTGTATTTATTTTCTTGAAGTCCAAGACTCATTTCTTATACTTCCATGAATCACCAGTGTGGTGGAGACTCAAAACTCCCAGCCCATCGAAAGATCAGGACCCTGTGAGTGAGTGAGGCCCTCACTTCAGGGAAAGTTCCCAGGCCCTGGACACACCCCGTGGGCCTCTGAGGCACCACAGTCCAAAAGGCTGCTAGGAGGAGTGAGTAGCAGCTGCCTCTAGAGCCTGGTGCACACAGGTAGAGATGCCTGGAATATGTTCAGTCAGTACTGAAGGAAGCAGACGGGCTCAGAGCTGCCACCCTCTTGCACCCCTCACCCCTCAAAGCCGATGCCTCTTTGGCATCCAAGAAGCTGCCTCCTCCCTTCCTCACCCCCGGGGGCCAGTACCACCTGTGACATGTTCAGTTGCAGCCAATAGACAGAGACGTAAGTAAATGGTTGTGTGTTGCATGAGAGCCACGTTTATTTCTTTATTGGACAGAGCCCTAAGTGCACACAAACAGTACAAGAGCCTACAGCTAACACTCAGGTGTAAACAGCAGGAGACTAGTCATTACGTCAGATGGTTATGACACGGGGGCCAGGGGGTACCCACAGCAATCACATATGTACAAGTCAGGGACACAGCCTCTGAGTTGCAGGGGGGGCGGCCCTCGGTATAGACAGACTACAGGAGGTTCAGGCTCAAGGAGAGACTCGGGTCAGCCACGGCATCGGTCCATCCTGGGGGACTGCATGGTTCCAGTCCCACGAGTAAAGGAATGTGTCTCTTGAGGTCCCCACGCTAGGTGGAGCAGAGAATCAACACCATAGCCTTGTTCACATCTGTAACATTAGTCACATTCAGTAATCCCAAGACATTCAGGGGTCTCCAGGGACCAGGAGAGATAAGGAGAGCAATTTAGTACAGCTGGTGTGTGTGTGTGTGTGTGTGTGTGTGTGTGTGTGTGTGTGCATGCGCGCACGCGCGCACACGCGTGTGTGGTTGGCATGATTGCTTGGAGCAGGACAGGAAGCCTTAGATGTGTTATCCAGGCAGTAGCAGGGTCTCACAGAAACCCAGCACAGAGCTGGGTTCTCCCAGGACACAGAAGCAGCCCACCCTCTCCAGGAAAGATGATTATCCCAAATTAAACTGAGCTCACAGCCTGGCAGCATCAAGTATCAAAACCAAACTGTCTGGAAGTGGTTTTCTGGGCCCGTCTCACTCTCTGCACTTAGCAGCAATCAGGAAGATGTGCTTCTAGTTCATGACACGAGGCCACCCCATCTCCAAGTCAGCCCTCCGAGTCGGCTCAGATAAATGACCTTCAACTGACACAGTTTTGGGCAGGGAGGGCATGAAGAAATCAGGTTTCCTGAGCCGTGCATGGGGTTCTTGCTCAACCAGTTCTGGTTACTAGACTCTGACTCAGGACCTCCCACAAAAGCAGGGAGCCCACCTTGGTTCCTAGACAATGCCAGGATAGCATTGAGCCAAAACGGAATGGCCTCTGTGTAGGGGGTGGGGGTGGTGGAGTTCCTACCTTTCTACACCCCGACCCAGGCACAGGTGCTCTGTAGGTTGGCTGGCCTCAGACACCACATGCTGGGTGCAGCCAGACCCTTCCAAGGCCTCAGCTTCAGGTTGGCTGGCCTGAGTGAGCGTGGCAGGCCTGGCTGCTCTCTGCCTGCTGGGGGGCTGCGTGGCTGTGTGGCCATTGGGAACCAAGAAATTTAAGCAGCTCGCTCTTTCCCTTCTTTTAGTAGGTGATGAGTGTCAGAGTGAGCTTGTTAAGTACACGGCTCTCTCTCTTCTCTCCACCTCAGCCTCCTGCCTCCAAGGTTCATATTAGACAGCCCAGGTCACCTGGTTTCTGGTTATGGTTTAATTTTGGTTCGGGGGTGGACATCTTGATCTAGATTCATAGAAATAAGTCTTGTTCTATATTTCAAAGATAGGGTTTCCTGAGACCTGATGCTAAGGACTATTACCTCAGGTCCCGGGGATTAGAATAGCCAGGCATGATGGTGGCCACCCATATGGCACCTGACCCCAGTGATGGGTGGATTCCCAGTCTCAGCAGGGCTCACACTGGCTGGCAGGTGCATACACTGCTGCCAGTGTGAACCCTGCCACCACCTTGAATCTTGATGCCTGGATGAAGGGCAAGGCCCTTGCTAACTATGCTAAGGGACCTTGAAGCCAGAATTGTCTCCTATGCCTTTCCAGTCGGTAGAGATTCTGTGAACAATGGCCTCAAGAGTCTCCATGTAATGTGTGTACCACACATATGGAGACAGCCTTGTATGACAGGGAGCTCAGACCCAGGAGGTTATCTGGGGGTGGGGAAGACGGCGAAGGCGGAGAGAGAGGCCTGGAATAGCTGGATGCTGAGTGCAACTGCTCCTGAGGGGCGCTGGGGACTTGAGGTTTGGCTTCAGGTTTCCAAATAGGCCTGTGATATGGAAATTCCCCAGATACAGAAGAGAATAGTCCCTTTGCCGAGACCACCACGAGGTCACCCTCAACTGCCTGATAAGGACACACATCACTCATTGAGTTCTCTTCTCACTGACACCCAAGGCTAAAGTCAGAAACCCCATCCTGAACACCAGTGGGCTTTGCCACCCACAGCCCTGTGTAAACCTGGTCACTTTACATCACAGCCTGTACACAGCCCAGCTGGAGCCAGTCTGCACTGCCTAGCAAGGGGTGACCTCCTTCCATTCCACTCATCGGACCCTCCCCACTCTGGGAATGAAGCTTCCTGCCCCACCCTTAGCGCACCATCTTGGGAACCATCCCCTCAGAAGCAGCAGACCGCACCGTCTGAGTCGCCTAAGTCTCGGGACTTGCAAACCTCCCTCACACACACACCCTGGTAGGTACATCTCAGACAAAACTGGCCAGGACGAAGCATCCCTGGGCCAGCTGTGAGGAGCCATGGCTTGTTCACACCCCTCCCTCTCTCTGCTCCTAGCAGGCTGGAGACATATGTGGGAACCAACAGGGTCTAGGCTGAGGGGGTGAGGGGTCAGGGTGTTGGGAAGAGCGCCATGTGAACCTTACAGCCCTACCTGGAGGCGTTAGAAATAAATACTTACAAACAGAACACAGTCTTATAGTTAATGTCTCAGAGGACTGTTTCAACGCCACTAACTAATGTATATTAATTATAAGTCTGTCTATGCTTAAAAAAATATTAGAACAGCGGCAATACCCTGGGTCTTGTGCCCTCTGACCTTCCTGGCATTCCGAACTTTCCACCAGAGCAATTTTGGAAGAAACAACAGCACACACAACCTCCGGGGGCACAATTCGTCATGTGGTATAGGCCTCCCACCAGAGGTGGGGTTTCTGGGCCCAGCACAGGTGTCCCCTGGTGGGAGAAGGGCTGAGTGGCAGATGACAGGACAGATGAGGACAGGGGAGTGGTCTGGGCCACTGGATGTCCAGAAGGCTTCGGCTCAGACCCGCATCTGCGCAGATCTCCTTCGGGAGAGCTTGGACCTGCAAGGGTGTGGGTAAAGAAGCTGTGGTCAGGGCCAGGAGTTGATCCCCAGGCCCCACAGCAGCCAGAGGCAGTTCAGCAGATCCCCACACCATACCATAGCCATAGTCTTCTTTGGTCCCTATACTCATAGATAGAAACTTGCTATCTGATACATCAGTGCTTTGGGGGCGGTAGCACCTTAGCCCGCCTCATCCCCATGGCCCTTCATCAAGTCTGTGGTTTGGGAGAGGTGAGATCCCTTCCCAAGGGCCTGGGTTCATCCATTAGGACCTGATTCAGAAAGTCTTCTAGCTGACTTATTGCTTGAGCATCTCTGCCCAGCCCGTACCGAATGGTCCCAGCCAGGAGTGGGTTGAAGGCATACAGCCAGTCGTGCATGTCCTTGTCGCTGTTGGCCTGCAGCAGGATGCCTCGGTGCTCGGTGCACACAGCAAATGTGTTGGGTGTCTATAAAGGAAAGTCACTGGTGAGAAGACTCCAAGGCAACATGGCCACTCCCGTTCCCGAGAAAAAGCCCTTTTGGAAGGTTTTAAGAGTGGACAGGTGGGAGAGAAAGCCAACTTTCCACAGCACAGCAGCCCCCTTCCCGGGGGCGGGGCTAGCTTCTCTGTAAAACACACACTTTTGTCCTGACCACATGGGCATGCAGCTCCATTCTGGAAGCCTCTGAGGTCGGGAAGCTTGTTCCAGTTCTGTGTTCATGCTGCTTTGTATCTCCAGGGAACAACTCTGACCTTCATGGGCCACACCTCTGCCTGGGACCCAGCCCTCTGTGATGGTTGTGTATAGTAACTAGGTCCATATAGCTTGCTCTCACCAAAAGAAATAAAATACCTGGTGGGCACCATAGCCTCCTTCCACAATCTTGGAGAGCCCTCCTTCCAACCAGCTACAGGGGGCTGGCTCCCACGCCCCTAGGGCACTGTTTGCTTGTGGAGAGCCTTGGCTCGATGCATTGGGCAAGATAGCTCATTGGAGCTGTAAGGTTCTGCCCGACCTGCCAGGGTTCTCTGGAACCCCAGGACAAGACCTAAATGCTGGCCATTGCGTGGGCAAATGGCAATGCTATCACCAGTTGCTGCTAAGGCTCAGACAGGGGCAGGTCAGGGACTATATCCTAAGAGGGAAGAGTGGGTAGCTCCCCTGGTGGGCTCAGTACGTCTGAGCTGGACCCGGGCCTCACCTTGAGCATAGCCTGCTGGTCTTCGCTGTATTCCACCTGGGCTGTGGAGAGGTTGAGCACAAATCTCTCTACAGTGTCCTTGTCACTGTTGTACATGTAGGCATAGGGGCGCCGCACCACCACGAAGCGCTTGGCCCAGCCAGCCGTGTGTGGTTCCAGGAAGTGCAAGTACCCCTTCTTGGAGACGATTGGGCTGGGAGACAGAGACAAACCTGTTGGCTCAGGAACCTTGGGTGGTCAGCTGGGGTAGGGGATCAATATGGGGGCTCACACTCTATGACCCTGCACCAGACCCTCAGGAAGGAAGGAGACCAGATGTGAAGGGGTCACTGGTATTGCCTTGGGATACCCAAGAGCAGAACCACCAACTCACATCTGGGCTAATTCCTCAGTTTTCAGTGGGGAGATGCGGGAGGAAAAAAAAGCTAAAGTTTCAGAGCAGTTACCCAGTGCCCACTATCCACTTGTCCCCATCTCTGCCCAATTCCCCAACCCTCTACCCTCTGATTGTTACCCCTCTGTTCCCAAGGGCCAGAAGGCCTGACTTCCTTGTACATAGGTGAGGGGTCCCTGGCACCAAGTTCTGCCCTGCACACACATCAGGGTTGGGTGCCTGTTGCTAGACAGCTTCTGATTGGGGCAAAGACCTCACATACCTGACTCGGATCTCTTGAATGTCGGGGACCAGCAGGCGCTGGGGCTCCTTGTCTGCCTCTGATGCCCGAGCAGGGGAGGGAGTCTTCTTGGAGTCAATTTCTGGCAGGAGCTCAGGCTCTGGGCTGGCAGGCCGGGAGCAGGGTTGGGGGGTCCTAGAGATGGAAGGGAACATTGCCTTCTGCCATGGTTCTTCAAGGGACTAGTGTTCCCTGGGAACGTCCTCCTCAGAGCTGCTGGGGAATGGTTCAGGGGCTGTCTGGCTAAGTCTCAGGAGTACCCAGGCGTCAGAGTTCACCTGGCTCCAGGGCTGCTGGGCTGAGTGAGCAGACTCCACAGTCGCTCTGTATTGAGAGAATGCTCCATGCCTTCTCGGTTTTTTTTGTTTGTTTCTGCTTTTTGCCTTTTTTTTTTTTTGGGAAGGCCTAACCTTCCTCCAAAGAAAAAAAAAAGAATGAAAATGGCCCCAACTCTTAGTAAACAGTGATGTTACAACGGGAGGTGGGGTTTCCTTCCCATGCTGCACCACAGCCTCCGCCTATCAAATTACCTTCTCTCCACTGAAAATTTTAGAGCCCTGTCTCTGGAAAGGGGGTGTTTCTGGGTTTATTCACTGATCACTAATATATCTTTTATTTGTGCTAACTAGGAGCTAGAAGGCACAGAGGTTGTATGACACAGGTACTTCAAGAAGGCCAGTACATCCTCCGCCAGGCCCCACCTTTCTCTGGGACCCTAGCACCCACTTTCTCCATTCCTGAGTCCCAGTCACCAATTGGCTTCAGGTGTTAGAAGCTTCCCCAGTAGCAAAGCTCACTCACCTCATATCCGTGGCACCATAGCGTCCTTCAATCAGAGAGGGGCACGTGGAAGAGGGAGTGAGTGTAGCTGCACCCAGAGGAGACATGGATGGGTCCCGCATCAGGGTGACGGACATCTCAGAGAGCTGCAGGAGACAGAAAATTTTTCTTAGGTGGATCTCCGGGCCTTGAGGAGGATGGGGCTGGCCTGCATTTTACTTTCTGCTTTGTGTGCCCTCCCTCCCGCTTTTCCCAGCTCCGGGTGCTCCTTTTTTCTTGTAACCCTGGTCTCCTTCTAATTCTTACAGAGCCCCGACTATTCCTCCCAGGGCTTCAGACTGCCCTGAACCAGGTGGGTTCCCCCTTTAGCGTCTAAAGGGACATGAGCTTCTGGAGTTGGTAGAAACCTGCAGGAAGATGGTCCCAGGAGAAAATGATAATATCAAGGGGACAGGAAGCGAGCAGAAGACAGGGACTGGGTAGACACCATGTGGTCTGAGATGGGCCAGGTCAAGCCCTCACCCACACCTGTCTCCTCAGATCCCAGGCCCAGGGAAACCAGCCATTCAGCTATGAGGTATTTTACTGGGCCATGAGAGCCGAGATCTTAAGAAAACCCTTCTTGCCTTTGGCAGGCCAGGCCAGGATCACCCCTGACTACAGACATCTGGGGCATGTACCTACCTTGCTCTCACTGGCACTGATGCAGACATGGCTGTGGGTGTACTCTCTGTTGAAAGTGTGCATGAGGAGTCGTAAGCACTGAAGATGGAGAACGCATGGTTAGACTACGCTGATGGCAGCCTGGGGCCTCCACCCACCCTGCCCTGGACATTGCCAGATGGGGAGTTGTTGAACATCAGGCTGAGGAGGCAGCACTTCCACCCAACCATGGGGTGGGACACATTAAGGAACTCCTACACTGTGCTTCCAGGAAGGCTATGACTTAGCATCACCTAAAGACATGAGGCCTCCCTAATGGCCTGTATAGCAGCAAGGACTGGCTCTGCATGGAGGCAGGGAGCTAGCTCCCCAGCAGTTCAAGGATTCCAGAGATGGCAAGTCACTGCTGGGACGGAACCTATAAAGGCTTCAAACTGGGGGTTCTGAAGGAGAGTGACGTGAGGTAAGGTAGCAGGCAAAGAACTAACCAGTCCCTATCATCCCCACCCCTAAACTGGCAACTCAGACTAGAGCTTGCCTTAGACCAGGCTGGGCCTCTGCTGTGGCCACAACACCCACCAGCCCAACCTACCTTGACGGCCAGCTCCCTCTGCCTCTCATTGGGTGCCTCCAGAGGTGATGGCTGACCCTCAGCTGACAGTGGGGAAGAGGCACCTGAGGAGCTGCGGGACTCAGAGTCCTCGCTGGAGGCTGGCGACAGCGCCTCAGGGCCAGGCCTCTGGGTGGTCTCCAGCTTCTCTCGTAGGAGCAGGTAGTGCCGCGTCTTCTCCACCTGCCAAGGGAATAAAGGTGAGAGAGGGCACCAGCCAGAGCAGGGGGCCAGTGACACTGCACAGCAGCAAGCTCCTCTGGTAAAGTGTGGAAAAGTCCTCTCTGCTCAGGCTGATAACCTGAGGGACACATTGCTGGCAGGACTCAGAAGTCCCAGGCAAGCTTTGTGGTCTCTTTCATAGCTAACTTTCCTCATGATGCTCACAGGCCCTATTGTGAGCAGTAGAGGACTGTGTCTCTGTATCTTGCTTCCCGTATGTGCCCTGTGGGTAGACCCAGCAGTGCCAGCTCCAGAGGGCACGTTCCCTGGCTTCACTTGGGCTTCACTCTGGGTCACAGCTGACTAGCTACACTTGCTTAGTCCTGCTGTCCCATGCCTTTTGGTCCCCAGTGGCTCCCACACTCACTTCCTGTAGAAGGCTCAGCTTCTCCAGCTCCCACTGGTGGTCCAGGATCAGGCTGTCACTTCGAGGTCTCCAGCCAGCCAGGTTCTCCTCACCCCGGACGTAGGCTACTGATGTGTCCAGCACACGCCGGCGCCGGCGCTGCATTCCTATATGGGGATTGATACTCTGGCATTCTGACAGACAGACATCAGGTTTCTCCAAAGTTCTTTCCTTTCTGGGTTCACGATTGGCTCCCCTGGGCCTCACCCACAGAAACTATCTAACAGTCCCTCTCCCATGAGACTATGACATAAGTGGCCACAGCAGCTAGCAAGCCTGACTCCTCCTATCTACCCTCCCATCTGAGGACACGCTGGAGGCTGGAGGGAAAGCACTGGGCACTTTGTGGGTGAAGCTCTCAACTTAGAAGAGGTCAAGTCAAGGAGACTGGAGGTTAAGCTAGCCAGGAATCCCAGGACGCTGACTCTTGTTCCAGCAGAGAGTAGTCAAGACAGTCTCCTACCTGGGCTACCTGCATCGGCTACGTGGCAAAGGCTGAGCTCATACACTCCAGTCACGCGGTTGCTGAGGAAGCAGAGGGAGAGGTCATACCATTAGTAAGCACATCTTTGGGGACAGATCACCACCACTGATGCCTTATGGGCACAGATCTCATCACAGGCCTAAGGCAGGTAGCCTGTTCAGGTTGTGGTCATGTCACCTCCTGAGCTACAGTCTATGCAGACTTCTGCTCTAGATCAAGACCCCAAAGGGACCTCAGCTTTGTGAACTAAATGACCCTTCTGGAAGCAGGAGTTGCTTGGGGAGTTGGGGTACACAGAGACATGGACACATTTGTGTCCCCCCCCAGGATCCTCAGCTGTTGTGTGAAGATATGTCTGTCACTATGATTGATTTAATAAAAAAGCTGAATGACCAATAGCTAGGCAAGATTTGGGGGGGCAGAGAGAACACTGGGAAGAAGAAGGAGTCATGGGGAGACATGAAGGAAGCATGGCGTGTAGGAGAGGAGGTAACAAGCCAAGAGTCATGTGGCAACATGTAAATTAAACAAAATAGGTTAAGTTACAAGATCTCATTAGAAATGAGCTATCCAGTCAAGATTTTCATAATTAATAATAAGTCTCCATGTGGTTATTTGGGAGCTGACTTGGTGGGGCAGAGAAAAACTTGCTACACTTAGCACCAGGCATCATCAGTCTCCTGAAGTCCTCAAACCCCACAGAGAAGCCCTCCTGTTCTTATGATACCAATGCCACCAAGGTCACTAACACAACCCTCTCTGAGTCCTAATCCTCAAGCATCTTCCTTTTGGCTGTGCCCAGAGTTGGCCCAGACCCTGGTTCCATGTGGTAGATTAGTGGCCTGCACTGAGCTGCAGAGGACCTCAGTGTCCCCCGGGGTTCAAGTTCAGGCCCTCCCACTGAAGCTACAGTAAGCAGCAAGAATGGAGGAGGAGGAAGGGGAGGAGGAGGAGAAAGAAGAAGAAGAGGAGGAGGAGGAGGATGGTCCAGTGTCTGAAATCCAACTTCCTTGAGCCTTCTAGGGTTAAGCAAAGCCACTCTGTCACCCCCACCCCCCACCACACTCATTCAGCTTCTCCTGTGAGCTGCAAACAGACCTAAGGGCAGAAATTCCTGGGGTAGAGTTACAGGGCACCAGTTGGGAGGTTGGTGTCCATAGGTCTCTCTACTTCCCATGGAGAATAGAGGGCTCTGTCATGCCTGCTTGACATGATGCATGTCCCCTACATGTGTTTCCACTGACCAGCAGGTGCAACTGAAGGCAGGGAGCTGGAGGGTGGATGGTTGGTCCTCACTCCAGCAGCCTGTGCTGTGGAGCTTAGGGGCTTCCTGACACAGGAGTGTCCGTCTACTGGGTGACACCCAAGGCTCCCCTCTTTAAAGCTCAGGCTCCCCACCTCTGCCCTCCCTAGGGAGCTCACCCTTCCGTGGCCCTCAGGCTCCCACTGCCAAACAGGTTGCGAATGGAGCGTGAGGCAGGTAGCTTGGCGTCGCGAGAGTAGAACACCATGCAGAAGTCCTTGGTGATGACGGCTGGCTGGGTGCAGTTCTCCATCTGTGACAGACGACAGAGGTCAAGGCACAGAGATGGTCCAGAGTGCCCAGGCCCCAGCTCAACCAGTACAATGTCCATCCATCCCCACCTTTCTTGAGGACATAAAAGCTAGTCACTGAAGGCGCTATCGCCTACTCCTGACCCTGGGCAGAATCCTAGGGGAGGGAACCAGGGCTCTGACTCCCATTGCTGAAGACAGAGGCTAGCAAGGATCTCCAGGGCACTAGACCTACTCTACTTCCTGGCTGTGTAACCATAAACCAGGGGCATAGCCTGAAATCTTCTTGTAGCTCAAAGCCGAACTTGGCCACTCTCACTCCGGACTCTAAAAGACCAAAGCAAACTCCTTCCTGCGGATGCTTGATAACTCCAGCTGGACATAGTGAGCATCTCACAACTAACGTGCTCTGAAGATGGGGCCTTACTGGTGTTTCCTGGGCTAACCGTGTCAGTGCCCCGAGGCAGCCCACACTTGATACCCAGAGTGATTTATCTCTATGGAGAAGTGGTGCCCTGGCTCCCTCCATCTCCACACTTCTCCTTTGCTGCTGTGCCCGGGTGGAAGCACTCAGGGGCCACAGCACATACCTGGCCATACATAGCCTGGAGGCTGCAGGCCTGGGGGTAGGTGTGGCAGTAAAGGGCTTCTATTTTTGTCCTTTCTGGAATATTGATGTAAGGTAATAATGATGTAACACAGTCCTTTTGCAGTCTCAAAGCTGAAATCCACACACTAAAGATACAGGTGTATACTAATTTTGAGCATTGCCATTAAAGTCATATGGGTTTACTCAAGGACTTGAGGCATTCTCTGGGAAGAAAGTGGGAGTCATTGGACCTCAGTGTCACTTTGCAAGGCCCTCGAGCTATGGGAGGGCGTGCTGAGGATGTGGGTGTCTTGCCTCAATGTAGGCAGAGAGGGTCATGTAGATTTTCTCCCGGTAAGGGGTGACACGGTTCAGCAGGAGAGAGTTATGCATGGAGCTGTCCCAGGCTGCTTCAAACTGGTAGAAGGTTCTGGAAGAAAGCAGACAAGATAAAGGACAACGTGTGGGGCTGCTCTCAGCGGGAACGGGGACATGCAGACAAACACAGAGAGGGGAGAACTGCAGGGGGGTCATTGGAGTCACAGGTTGGGAAGCTCGGGTGGCACCAAGAAGGGCAGATCCCTCCTCACTCAGACCAAGTACCAAGCAGGGGCCTCCATGGGGCCCTTTCCTGCCGGCTCCAGCTTCCTCGGCTCCATGGTGTGGACTGGGAGGAAGGGGAGAGCCCTCAGAGGACACACCGAGGGCAAGGAGGAAGGCAGAGGAAGGGGAGGTGGCTGTCCTAGCCTCAGTCTGAGCAAAGAGGCATCACCAGGGATCTCCCCAGGTTACCTAAACCCTCCTCCACCCACCCCTTCCATGGAGACTCACGCTGCCAGGGGAAGGCTCTGGGGGAGGATGCTTGGAGTGGAAACGGTGGCCTGTGAACATCCCTTGGGCTCCTGAGAGCAGGTCCATGGGAATAGCAATAGTTCCATAGGCCCTTTCCTCTGTCCCTATCTCCAGCTGGGTGTCAGCAGGGCTCAGATTTGCCCAGGATGGCTCAAGGTGGCTACCAGGAGCCCAGGACTTTGCCTCTACCTTAGGGATCCCTGTACCACAATCCCCACAGGCTCCATCCCATCCAAACATCCTCGCTGACACACAGTTCACAGCTCAGGTGGTAGCATACTCTCCTACCACCTCATGGCCAGGCTGTTCAAGGACACCAGCAGGCTCCCGAGAGCCTGGCCATGTGAGAGTCTGATTGGTGCTGCCTTTCTTCCTGTATGACACTGTCCGGGGAATAGGATACGGGGTCAACGGGTCAGGGACATGGAACAAAGCAGGCTGGGCAGGGCCACTGTAAGACACGTATCACTAAGGAGAGGTCTAAGGCAAGAGGAGACAGCGGGCAACCAGAACAGGGCAAAGAGCAGGCAGCACTGAAGGAAAGTGGGGAAGGGACAGAGTAGAGGGGGTGGAGCAAGCGAGGGCAGGAGAGAATGGTGCCTGTACCTAGTGTCATTTCCGAAGGAAACGCTAAGGGCGCAGCCAGGACACACGCACACACACAGAAGAGAGCGAGACGTCAGAACAGGCCTTCCATGGCCAGCACAGCTGCTGAGGGGCCCCCTGGAGCCCCAGCCCAGCCCCACAGATGCCCCATATCCTCACGAAACCATTTCCAGTTATGACCACCAGGGTCATGGTGCCCTTCAGAACCAAGGAGCTAACATGTGGGTGAGAAGAGCATGGAGATTGGAATGAGGCATCTTAGAGCCAGGGTCACCATTACAACGATGCCAGGGGTAGGACCACCACTGCCACGTCTTGCTTGGACCTTGCACCTGCATCTACTATCCTTTGTTTTCAAAGTCTCTGAAGTGGCCTACAGCTTCTGAATGTGGTGTGTGTGTGTGTGTGTGTGTGTGTGTGTGTGTGTGTGTGTGTGTTGGAAAAAGTATGGCTTCCCCAGCCTGGGTTCCCCCACAAGGACTGAGCCCCAGCCCTGTCCTTGTTTCTCAAACCTGAGTGAAAAACCCAGAGGAATGAATCTGGCCAGGCTAGTGGAGTCTCAGAGTTTATCTGGGGTGCTCTGCCAGCTGGGCCTAAAGCCGCCTTAACCCAGGCCCAAGTAAGAGAAAACAAAATGGTGACCCTTGAGTGTATTGGTGGAGGATACTGCAAACCCCAGCAAACTGGAGTATCTCTAAGGCCTGGCCGGCGGATGTCTATTTGAGGCAGGTGTGACTCCATTTGGATCATTTCCTGTAGCAGGACTGGCCTTTTCAAATTTTGCCCCATCCTCTAGTGGCCAGGGGGCCAACCAGAACAGGCTCCAACACCAGCAGTCATGAATCTTCTTACAAATTACTTCCAAGTGACGGTCGGTCCCTTGCCTTGGAGGTCGCCTGCTGTCCTCTGGGAGCTACACACATAGGGCCTTGTGACCAGCCCTTACTTTCCACCAGCCATGGCTTAGGTCATGGGACATAGACTGTGGTGCCCCAAGGATTGGAGGGTCTGGAGCTTCACAGTGTCCCTGAGACCTCTGCTGAGTGGGCAAGTTGGGGATGGTACAGGGCAAACAGAGGAACTGCCACCTTCATGGGTTCCACCGAACATGCAGACCATTAGGTGGGACCCATGATCTATTACCACCAACAATAAGGCAGAAAAATAGAATTCAGAGAAGCTGAGGTGTCCTGCACAAGAAAGCCCAAGACAAGGACTATGAGGAGGCCTTGGAGGTGCCGTGGACCCTTACTCTATATGGAGTTCAGGATCCAGTTGGATCACTGGGCATCAGGTACCCCAGGGGAAGCCTAGCTCTCCCCCACAGAACCTCTCCCTCCAAATGCTGACATTTAGTCAATAGTTTGGAGGTGAGGACCCCAGCATTCCTGGGTCAAAATGTGTGCCCTATTGTGAGGCATCCGCAGGGTGGAAGATGCTGTCTAGAGATGTGGCCTCTAGACGTGATAAGATGGCCAGGGCCTCTCCATGACTGAACTCTGATGGCTAAGAGGAGACAGAGCAAAGCATGCGCCTCTTGCTTCTTGTCCCATGAGGACTCCGCGTCACTTTATAACTCTGCAACTAGAGGCTTTCTCCAGATGCAAGTCCACCAACCCACAGTGGACCAGAACTCTGAGCCCAAACACCCTTCTCCTAGTCACCCAACCACAGATGGTTTCCTAGAGTGTTGGGAAATGGACCAGCCACTCTCAGACACACTATGAGAGCAGTCCCAACAGCCAAACCCCTACACAGGAACCGCTTGGGAACTTGTTACGGTGTGCATTCTTGAGCCTCACCCCATACCACTGAGTCAGAAACTCTGGCTGCTGTCTCCTGTGAGCAAAGAACCTCAGTTGACCCCAAATGGCCTCTGCTATCTGCTCTTCTCCCCCATCATCTTGGGGACCCTCCAAATACAGCTGAAGAAACAGGCCTAAGGGCAGGCAAAGTCCCTCCAAGCCTCATCAGCAACTGCTCTGACTGCTGCCCCTCTGGGGCCACCTGAGTCCATGTCTACCGTGCATACTCCCTTGGCCTCCCCATAGATGTCGCATTCCTGGGGCCCCATTCAATGGAAGGGATGTGAAATAGCTAATCTGTACCATGCAGAGTGTGGGCAGGTAACATAGGGCCTTCAAAAGGAAAGGCTGTCCAGCAAGACTTCTAAAGTCAGAGGGTGTAGTAGGTTGGGCCTTTGGGCAATATCCTGCCTCCAACTAGCTCACTTTACCTGGAGGGACACCAGGAGACCTACTGTGTGGTTCGCCTCTCTTCTAATGGGACACAGCCTCCCATGCAAGCCTACGAACAGGAAAGCCAAATTCGGACCTGTGATACAGCGAGCATAGCGCTAAGCAGGGCATGAGCCACATGGTGAGTTCTGCAGTCACCCTCCAAGGGCTGCCCATAAAGAGGACAGTGGGGGCTATGGGACACCCACTCTGTCTATCTCCGTTATCACAGACAGGCTGCAGGCGCCTGGGCAAGTGATCCCATGCCACCACACATTTGTCAATTAGAAACATGCACTTCCCCAGTCTGACCAGAATGACACTCTTCCTGCCTGACCGCCAGAGGGCAGCTCATGAGCACATCAGGCTCTACAGAGCACAGCTCCTACTGTCTGTGATAGTGCGGAAGAACAGAGGACAAGGTCGGATTGAAATGGACTCCCTTGTGTCAGCTATGACAGGTAAAGCCAAGAAGCCATGGAGAAGGCTTCTCATTACAACTGCCTGCAAGTGACTGTCACAAGACAGTTAAAGCTACGAGCTCGCACAGGTGCTGGCGCAAGGACAGCTGCCCAGCGTGTCTAGTCAAACTACTACTGACGTCTCTTGGTATTGATCACTGCGACTAAAGATCACTGTTTCAAAACACCTGATGTAATCCAAAAAAAAAAAGAAAGAAAGAAAGAAAAAGAAAGAAAGAAAGAAAGAAAAGAAAAACCTTTAAAAAAAAGTCTTCCTCTTGCTCATGCTCCCTGAATAAGCCTGTGGGTTACTAGGACACACGTGTTCCCATGCAAGCTTGTAAATAAATGTCATCACTCTTGGGTGAAGCTCTCTGCCTGCTGCTGACGGCTATTGAAGTGTGTTTGAACTACTCCATGACTCTATGACTCTTAGACCTTGAAGGTATCCCAGTCACAGAGAGCAAACAAGGCGGGCATCAGTGCAAGGGGATTTCCTGAGGATCTGAACATAAAACTCCAGGCCTACGGCTGCAGCCCCAAACCCAAAATGCCCTGAGGAGTATGTTTCCAGGTGGGGAGGCCCAGGTCCTCCAAGGAAGCCCCTTCACAGGCTCACTGCTGTCACAAGTTCCCAATCTACAGCCAGGGCAGTTCCTTCCCCCATGGGGGCTTGATGGCATGATTGATGACAAGCTGAACAGGGAAACTGCTCCAAAGCTGACCTTAGAGGTCCTATATGAACTGTGTGATGTGCCATGTCCAGACCTTTCATATAGGTGAGTTCTAGACAACCTTCATTCATGACTCGCCGGCCCACATCGGCAGGCCCTGTCTTGATAGTCATTGTCCTTGGAGGAGGACCCCGGCCAGACCTACCTTTAAGGAAATCCTGGTCAGTTGCCTGACTCTCCCATTTTGTATTTATGGGACCCCTTTCCACTCCCAGCCTGGTTTAATCTCTTCTTCCTGGTGCTGTCTCTCCATCGGGCCTACCCCCCATCAAGGAGGTTCAGGAGCTGAATCCTCATGCAAAGTTCTTTGCTACCCCCTCACCCCAACCCTGGGACCTTAAGGCAAGGACAGAGCCTGCTCAGTCACCAACTGCAGTGGGGATGGGGTGAATGAGTATTCAATAGGCTTTGGGTCTCTGGACCCACAGTTCCTAATGTCAAGCTAAAGACAGCTCACAGGACTGGAGGGATGTCTGAAAGAATGAACGCTATGGGCTCACAAATACATCAGGGGAGACAGACAGGGAAATAGATTTCCACGAGACCCCGCATCTGGCCTTCTCCAGGAGGCTAGAGAACTCTCGGAGCATTAGGAAAATGAGTTCTGAAGCTGGGCAGATGAAGAGAGCCAAGATCCAGCTGCGTCTCTACTTTCTGGGGATGCTTCAGAAGGACCTGACTTTAAAGGACCTGTTGCCCCTTACACCCATCTAGGTGAACCCCGAAACGCAGAGCAGGCAGGATATGAAGGAGCACAGGATGGACAGAGGTCAGAAGGAGTGTCTTTTTTTTTGTTTGTTTGTTTGTTTGGTTTTGGTTTTTCGAGACAGGGTTTCTCTGTAGCTTTGGAGCCTGTCCTGGAACTAACTCTTGTAGACTAGGCTGGTCTCGAACTCACAGAGATCCGTCTGCCTCTGCCTCCCGAGTGCTGGGATTAAAGGCGTGCGCCACCACCACCCGGCAGAAGGAGTGTCTTTTAAGATGTGGACTGAGTGATCAACACTCAGGCTAACACTCTACAACTCTCGTGGAGTCCGTGTGTGCCCCAGTGTGTCTTGGTATGGTCCCTCAGCGGCTAGGATACAAACCACAAATTTGCTCAGGGGCTTTGCATTCTTACACCAAATGCCACTGTCAGTGGCAATGATGGGAGACTCGTGTTGGGCCTGAACTGAGAAAGCTTTGCGTGAATCAGCTAACTCATGGCAGCCTGCAGCTCTCTTACTCCCCATCTGCAGGGCAAAACTAACATCCAGAAAGTTCTGGCACTTATATGTCCCTCTTTACATAGCAAATGCTCAATCAGGCCGCCTGTAGCTCAGCTGTGTGGTCCCAGGATCACATGGGATAAGACTTCTCCCCTTCATCGTGATGGTATTACTGGCCACCACGATGGATTCCTGTCCTGTAGAACTGGATTTGGGAGGAAGCTTCAGTTCCAATCTGAGGATTTCCTTTCCCTCCTGCCCTTCCTGCCTTTCTTTCCTGCTCTTCCCTCCTTTGTTTCTTCCTGCCTGTCTTTCCTTCCTTCCTTCCTTCCTTCCTTCCTTCCTTCCTTCCTTCCTTCCTTTCTTCCTTCCCTCCCTTCCTGCCCTTCTTTTCTTCCTCCCTGCCTTCCTTCTTTTATTTTTTCTCAATAGGCCAAGCCCCAGGCCTGCTACTCACAGGGAGAAAGAGAGGGACAGCTCCAAGAAGGTCAAACCCAGGTGCATAAGCAGAGCTCGTGAGATTCATGGGTTGAGGAAGAAGTACGAAAGGGAAAGAAACCATCCGGTGTCTCTCTGCTCATTCAGAAGGCCCCCAGGAGGCACTAGATGTTTGTAGCTAGAGCTATCTGGTCCAGTCAAGAAGACCTCTCAAATGCACAGAGGCTGCCAGCGGTTGGAAGCTCAATTCTATTCTGTCTCCGCATAGATCACTTGCTTCTACAATCCACACGCCACCTCCTCCAGTGAGCCCACCCAGCTGGTCTTGGTAGGGAGAAATGCTCAGCCTTGAAAGGGCCATGTCCCCTGCTTGAGTGTGGCCACCACTTCAGCTGTCTCTTGACGCGGTTTCTGCCTCATTTAGCCCCAGGTCTCCAGGGAGTGTCCACTCAGCTCTTGGCCCACAGTATCATATAAAAAGGATCTGGTCAGTAACTCAGGGGTCCCACAGCCATGGCCCAGGGAATATGCTTTAGAGAACCACAGCTCCATAACCCCAGAGAGCCTCCTTCTGGGGCCCCCCTCCCAGGTACCTAGGCAAGACGGCAAATGAATGCTATCCACACTGATCATTACAGCCATGACCTGACATGGACACAGCCCACTCCATCCTTGAACTCTGTGTAGGTAGTGCGGCTTAAAGGTTTAAGCAGCATTCGTGACTTTAAGAAAGCTGACCCATGAGACAGACAACCACCAGGAAGCTCTGGCCACCGTCCTGCAAGTGCCCAGAAGATTACACCTTGGTCCGCCATTCAGAACAGCTCCAAGTTCTCCCTGGACCCAATATGGACACAGGACTTGGAGGTTGTCCTTTCCCAGTGATCACAGTCCCAGCATAAGCCAGTGTGTGTGTTCGGGGACTTCCTCGAACCAGGTGAAAGGAGGCCATGGCAATTCCCCCTTCCAGGACTCAGCACTGGTTAGTGAGTCTGAAATGGGCACAAGCCACGTTCAAAGGCCTGCGAGTCTTCTTGTGGAGTTAGCGCCTGCCACTTCCAAAAAGTAAGGTCAAGGCCATGGCTGGGGTAGTGAGTCTAGAGTGAGGTCCCTCTTCCTGACTTGACCTGAAAAGGGCTCCTGGGCAGCTGTGGAGCACATGGGAGCTCAGAGTCTCCTGGCAGTGGGTCCTGTCTGCCCCTTCCCCCATGCTCCTGGCTCTGCCTGCTACGGCCCCTTGCAGGAATTGGCTGGCCCTTGTGAGCTGGTGCAGCCCAGCAGCCGGGTTGTCCAGCCTGCATGCGGAAGATACCTGCACCCACTGTGGCCAGGCTAGAGGTTGGCATAGAAGGCAAGGCTGGGGTGGGAGGAGCAGGAGGCCAGCCAGTGTCTACAGATGCAGAAAACTACAAAAGCAGCTGAAATCAGGAATGAAGGCTAGAGGAGGCAGGAGATACTCAGCCAGGAAGGTGGGGCTGGGAAGGAAAACAAAAATAAAACCAGAATGCTATTCTGAAGAAATGAAATTAAAAGGAGGGAGAAACAGGAAGGAAAGGTGAGCAAGTTATGAGTTGAAAAAGCTAAAAAATTAAAATCTTAGGGTTGTGTAGGTGACCAGGGAAGGAGGAGGGAGGGTAAAAGGCTGAAATCAAACCAAGGGACAGAAATGGTACCTAGGTATGTCCGAATCAAGAAACTGCCTGCAAAACACAAACAACCACACGTTAGTGAAGGGCTGCAGGTGGGCAGCGGGACAGCAGGGTAGCAGCAGCAAGCGGCAGCAGGGGAGCCGCCTGTGGCTGGCAAACCCATTCAGGGCCAGGGGGCTGCAAAGCAGGGACCATGGAGCAGGGAGAGGCCCAGGTGTGGCAAAGCGCATGGTAGCCTGAGGCCCTGGGCAGAGCTAGGCCAGGCCCAAGCCTCAGCCTCTATGGTGTAGCTGATATCTGAGCAGCCTGGTTCTCAAAGGCTCCTAGGATGTCAGCCATATCCAGGGAACAGGAAGCTGGTGGGCCCTGGGGAGGAGGCCATGGGCTAAGGAGCGTGCCTGAGACTTTTCTGGGATAGGGAGGGCTGGGGTTGCACCAGCAGGGACAGCAAGGGCAAGAGCCAAGCGAGGGGCCACATCTGTCTTCCCTCCTCCTGGCACCCAGGGCCTCCAGCCTAGGTGTGGAGTTGGACAGGGAACAGGACAGAAGCTAGTCAGTCCAGGGCCAGGCTTGAGCCTGTTTAACCAATGTCTGTTAGCTGAGGAACAATGAGTCTTGGCTTCATAGTTGCCCCCTACCTAGCCAGGGTCAAGGATAGCTGGACTGGTGGGGGATGGATGACAAGAAGACACCAGCAATAAGATCTTCAGCACAAGGAGACAACTAGAAGGGAGGTCCCACCTACCCACACCTACCCACTGACCTCCTGGTTCTCCCCTCACCCTTGGCTCCCAGAATGTCCTGCAGTGGGTGATCAGAGGTCAAGGGGGTTAAGCCACTCCCAGACCCTAAAACACCTCTTAGCACTCAGTGGCAGCCAGGCCCTCCCAGCCCTCACCCTTGCCTCTGTGGCCCTGAACTCTCATGCCCAGGCACAGTGGCCGACACTCGGGGGCAGCACCCATATTAGGTGTTGTAGGCCTCTCTGCCTCAGCAGGGTGCATTTGCAGAGCAGGAGGAGATGAAAGACCAGAGGAAGTTCTAGGTCCCCCTCACACAGTAATCTGGCTCCCCTCCTATTTCTCGACGTGAACTCCAGCCTAGCCCCCATAGTGCCACCTTCCTAAGAGAACACCTCCGGAAGTGCGGGGTGAGGACCAGAGCCACATGGGCACACCCCAGTCTCCGTCCTCTCCTATTGGCTGTACGCACTGCCTCTCAGCTGAAGCTGCCTCTGGTGCTTTGGGGCAGCAACCTCTTCTGGTCCCTCCCCATGTGTCTGTGCAGAAGAGGAGCTCTGGATCCAGAAGTTGGAAGAACAGAGGCCACTCCTGGGACCCTGGGTCCATACGACCCATCACAGGGATGTGACCCTCCCACGCTTCTCCAAGGGTGTCGCACCCTTAAAAAATGTTTTGCTACAAATAGCCTCAGCTATTGCTCCTGGGCTAGTTCTTGACTCCTTGACCCTGGGCCAGGCTGAGTCATTGAGGAAAATCTGTGTTGGGGCTCAGCCCCTACCAAACACCCCAAAAATCCTTGGAAGACTGTGTCCCGGGCAATTTTGTCCAACTGGGCATCTGTACTGGCATGATGACTCTTTCAGGGTGACTCTGGCCCTTGGCAGTGTTTATGCGACTCTGTCATACCCAAGCACCTTGGCAAACCCTTCAGGGCTGCCAAGAACATCTCAGGGGGCCATTTTCCCCTACTGTTCAAATGAAGATGGGAGTTGGGACTCTGGAGCTTGGAAAATGGTGAGAAGCATGTGTTAAGTGATAACCCACAGCCACACCTCTGTTCGAGCTACTCAGCTACCAACTCTGGACTGCCTCCTTGCCTTCTTGATCCCTACTCATCCTCCCTGCCAGAGGCTTCACCTGTTCATACCAGTGTGGTTCTCAGAAACATGGCCTGCGTGTTGGTCTCCCACCCACTGCAACCAACCATCTACCCACAAACTCCCAGGGACAGGACAAGCCCATGCTGACACTCCTCAGGAGACAGAATGATGTGAATGTGTAAACCAGAGATAGGGGACATGCAACCAAGGGAGCAGAGAGACTTGGAGGCCGCAGGCCACCACTCACTGCTCTGTCCCTATCGGTGTCAGAAAGAGGGACTGTGGGACTGGAGCGGGCCATGGCAGGAATAGCTCGGTCAGTAGAGGCCATGATAGGCTGGTGTGGTTGACCTGTGTGGGAGCCGGTCAGCGGGGGTTGTGATTCTCCCACCCTCCTTGTGACTCACCGGTCATCCTGGGCTGGGTGGACATATCCTGATGAGAGGATGTTGAGGGACAGGATGTTGGGGTCGATCAGAGATTCGTCAGTTTCTGGAGTGTTTCGGATGCGACCTGAGGGAAGGGCAGTGGCTGGGTGTCATTGCCCAGGAAAGCTAGAGGCCCAGGTATGCTGAGGCCTCTAGACAGAAGCCAGGTTAGCGAGTGGATTCCCTTCATGACTGCTATCCATGAAGGGGCACTAGTGGACAGGGAAGCTGATGGGGACCTGATGGTTCCTGTGACACAGCCAGTGCCTCCTTCCTCTGTCTCCTTCCAGCAGAGGACTGTGTTTTGTTTTTCAACTCTACACTTTCTGGTGGATCTCAGCTGCCTAGCTTAGCAAGCTCAGGCCTTTTGTGGGACAAGGAGACCTAAACCAGATGAGGGGATGAGCGTACCCCATTTTATGCTTAAAGATAACAACAAAGGGAGAAAGCCGCATCATTCATGCATAGGCTCTTCAGCCACTCTTCCAGGCCTAGAAGAGGACTGTTTTTGGTGTCCATCTGTCTGTCTGCGAGAGAAGAGACACTTTATCTCATAATTCCTCATCCTGAAAGCAAATCTTCTCATTTAAAGGAGCCCATGTCTAGCTCACAAGTCCTCTGCTCTGGCAAGAGAGTGACCAGCTTCCCTCTCCTCCACTGCACATTCTGGGCCATCCTGCCCAGCTCCCTGGAGCTCCGCAGCATAAGGATTCTGGGAGGGCACAATCTAAGGTCCTTTCTTGATGCCAAACTCTCCAGTGCTTGGGATACCCATGGCAAGCAGGAGTTTAGGGCCAAGAGAGTATCTGCCCAGAGCAGATACTCAACACTAGGGAGTTGACCTCCACAGAGCTCTCTGCCTGAGGATCTGATGGAGAGACTTGGGTAGGATACAAGAGAGAGGTGGGGACTGGGTTAGGGTCATCTATATGCCTCAAAGGGCCACTTATAGGGAGTTCATGGCCACCAGGGTCTCTTATCTTTCCTCCATCTTGCTGGTCCTTCTCCACAGTGTCCACTTCACAGGGCCTAAAAGGCCCATGCTAGGGATGATAGGCTTGGGAATTAGCAATAACCTGAATGGGACCAAATGTTCATGGCAGTATCTCCCTCACTTCCTTTAAGTCCCCACTGCCACCCCAGATTGGCAGCTTTTGGTGTCTGCATTTTTAGAAGAAGAGAGGTAAGACTTAAGTCTGGATTGTCCCTCTGAGCGGGAGGACATGGTGGCATGGGACACCACGGAATGACAGCATAGGCAGAACTGCGCCCACTCCAGTGATAGCTGGGTTCAGAAGCCAGGTGCTAGGCCTGACCTTGGCCTTCAGTTTGGTGATTCAGTTTGGACTCTCCCCATAGAATACTTTGATCACTGGCTTCATGCTTTTTCTGATTCCTGACACAATACTTGTAAAGCACAAGTGTCCATCCTGGTACCCAGACCAACTCTCCACAGCCCTGTGTGTGGGGACTCAGGATGACAGGTCCGTCTAAGGACACCGATCCTGAGATCCTGCCTACCTAGGACTGGGAGCTGCTTCTAGATAGATATACCTCGGCCCCAGGGTAGAAGAGCTACATACTGGGGTAGATATCTACCCATGTCCCCAAATGAGAGTCTAGGGGACAGCTTGGTAAAGTGGTATTCAAAAGATGAGGTCACAGAGAAAGATAGTGTTCTTGAATTCCCTAGCAAGGTGCACTAGAGCCCGGACCCTATAGCACCGCGGTGGCATTAGCTGAGCTGAAATCGTCATGGTTGAGTGTGGCAGCCCTACTGCCACATCTGGCACCATCAAAATGTGTGGAGCCTGCCCTATAAAGCCGAGGACTGGAGTAGTCTTCACAAGCTAGGGACACTTAGGATCACAGCCACCTCCCAAGACCAGACAAAGCAGAGAAGGACCCTGAACTGTTCCAGATAGTCCCAGACAGCATGCTTGTTGCTGGCACCCTGACTTCCAGAACTGTGACACTTGGTAGTTTCCTGTTGTTTTAAGCCATTTAACTGTGGTTTCAACAACCCTGGAAGGGCAATACAGATTTGGTAGAAACTTGGGATTATAACAGATCCAGGGCTCTCCCTTTTGGGCGATGGGCTGAAGCAAGGAAAGGCTTCATGACCTAGCCAGACCCACACACAAGACAGAACCATGGTTAGATCCCAGGGTTTTGTCCGCTCCTGAGGTAACCCCTGCCTGCCCCACTCACCCACAACCAGCTCTCGCACTTCCTTCCAGCGGATGTGGCTTCCTGTCTCATGCAGCAGCGTCACGGTTATCCGTCTCTGGATGCCCTGTCACATGCCAGGAGAGGGAACAGTCAGATGGCACTTGGCATACAAGGAATTTCAGGGCAGGGCAAGCTCTGGGGAGGGCAGGTAAGGCTTCCCACCTGGTGGAGAAGGAAGGTCCCCATGCAGGGCATGCCGCCACGGTGGTCTACCACAGCAGGGATGTAACTGGAAAAGATGGTGGTGGTGAGATGCAAAGCCCCTCCTCCAGCCCACCCATAGCACGAGACCTGGTCCCAGAGTCAGCAGAGCTGAAAACGGGATCCTGGCCACCCCTTCAGGAGAGCAGGTCCTTCAGGGTCCTTCCATATTTTCTCATATTTCCCCTCGTACCTTACAAGACAGAAATCTATACCCAATAACCTGGGTACAGCTGTGTCAGGGCTTCTGTGCTCCATGTCTCAAGACTGGGACACTCAAGGAGAACCTGGTCCCAAGCCTCCCCAGACAGCAGCTGAGAGTTCCCTGGCCCTCTTTTCCCATGTTAGCCACTGTGGATTCTCAGCTGCTTTCAGAGCACCATTCCCGGTGCCCTTCTCCTCTTTAATTACAGACTCTCGGGCCCTAAGCTGGCGCCCAACATGGGCGCTCCAGGTACCCACTCACTCGCCATTGGCTTCCAGCTCGCAGATCTCAAAGTAGACCAGCAGGTCATACTTGCAGTGGCAGGGACCTGGGGAAGGCCGTGTCATCGTGCTGAGCTTAGTGGCGGGCACTAGGAAGACAAGAAAGCAATGTTGTGATGGGCACTCAAGGGGAGAGCAGGAAAGGCTGCACGGGCAATGACTTGCCCAAACAGAGGTACCCAACTGGTCTACCCATGGCCAGGTCACCCCCAGCTCTGCACAGTCAGACATGAGAAACCTGGTACTGGTCTCAGATGTGTGGACACTTAGGCTCTCTACACCCAAGTAGGAGCATGTGACCTTACACACGTGGGTATGAGGGTGGTGGTTAGAGACTCCGCGCACCACTAGGGCAGCAGAGACATTTGCTCAGAGGTCCTCTCAATGTACAGGATTCCTCTGCTTGTACTGGTACCTGATCTACACTTGGACACAACAAAATGTATCAATCCAAGTATGTCTTGCACCCACAACTTGCCCGGGATGCCCTAAACTCAGCCCTGCTGGCTCTCCAATATGTCTACCCCCTGACCACTTCTACCCACCCCACCCCATCCCTGTATTCCTGGGCCCAACCATGTCTGTCCCCAGTCTCTCCTCCGGGCCCTTCCTCCACCGAGTCCCCTCTGAGTGCTCATTATGCCACCTGTCACTGGGTCTAAATGTCTCCCTTGCGGTCAGGCTGTTGAGCACAAAGCTGAAAACTATCTACTCCTCAGGCCAGAAGACATCTGCTGTGTCAGCTGCAACCTGAAAGACCATTACACTCACAGCGAGTCCAACCACACTTTCACCCATAGTGTGGGCCCTCACTGCCCCCCTGGACTCAGGAGAACCTCACCAACCTGGCTTGGATAGCGGCATGACCCGGGGGAAGTGGCGACGTGAGGGTCTTAGGGGGCTGTGGAGGAAAAGTCAGAGTGAGCAGACCTAGGTTGGTGTCTGAGTCCTGAGGCAGTCCAGGGCAGGGCAACCTGATCAGAAGCCCATTTATGTGTCCTTTAGTTTCCTGTCCCATCAAACCCAGGAAGAACCCAGCTCTCAGTACATGCTTAGATATGAGAGGAGGAACCCTTAGGGCCTTAGATACCATCCCAGAGGCTCCACGAGGCCCCAGGGACTCCAATAATCTCTGCTGCTTCCCTCTTCCATTCTCGTACCCTGGGCATCCCTCAGCTGTGAGGTCTGCTCAGCTGACAAGAGCATTGGAGAGGAGCAAAGGCCTGTCAACACATTTCCAGACCTCAGGGTGACTGTCATTTCTGTCCCATCTCCTGGACCCAAGGTGAGATGGCTTACAGGTCCCTTAACCTTATACCCCGGCTCTTGAGATTTCCCTCTGTCCCCCTCCCCAAAGACGGGGGGAATCAGACAGATGTTCTCTTCCTAGAAGTAGCCAGCAGACAGCAAAGCCTGGTCTATGCCCTGGAAGGTTTCCATGCTTGGCTGATGGTCAAGGTACTGACGATAGTGATCCTTAAAGAACCCAGTTCCAAAGGGAAGCGGCAGGAATGGCCCATGCTCTGACCACACCAGACAGCTAAGGAGAGGGCATCAGAGGTACATGGGACACTTGGGTGGCTTAGGCAGATGACCTGAGCACATCCTTGCATAGAGGTGGGAATGGGTGCTGCTGGTAGTGGCCGAAGACCTCAAACACAATGGGCTGGCTCTTGATGTACTCGATGAAGGACTTGGTCACCTCTACCGCAATCTAGAAGGAGAGGAGGGAAAGTCTGGATCGTACCTGAAAGGGCTCAATGTCCATGAAAACACAGTACCCTGGGCCCAGCTCTCTGCACCAATTCTAGCCATGGACATCCCTGGATGTTGTGCCTGTGCCTGCCCAGGGCTCATTGTGAGCAGCTTTCAGAGCCTCTATTCTGACCCCAGGCTCCAGTTTTAAACATCACAGATTCCCCTGTTCCCTAGCTGTACGCCAGTATCCCAGCATGACACCAGAGGTTCTACAACCTGATGCCAAACAGCCCCCAGGACAGTTCATTCAGAGGAGAAAGAATGAATGGGAAGGGAAAACCATGCTTAGTCTTGTAGAAGGCCCTTGGGTGTTCAGGGATAAGGGCCAGGACCTACATTTTGGACATGGTAGAAGCCAAGAGGGGGTCCCCTGCCAGTGTTCTTCAGGGGCTCAGTGGAGAAGGCCTCATCATGGCGGTGGATAAAGCTGCGGATCAAGAAGAGGAACTTGAAGCAAGGACTTGCAGCAAGGACCTGTGGCCTCACTGGATATCATATGAGGCTGCACAGCCCACAGCCTGTGTGGGCTGCACGCCCCTCAGGAGAGCATCCTTCTTCCCAGCAGCCCAGGGTACAGACATCAGGCTCACTTGAACTGGCAGAAGATGTCAGCATATTCAGCAGAGATACTGGATGCCTGCAGGACTGTCACCCGGAAGGTGAAGGTGCTGCCTAGACGGAGGTGGTCCAGGGCTGTGTCCAGGGGTCCATCCAGGGCAGTCTTCTCAGGGCTGTCTAGGAGGCCTTCAGGAGTCACAGCTGTTGGGAGCCAGGGCAGAGTGACAGGGCCTCTAGGTTCCGGGCTCTTCAAGCCCTGGTCCCACACATCTGTGTAGCACACAGTGAGGCCGCACCTACCTGAGCAGGTGTTGTTGTTGACCTCGTCGGCTGAAGGCCCGGAGTCAGCACCCTGGCCCTGGCCTTCTACAATGCGCAGCTCCTCCTGGGAGGTCCCTGAGCGGGACATCCCCACCACAGGGCAGGACTCAGACTGGAACTGTGAGGACACAGAGTTAGAGAAAGCCCAGGAGCTAGATGGCTAAGCTAAAGCCACCCTGTCACAGACTAGAGATCTGTGCACTGGGGCCTGGGTCTCTAGGGTCCTGAGCCAGCCTTGCCACTGACCCCTAGAAGGACCCACCTGTCTAGACCTCTATGCCCACTGCCATGAGCAGCACACCTTGACTCTCTGGTTTAGATGACCTGAGGTGTGAACTGCCCAAGAGGAATACACTACTTGCCTCAGTGCCTGAGACATAGGAAAGGGAAACTAGGAACCATTCCTGGCCTTTAGTTCTACCCCCAGGACACCAGGGCCTTCCTCAGGCAAGTCACAAGCAGTTCTTTCATCTTGGACATTCTCAGACGGAGATCTTAAGCCAGGTGGCTAAATAAGCACAGCTGGAGAGGGGCACTGCGTGGATTTAACCCCTCTACCATCTCCTCAGATAGTCCTTTCTGCGGGGGTCAGAGGGCGGCCTCAATGGGGCTGCCCTCATTCTCACAGGTTTGAGGGAAAGCAGGAAGAAGGATGGTAGAGAATATAGTATGCTATGGGAACCCTGAGAACAGCTAACCCAAGAGAAGAGAGAATGGGGTGCCTATTCTAAAAAGCTGCCTCTACTCACCAGCTCTATGCCTTGCTGTGGGAGACCTGGGAAGATGATTGGATTAAGTGGGTCCTGACAAACTGGGGAAGGGACATTGTGTGTTTTAGACAGCAAGGGATGGGACAGGCACAGTGCTCAGGGAGAGAGAAAAGACTCCACGCTCATGGATCCCTGCCAGAGATCCTTTAGAGCCTAGGGTTATGTGGAAGGAGTATACAAAGGCAACCTTCATAGTACCTTTTGTTTCTTCTTCTTCTTCTTCTTTTTTTTTTTTTTTTGGTTTTTCGAGACAGGGTTTCTCTGTGGCTTTGGAGCCTGTTCTGGAACTAGCTCTTGTAGACCAGATTGGTCTCTAACTCACAGAGATCCGCCTGCCTCTGCCTCCTGAGTGCTGGGATTAAAAGCGTGCGCCACCACCGCCCGGCCCATAGTACCTTTTCAAAATGCTGGTCGTCAAAGGAGATTTTAGCAGTCCCTGACTGGCGGACCCCTGAGCCATAATCTGGAGCCTCTTCATCAGCTGCAAGAGTAATAAGCAGGGGGTTGATTGGCCAACTTGTTTTCATAGTGGACAGAGCCAGGCCACATGGCCCCGGGACTGTGGAGAGGGTATAGGAACCAGGTGACCAGATTCTTAGCTGCCCCGAGCAGCCAACATCACCACCTGCAGCTCAGGAGTCACCAGGACACACTAACCACCAGCCTGTGTTGTCTCAGGGCCCCAGAGGCATATCCTTGTCATACCCACATCATGAGCCACAAAGCCCTACCCTGTCCGACCCACCTGTCCCAGGTGCTCAGGGAGATCAACAGGCTCCTGCCACCTCTCCACCACCCTCTCCAGAGCTCATGGGCCCTACTATGTCACTTCCAGCAGTGTGGCTACTCCCCTGCCACCACCCAGTCAGCCAACAGTGTCTGATAGCCAGGACCAGCCCCAATGGGGCTCAGTGGATGAGCAGACCCCAACCCACGGCCACAGGGCCGGGCAGGGGTGACAAGATTGTGTGTTTCCTAAGTTCCTTTCTTTCATTGCCACAGATGAGGAGATATTAGTTATGACCCCAAACGTGCTAAAATCCAGTAGTTGTCATAGAAGATCTAGGGACCCCAGATCAGACTTCATCATAGCCTCTTTTCCTGAATATGACTTGGGGGACAACAGGGCTGCTCACAGGCCTGAGCTGAGCCTCACACACCTTCCTAACTATCAGCTCTCCTCTGATATGTTGGGGACCCACTGAGTCCCACTGGGTTTAGAGTGGTGGCCCTTGGAGGTAGACCTCAGCTTAAATTTGGAGATAGGATCATTCGCCAGCAATCCTAATGATGACCCCTAGAGGACTCTTCTCACCTAGAACAGAGCAGGATAGCCACTTCCTCTGCCCTTTGCCTCGAGGAATATTTGGACAAAATGGAGACATCTACCCAGAGTGGCTGGGAGCTGCTAGATCAGATAGGAGATGGAGGGCCTGGCAAGATGGAGGAGGAACTCCCCAGGAAGGAGGTACCCCTAAACAAGGACGTCTCGGTAACATTCACTTTCCAGCAGTGTGGGGGATAGCTGGGACACAATATCCTTCCTGGAGGTAGGAGAACCTGGGGAGTGTGACAATCTAGAGCAATATGAGAACCAGGAAGTGTAACACACTGGGATGCTGGCCTTCCCAGATCCTCCGGGGGCCCACACTGAGCCAGCTCCAGACTAACCATGGCCGACCTGCAGCATCCAATTCAGTCCCACTCGGTCCCTCTGTCTCCCCATCCCCAGGTGCCTGGGCAGCCATGGTATACAGACAGTGAGTACCCCAGGAAGAGAGACCACAGTCTAGGTCAGAGAAAGGAGCCTTTGAACTGGCATCATAGTAGATGTCACCACTGACCTGCGGCTACCTTTTGAACCATGACCTCACAAACATTCTCACCATGCAGGGATTGCATTATAGGACTACAGATGAGCAAACGGAGGCCCAGGGGCTTCTGCACCTGGCTAATCCTGGGACCTCCCGGCTATTCCAGAGGGATGGGGGAGTGAGAGACTGTATGCCTTTTACAATGGAGGAGCCTCTGTTTTCAGGCCCACAGATGAGGAGAGTCTACAACCTCCAGCTTAGGCCTGTGCCTGAGACCAGGACCTAAGGGAGGAACAGAGAAGAGAAACTGAGGCAGCTACTGAGAGCCACTCTGGGAAGGGCCAGAAGTCTGCAGGTTCCCTTGACTATGGAGAAAGTGGCGAGTGGACTGGGCTGGCAGGTAGGCAGTCCATGTCGCTGGGAGGTAGCAAGTAAATCTCTGGGCCCACCTGAACCCAAGCCAGAGCAGGCTCAGGTATCCTGGGCAGAGCCTGCACGGCTGAGATGTCCCTGTCTAGTCCAGGAGAGCCTAGGAGGCCAGAACCAAGGACTTGGCATGCTTTTCCTTCAAGCCCCACATGCCCACCTGCCTGGTTGGCTACAGGAAAGCTGGGAAGGTGGTGGTCCTGGGTAAAGTCAGTTTCATATTGGCTCCTGCACAGTATTTTTCCTCCCACCTTTGCTTGCAAAGGCAAAGCCTCTTCCCCCAGCCCCCCCCAAGGGCCTCACAGCCACACACACCTGAGATGGCCTGCACCGCCACACGGAGGAAGCCTTTCACCTCTCCCTTTTCGCTGACGATGGCCACGCGGTGCACCAGGGGCACAGGGTACAGCAGGTTGCTCAGGTATACGAAGGCCCTGCAGGAGCAGAGCCATTGTCACAGGTGACCCTCAGGAGGTGCTCTGAGCTACAACAGGGACACCAAGGCCGGCTCACACACAACAAGAAGCTGCAAAGCAGAGCAAAGCGGCGAGACAGCCAGGGCGGACACAGCGCGGTGGGCTGGGCACAGGCAAGGGGGGTGAGGGAGGAGGGTTTTCAGTGCTCAGAGGAGACAGGAGGGGGAGGTACAGAGAGGAAGGAACTCAGTGAGTGGAGGGCACAGCCCAGCTCAGCCTGGACATGGCTGTCTGAGAAGAGAACAGCTGAAGAGGGGGTTTCAGCCTGCTTCAAGGGCTGGAGGACCTGGGCTGAACAGGGACATGCTACAGATGCCTACTTTCCACAGGGCACCATCAAGCAACTTCTCCGTGGAGCTCCTTTAACAGACACCTGTGCCCTCTCCGCTTACCCGGAGGTCAGACACAACTCGTCCCTAGGTGTCACCCTTCTCGGGGCGGGCATAACTCAGAGTGTGTGCCCATCACTCAGAAGCCTGGGCACTGCCCTGATCCTTCCTTCTAGACAGTACCACCTATACCAAGCTCCCTCAGTTGGCCTCTCCATCACCCTGCCTTTCCCACTGTCCCTAGAGGGTACCTGTCACATAGAAGTCCCCATACCTTCAGGGATGCCCAAGCTCCTTACAGAATCATCTAAGCCCTATGCAGTCCAGGACGGTCAACCCCATCTTACGCCCCCACGTGCCCATCATTCCTGTTCTCCTATCTGTTCCATCTTCTGACTTTAAGAACCTCTCTGTAGACTTTCTAGTTTTCTGTGCTTTAAATATATGACAGAGCTTCAGCAAGTTGTTCTAGCAAAATCTTCTAATCAGGCCTTGGATGGTGGGAGCCAGCTACTGTCAAGGGGCCTTAATGGTCCCCCTGGGCTATCTCCCTGGGACCCACGTTTCCTAGCACAGTGAAGAGTATTTGCCCAAACCCTTTTGTTCAAGGTACCAGTCAGGGCATGACTGTGGAAAGGATGTAGAGAGCCCACAGAGGACTTTGAGGGAATAGCCACAGTGGGGGTCAGGTGAAGGCCCTGTGCTGGCTATTCAGGGCCCCTGAGCCAGACTGAAACCTCTGCCATCCCAAGGCCCTGATAACCTAAGTTACCTTTCTAGAGGATGCACAGAGCTTGCTTGGAATCAAGCCCAGGTTCTTGGCTAGACAGATGAGCCCTACTGGCACTATGGGGATACCCCCAGCTCTGTGAGCACCCATAGGGAAGCTCACCACTTGACCCTCCCCCACCGACCACAACTAGGGGTTCTGGAGCAGTAACCAGAGAAGTATACTGAGGCAGGACAAGGCCGTTCCTAAATCATATGGTAAGGCATCAGCAGGAAGCTATCCAGGCTCCCTACGAGGCCTATTGTAAAATGGGGTGACCCCAGAGACTGTAGGACCCAAAGAAGAAATACACATCCTAGGACAGCTGCTGTTCCTCAACACCTAGAAGGTAGCTTATCATCTATGTCCTAACAGTGATGCCCCAAAATTTAGCTAGCTGTGCTCTCCTCTTTGATGGATGTAGAGTCTGGCATGGCTCATTAGAGCTGGTTCAATATGACTGTCAGACTCATTTCACAAGAAAAGAAACTGATGCATAAAATATTGGGCAGTAGCCAGGGGTGGCAGCAAGTGCCAGAGCTAGGATGGGACCTGCAAGTTACCCTCTAGGTAGCTCTCAATCCTGTCACTACTCACTGCTTGGCAGTGCAACTAATCACGAATCAATCTTGCATCTCCATCTCTTAGAACTTCCTCCCATCAGAGAGGGAAAACCCAGGCCCCATTCACTGGAGGAACAATATGGCCCACATCTAATCCTTACCCTAATCTCTCACTGGAGGCTGGGGTCATGTACTGAAAGAGACCCATTTGTGGCCAAAGCCCCGGATCCTCCCTGATGTCATGATCCCCACACAGATCACATTGGAACTGTGGGTACAGCTGCAGCTGTGGAGTCAGATGTTGGCGAGGACAAAAATGATGTAATGCCCCCCTTTTCTCCACACGATCTACACGACCAACCCAGCCCACTTGACAATGTGGTGCTAGAAGAGATCTCTGGGCCTGGACTGCCTTCGAGGGCAGCACTGGTTTTGAAGGGGCCACAAGCTGAATCTGGAAGGCTTCTGTGCCCCACTCTGAGTAGAACTCATTCAGCCAGCACACCTGGGGATGAGGGCACCCAGGCGGACACTGCTCAGGGGGACAATAGACTCTAACCTTCATCTTACCTGTTCTCTGGGCACCAGAAACAACTAGAAGACAGTGTAAGCCACTACAGGGTCAGAGCACAGCCCTTGCCAACCTTAGCGTGCCACATCAATCAAACACCCAGCTGCTCTCGGTCAGAAGAACACTGTCACAGCCACACTGGCAATGACAGGAGGGCCAGATAAGGAGGCCCAGCATGGAGTTAAGAGACTCAGTGCTGCATGGAGCTATCAGGGGCATCCTCTTGCTGGGTCAACATGTACCCCTCTGGTACCCTTCCCCAGATCCTGACCCCCATACCCTCAACTCTTGTCCTCCTCTCTCCAGTGCCTGCCTCCCTGCCCCCATCTTCTGGATGTGTGTGAAATAGGAAATGGGAGCCTCTGGGTCCACTTCACCAGCCAGCTCAACCACACCCCCAGGTCACCTGACACCTAACCATCAGAGACCTGGGATGTGAGGAGGGGCCCAGGTTATAGCCATGAGATGACTGCCCAAACCCAGAGTACCTTGAAGCAGACTTAAACACCCAAAGAGGAGAGGAGGGCAGGATGGGCAGAGCGGCACGTGTGGCGAGGCAGGAGGGAGGAGGCAGCGCTAACCACAGATTGGTGAGGTGCAGAAACACATGCTGGGACCCCGGGAAGCCTTTCCAGAGGGGACGAGAGTGGGCACCCCAATTTTGCTTAAGCTTTGGAGAGAGAGCCAGCAGCTACCAGAGGGTAGAAGGAAAACCAAGGTGGAGCCCTCCTCAGGGCTGGGCCTGCATAGCTGCTGTGCGGAGAAGCCAATTCTTGCCAAACCAAAAAGGTCAGGATATTGCCAAATGAAGCCTTTGCACTGAGCACCCCACAATACAGGGGGGCTGGGCCTCTCATGGATGACTTTTGTTAAGTTTGGTCATTTTGTGAAATCTCAAATCCACAAGAGGGGGAAACAACGTTGGAAGGACCCAGCTCTTTTCACAAGACTGCAGAGCCCATACCCCATGTCTCCTCAATATCATTGTCCTCTGTGTCTCATGACCCCTTGTCTACCTGACACCCGGAACCACACCCAGGGCCCAGCAGGCATGGCAGGTCTGATACTATAGCCCAAGGCTCACTGCGGGGAGCCTGTGCAGAGCTGGCCTGCAGTCCGTACCTCTTGCTCAGGCTCAGCGGGGTGGAAGTCCAGACCCAGGGTACCTCAGAGGGAGAGGTTACCCATTTGTGTCCAGCTGGCTAGCTCATCACGGCTAACATCAGCCAATGACAGTTAGGAGAACACATCAGAGAAGTTCCTGGCCAGTGATATGGGACCTGCTACCTCATTCAAGAAAGGAAGGAACAACATGGAAAGCCCATAGTCTGTAAGGCACCATGCTCAGCCTTGAACTTTCAATACTTGTGCCCCAAGATCAAGAGTTCTGAAACTCCCACTGTCCTAGAATCAATCTTAAACTCCAGAAGAGGACACTCCTAAGACTGCAGCTGTTCCAAGCAGGTAAGCGACAAACCCTAGCATGTCTGAAGTTATTTGCCTTACTGCTGAAGCCAGCAACTAGACCTGCCTCCCTGTAGCCCACTCCCCCAACCTCGGCCTCCCTCACCTATTCCAGAAAGCAAGCAGCTGGCCGTTCTCTGCAAAGGGCATGCGCCCATCTCATCAAGTTGGGTCAGGGGCTTGGAACTGTTCTCACCTGCTAGGCTCCACAAAATTAAGGCAGATAGGTGGAGGCCCTTCCTCCCCTGCCCTGGGTGGCTCACAGCCCGGCTCTTTTTCTCAGAATGGAGTAGTATTGAATACATAGGGTACCTTCTTTTTGGACAACAGTGAAATAAACAGAAGTCACCTCAACTGAATAAAGCTAATTCCCAAGACAAGGGTTTGGAGCATCCTTCCTGGGGATATCTTTCTTCCCCTCTCAAATGCCCCTTGAACCCTGCCCAAGGAGTCATGGAATCTTGGTCACTTCCTATGGCCACTACAGGAACCATCCCAGCTACCCAGAGAGCTCTTGGCTGTAGCTCTGTACTCCAAGCCCCAGCCTCTCTGCCACTGGCCCCAGACTCTCCCCCGCTGAGCCAGAGTATCCATCTTCTAGATGTGCATATATCCCGCGGTGAAGACACAGGGAAGCAGGGCTTTCTCAGTTCCCTCAGAGGCTAGCCCTAGCCTGCCTGGCCCAGACAGTCCGGTGTCTGCCCTGATACCCGATTGATTGCCACAGCAGTGCTCCTATGCAAAAGAGCTGGTTCCTCCCCAGCATGCGTGCCTCAACCTCACCAACCTTCCTACTAAACTGAACAGGGGGGGCCGGTCGTAAAACGGGTCCCGGCCGTCGCACAGCGTGTGCTCCGGAAAGACGTCGTCCTCCAGGTCCTCCTCCTCCTCCTCCTCCTCCTCCCCCACGCTCTGCTCCTCGGCAGGCTCGGTGGTGTCGGAGTCGGGGCTCGAGAAGGTGGGGGAGGGGGTGAGAGCAGCCATGCGCTCGCTCATGCATGTGTTGAGAAGAGGGTAGCTGTTGCAGCCAGAGATGACTGAACTGAGGTTAGTGCGACAAGACAGAAAGAGGTTAACACCAGCTACTCTGGGGAAGGTGGGACAAGGAGGACTTCTGTTTCAAACCAAGCATCAACCATCAAGAAACGCTGCTTTAAAAGACAAGGAACAAAAAGGCGCCCAGTCTCAAGGCTGAGAAGAGGAAACAAAACAAAACACCCCAAACTAACAATGACAACAGAATCTATTATCAGTAGAAGGCTATGGAAAACACCACCAACAGGTATGAGCGAGAACAAGGGTCCAGACTGGCCATAGCCAAAGTTCTTTGAGGACCTCCTTGGATGACATGGGGGTCGGAGACCAGATACAGACACCAGAAAACAAGGAAGGAGTTGGTAGTCTCTAATCTTGCCTCTGTGTTCCCACCCCCAAACACAAGTGACTTAGAATGCCTGCTCCAGGCCCCTGGGTACTTGGGCAACACACACACACACACACACACACACACACACACACGGATATGTATCACAGTAGTGACAAGATGCCACCCCAGGTCTCCTAAAAAAGCTGGGCCTACAGGTGCATGATGAGGAATGACAGAGGGAAGGACAAAAGTGGAACATGGCTCTTTCTTGACTTCAGGGCAGGACAGCTCAGGGACTGGGCTCTCTCTCTCTCTCTCTCTCTCTCTCTCTCTCTCTCTCTCTCTCTCTCTCTTTCTCTCTCTCTTTCTCTCTCCAAGGACAGGGAGGAGGTGCCCACCTGCCCACCAGCCGGAACCAGGGGAAGCGATCATAGAAAGGGTCCCCGCCGGTCACCACGTTGTCACAGTCCTCAACGACACTGGAGGGCACCTCTGCAGCTCTGTCGTACATCTCCCGCATCAGGTCCAGGCGTTGCCTGTTGGGGTTCAAAGACCATGTAGGCTCAGGCCAGTGCCCAGAAGCAGCCTGACACCCCATTCCTCCTAGGGCATCAGACTCGGCCTGGTTCCATCACCATCGTCCTGTCAGGGTCACAGGCTCAGAGGTCTGCCAGCTAGAAACCCGTGTAGTCCTCAGAATTCGGCATCCACAGGAAACACATGAGAACGGCAGGTCACCCCAATTGCCTCCCAAGTCCTCCCCGGTGATGGCAAAGGTGAGCTAAACAGACTTGACAAGGCAGGGCACAGCCCTGAAAGCTCTTGTCGTGAGGCAGGAAAGGAAATGGAGATAACAAACCATTTTTAAACTTCACCCCACCCCCAGGCAGGACAAAATATAGGAGGAAGAAAATGAGATCGTGCTCTCTAGAGGGCTCAGAGTTTGACTTCTAGGAAGATAAGTGTCCACTATGGATGGTGCTGTATTTGGCCTAACTTCCTAGGACACAGGAGGGATGGAGAGCCCGTAGGCACACACAAACTGAACAAGAAAAGGGTGTGCCTACTAATAATGTTTTGCTGTCTTCAGGAGGCCTGACTGACCAGGAAGAGCCCTCTCTACCTAGCTCAGTGGTTCTCAAGCTTCCTAATACGGCGGCCCCTTAATACAGTTCCTCATGTTGTGGTGACTCCCACCCATAAAATTATTCTTGTTGCTACTTCATAACTGTAATTTTGCAACTGTTATGAATTGTAATGGAAATATCTGTGTTTTCTAGTATTCTTAGGAGACCCACGTGAAAGGGTCATTCGTCCCCAAGGTGTCCCAACCCACAGGTTGAAAACCTCTGATCTAACGAATCCCGAGAGATAACTAACAACTCATTAGTGAGCCTGCCTTCTAAATATAAACTAACAGACCCCGAGTCCACACCCACCTCCCCTCTTCCTAAGGTCTCACACACTTGACCAGTGTTCTCTCTGCCTTAAATCACCAAGGACAATGAGAAACTAGGAAGGTTCTTTGCTCAAGGCTGGCCTAATTTCAGGGAGCTGGTCCACAGAGACCAGCTGCTCCACATTTTCCTCAGTAGTTCAAGGGCCACTCTGGCTTTCTCACTCCTAGCCCTCCCTGGTGCCCAGTCATGGTCCTGTTTTGTGCCTCCTCTTTCCAGGACTGTGAGTACATTCTACCCTTCTCATGGCAGATGTCTACATCATTACCCGGTCACTGTCACACGTGAAGACTTGGCATAAGTTAGGGGAGGAATCCAAGGAGGCAGAAGCACTCTTGTAACACACGAGCAGTGAGGAAACTTCAGTAATGGCGGGGCACTACCGATGCCCTTCCACCTGCCCAGATACTCAGTCTTCCGGGGCTGAGGGGATGATTTCCCTCAGGCATGCAGAGTGGAGAAGCCAGCCCCCCACTCCCACCCCATCTCTAAGGTCCTGACCTTACTGGAGACACTGGGCCACCTTCCAGTCCCCTCTACTGCCTGAGTGCTCCTTCAGAAGCAGAACAAAAGCTTCACACCCAGAGACACACTGGCATTGTTGTGAAGCACACCCCAGTCTGTTTCTGTCCCCGGGGAAGACACCCGTCCACCATCCACCTCACTGCCCATCAGCTGCACCTGAGTTTCTCTAGAGTCCAGTAGTGGGTGGCCCCATTCTTCTGATCCTGGACCTCCACTGCCACAATGGTTCGGGGGAAGGGCCGTGTCTCCCGGTCTTTGGCAGCTTCTGGAGGCAGTAGGTCTGGCGGCAGTGGGGAGTAGAGGGTGTCTGTGAGGAGGACAAACTGGAACTGGACCTGTAGGGGGAGAAGATGCTCATTCATTCACTCCTTGCTGGTTCTCCCCACACCACCCAGATTGCAGCTCTACATTCCATAGTTCACCAAACTATTCAACCAGTCACTGAAAAATGGCTGACACCCGACCCCGGTTCCCACCATGGCTTGTTGATTCCCAAGCAAAGCCAGTTCCAGGGCTTCCTTCAACCACCCACACTGGGTACCTAGTTCAGGCAAGAGC
This sequence comes from Dicrostonyx torquatus, assembly GCA_028555095.1. NCBI lineage: Eukaryota > Metazoa > Chordata > Mammalia > Rodentia > Cricetidae > Dicrostonyx > Dicrostonyx torquatus. The sequence goes on from JAQHUG010000148.1 coordinate 4,315,285, forward strand.
CTCAGTCAGCTCTAGGGCTGATACTGAGCTGTGACTATAAGCAACTAGCCCATCACTCATGAGGTACCCCCTCTGATGGATCCCACCTTCTTCTTTAGCTCCACGCTGATGGCGTTGGCCTCCTTCAGGAAGATGGCATTGCCCCACAACAGGTCCCGTAGAGAAGTGAACTGGTACCACTTCCATTTCCGGAAGGCCCACAATGCCAGCTCACACTCCCGCTCGGTCCACTGGACTATGGGAGAAGCCATGTGCGTCATCAAAGAAAGCCATAATATAGCCTACCACAGCCTGAGTCCTGAAAGATCAAGATGGCTTGGGAATGACACAGGACCATCTGAGTGGACCCGGTCCACACTGTAGCTGGTCTGTCAAATAAAAAGTGGCCGTTCTGTAGTCACTGTAGCCAGAGGTAGATGTTGAAGGGCAGGCTAACTTGGAAGACTGGCTGGGTTCCAGCCCTCTCTCCCCAGATAAAGGCTCCTCAGATCAGTCCGTGTCATGCTGGGAGTCCCCATGCTTGCATTCCTGATTTCATACTAAGCCCTCTTGGTGTGGAGAAAGAAGACCCCAACAGAAGGACCAGTCAACAAGTAGTGTGGAAATACCCCAGGTCACCCAAAGGTTAAGTGGGCTCCCCAATGAGCTTCCCTAACAGGTCGGAAGTCAAAGCAGCTCAGAGGCCATATCACCAGTGATAGCCACACCTGCCTTGTGGGGCTGGCAGTGGGGAAGGGCACTTGTGGGAGAGGAAGAGGAAGGACAGAGTAGAGGCTCTCGTACCCTCTATTCACGAAGCCCTCCTGAAAAAGGGAATCCTTAGTTGAGATGCGTAGTGAACCAGGTCTTTGATGGTCTCCACATACCACACAGTGAACAAGGAGAGCCCTCGTCAGCACCCATGGTTCTGGCCTGCTCCCATTAATAACCATGTGTCTGTGTGCGTGAGATGTGTGGTCACTTGCTTCAGTACAGCTTCCCAAACCCTGCTTGTATGATAGTACCCAGAATTAAGGAGGTTTACCTCCCAGGGCAAAAGTCCAGACTTCCAGAGAGCCATCTGGGACCTGCTCTTTCAGGCCCTGTTGCTAGGAGACAAGCCCATCTTGAATCCTTACCTTCATCCTCTGGTTCTTCCTCCTCCTCATTCACCTCTGGGTAGTACCTGGAATCCATCTGCTTCTGTAGGGCCTCCAGCTTACTCTCATAGTCCTGAAGAGATAGGGAGGGCCTGTGGCTCTACCATCGACTGAGATGGTCTCACCCTAGCCCACTGGAGTGCAAAGGAGGGACCAGGCCAGCAGAGAGCATGGTCAGAGGGAGCAGAGAGCTGCCTTCCCAGTGCGCTAGAGCATATGGGGCCTGGAAAGCTGGGCTGGACATCCTCACCAGCCTCTGCTGCTCCAGCAGGTATGTGGCCTCCTCCCGTTCTCGCCGGTACTGGTCCTCCAGTTCCTGGAGCCTATAAGAGAGCATCAAGTGAACACAAGGCCATGAGACTTGGCAGGCGGGCATCTGGCCCTAGGCTTCACCTCTGCTCCATCTCCTGCTTCATGTCGATGCCCTGCTTTTCCAACAGTTCACGTTGGGCAAAGGCCCAGTCCACTGGCTCGGCAGGCGTCTCTGCACAGGGAGTTCGCTCACGCTCTTGGCGGGCCTGCTCAGGGTGGTTAAAACGGAACACGTGGCTCTTGCCCATGATGATGCGGTTTCCTGGAAGAGGGAGGCAAAACCAACCTTGGGGTACCTGTGGATTCCAGGTTCCCTCAAGGGTGGGAGAAGGAGAAGGGAGAAAGGGGTGCAGGTACTTCATCTGCCTGGGTATCCTAGCATCACCCACCTCTGGAAGAGCATCCAGCCCTCCAAATCCTGGCTCCAAATCACCTTTCTCCTTGGAATGGGCCCCTTTGTTGTCTCCCAAATCTATCCCCTTGACCATGTGATCTAGGTTTTGTAGGAGGGATTGGTAACGTTTAGAGACACAGGTTATCAAAGTCCCAGGATGCTACAGGGCAAAGTTCAAAGGATTTGAGCACTCACTCATTAGAGATCAAATGTAAGACTGCTCCTGAGGTTTCAGATGAGAATACGGTTCCATGAGAACTTGGGTTAAAAGTTATTCATACTATGTCCTGGCAAAGAACATGGCTACGTTTTGTCCATGTGCTAAGACTGTGTGAGAGGTTGAATTTCAAAGTGTCAGACTAATTAATTTGGTGAAGGGATTTCAAGGCAGCAGAGCATCCAGGCAGCTATTCAATGGCTACTTCTAGCCAGGTTTACAGTAAGATTGGGGAGCAACAACCAGAGCAGAAAGAGTTTAAAACTTGGAAGTTTTAGTAGAAAAGAAGCACACTGACATGCAAGAGCCAAGGGAGGTGTGTACACAGGCTGTCTCAGGAAGTACTTCCCTGTGTCTAATCATCCAGGCACTCAGTGGCCACAGCAGCCGTGACCCAAGCAGGCCAAGATAGCTCTCAAGCTGGCAGTAGGGTTTAGCATTGTCCAAGTGATGATGATTTGTGCAGATATGTGAACCATTAGAGCTATGTAGTTACAGAGGCTTCCAAACAGATTTCAAAGTAAGTTTGGAGAGGTTAGATTTATACATTTTTCATATATTTATAATATATAATATATTAAATATATATTATAGAAAGTATATACCTATTAGAGTTAAATCCCTCACAGGCAGACCTTGCGAGGAGAGTGTATAGAACCGTGAGAGTAAATGCTGTGTTTCTGTGAAGACCCCAGCATGCTAGAGACGCCCAGAACACAGAACATCTTCCTAGGAAAGCCATGAGCCACAGCAGAGCCTTCGCAGGAGATGAGCCTTGTAGGCTACAGTGGGAGAGGTCAGAGGGATGAGGCTACCAAGGCCTTTGAAGTTTGCATCGTACCACCACATGCCTTAGCTTCTAAACGTGGAGCTATGGGATTTGACGTTTGCCCTGCTGAGTTTTTGTCTTGCTTCAGCCCCGTTCCTCCTTGCTAATTTCCTTTTTTTTCCCCTTCAGTATGGGAATGTACAGCCTGTCTCATCATGTACCAGAAGTGTGTCATTTTGGTTTTACATGGGCTCGCCATAGTTTGGTCTGAGTCTATGAGGACACTTTACACTCGGGCTCCTAAGCAATGATGGAACTTTAAGTGTGTGGAGACTCTTGGAGACAGACGGAATACACTTTGCATTGTGAGATGGACACAGCCTGGGGGACTAGGAGTAGAATGCTGGGGGGTTCAGTATGGTGTCTCCCTCAAAGGTTCATATGTTGAAGGCTAGGGGTCCAGCCAGTGGCACTATTGAGAGGCGATCAGGTTGTGAGAGTACTAACTTCACTGGCCGATTACTCTATCGGTGAGTTCTCTGGAGGATGAGTTAGTGACCAGGGGGTGGGGCTTGTTGGAGGAAGTAGAGTGTAGGCCTTTGAAGGGTGTATCTGTTCCCAGAACCTTCTTATTCTCGCCTCTGCTTCCTGGCTACTGAGAGGCGAGTAGCTCCGTTTCACCCACCCTCCTACAATGATGCTCTGACTACCACAGGCCCAAAGCAGTGAAGATGGGCTGGAGCCTCTGAAACTGTGAGCCAATCCTTTTCCCCTAAATGGTTTCCTTGGATGCTCTGTTTCAGCAACAGATGGTGACTGGCTCTCCTGTAAGCCAGTGCCTTGAGATGTCTCCTTATACATGTGTGTATATTTCAGTACTCATCTGCCCAGCTCTGTCTTCAGTCCCATCATGCAGGCAAGAGCTACAACATCCGGGGACCCACCTTATATATCCTATATGACTTTCCTGAAAGAGATTTTAACACCTCCATATGTGTGGTTTTTATAGCAGCAGGGTGGGAATTATAGTATTTAATCCCAGGAAACTAACTGGTCCCAGATTGACTGTTCTGTAATACCACAGTTTGGCCAACCATCTGTCTCTCTCCTGCCCTCTCTCCTGAGCGTAGCCCAACAAAGTGACCATTTGGGACCTCCCACTCTGGCTTCCCACTCTGCACTAACCCAGTATTCTGTGAGTGGGGCCCCATCTGCTTTTCTAGTCTCAGGTCCAGGCACTCTAGTCCTCAAGTGCCCAGTTTGGGGACTAAGAGGGTCTCAGGGGCTGCTCATAGCAATGCTGCCTTTCGTTGGGAGCAAACTGTGCCTGAGAGGATGAGCACCAAGACTTCGCCTTGTCTACCCTGCAGTCCCCAAGTGCTCCCAGCCATACCTGACCGCAGGATGCTGGGCTCAGTGACTTTTTTGCCATTGACATATGTGTCAGCTCCTTCACAGGGCTCCAGGGTCACCACGGCTGCAAGACAGATAAGAGGGACATTGTAAGAGGCTCTCCTGGCCCCTGGTAGGCACCACCAGTCAGGTTCCTCATTTATGACTGGCCATAGAACCTGATCATGAGTAAGAATCCCTGGATGAACCCAAGGGTCCCAGCACTTAGTCAGAAGGAGACACATGAGCCAAAGTCAAGGCTGAGGAGGCCACGCTAGGCTTGGCTTCTCATGTTCTTATTCAGGTCTCTAAGTGGACAAGAACAAGAGTGGCTAACATGTAACAGAAGGCTCTAGATCCCTTTGACTCATCTGCACAGGAGAGAAATTGGAATCTGTGGACAGGAAAATCTAGGAGTGGCAATTATCCCCAGCACCATTTAGGGCTACCATCCCAAGGTGGCCAAGTTAGACAGGGGTTCAATAACAGATTCACAGCCTGAGGTTGGTCAGATGCTTTCTGGCTAGGACACCAGCCCTGCACACCAGCAGAGGCATGGACCCAGTGTCTGCACACGAGCACGGCAGGCCCAGCACTGAGGCAGCACCATCTTCTGTAGGGCCATGGTAGGCAGAGAAAACCGATAGCTGCTACCCAGCCAACAGGAAAGCATGCTCTCAAAACCACGTCAACCCTAGAGTGGGCTCCATCCATGTGGCCCATTGTCCCTCTGCCCATATACATCCCTGCCTGCTTACTTGACATACCATCCTTGTCCTAGCATTCCACCATGACCCTGGGCTCCAGTCTTCAAGGTAGCTGGCTCCCCAGAGCAACAGCCACATGGCCACAGGAGTCACCAGGCCTTTCCCAAACACCTTTCTAATCACTCAGCTGTCCTCAAGGCTCACACAGTTCTGTCCAGAAGCATGATTCCGAATCCACTTAGAGCCAGGAGGTTGAGTGGATGGTTAGCGCCCTACCCTTTGAGGGCCAAGCTACTAGGTCTCGCTGATGCCTGATCAGCAAGATGGGGGCAGGATGGGCAGTGGGGTGAGGCAGGATGACACTACCTTCTCCACCTCCCCGTGAGTCGCTCCGGAAGATGCAGTGTTCCTCCTTGATGAAGTGCCCACTCAGGACGATGTCTTGCCGCCTCTCTGCATCTTCTCTGCCCACTCTGTTGAGGAATCATAGGGTAGCTTAGCCTACTTAGTGAGGGGCCCCGACACACTCACTCTGCCTGACTCACTCCTTCATGCAGCCTCCCAGGCACCCAGCTGGCTTTTGCTGTTGTTTGTTTCATGTTTGTTTTTATTTTTAAATACCAGGGTATATGTACTGTGGGAATATGGAGAAATGAGAGTGGGCAAGAGACCTCCAGTGCAGCACAGCTATAGGAAAATCCAGGTGGTCCCTAGAGACACTTAAAAAGCATTGCGGGCCACATAGGGCTAATAGCCAACTCAGTTCTTAAGGGATAGCATAGGATAGTGGGAACAGGGGACCCACACTTCCCAACCCACTAGAACTAAGCTGGCTGGAGATGCTATAGCTCCCTCACCTTGTGATCCCCTCCGCAACCCTTCCTCTACCTGACAACCCATCTAGCACCTACCTGGTGACTCCATCTTTGATGTAGTAGAGGAGGCACTCCGACATCAAAGGGTCCTCATTCAGGTTGACAAGATGAGGTGTCTGGGAAGAAACAGAAAGGTCACTCTCTGGGGAGGAGCAGAGTCCTCACAGAGGCCATCCTGCGTGCCCTTTGCTCAGGCACTAAAGTACCACCGTTCTCAGAACCAGATTTGTTGGGGACATAGTGCTCTACTCAGCCTGGCGGAGAAGAAAAGAGACATGGAGGACAAGGAACCCCCAGGGAACCTTTAGTAGGGAACCCAGAACCCCAGAGTCCCAAGCTCTGCTGCCCATACAGATTGACAGCACCTCATCAGAAAAATAAAAGGCAAATAAAGCTCTGGGCCCAGGCTCAGCCATCTTGAAAACAGCAGGCTCGGTGGGGCCTGAATATTTTGTGGGGAGCTGGGCTGCAGGGGGCTCTGGGAGACCCAGCTCCCAGTTCTTGAAGTACCCAGGTAAAGCTTAGATGGAATCTGTGTTTGGAAGTCCATCATGTAGGGCATGGGACGGGCTCCAGGGTCAGTCTCAAGAGTTCTAGGCCCATGACTCTGCACCACACAAGGCTGGTCCTGGAAGCTTATTTCAGAGGGACAACCGGGAACCAAAGACTCTACAGTGAAACTATCAGCAAGCAGGATGAGGGCCTGGGCCAAGAAGAGTCTCCCCGGAGGCCTAGAAAGAATCAGCTGATGGAGTCAAAAATGAACAACCCAGGACCTGCATGTTAGCATCCCAACTCCAGGTGAAGGTGTCTGCCTCCTGTCTCCCACACCCATTCATAGCTGCCTTCTGCCTCCTGTCCTACGTCATTCTTGCCTCAGGCCCCTCCTGCAAGCTTCTTTGGAGCCATCTTACACCTGTGTCCTAGACGAGGGTCCTGTAACAAGGAAGAGGTGCCAGAACGGGACTGCTTCCTGTTTCCCCTCAGTGTACCCTGGGGAAAGTCACTGCCACTCTAAACTACAAATCCAAGTGCACTCTCAAGCATGGGTGTAGAGTTCTGACCATGGGGCACCGACCATCCTTAACCACTGTATGTGCACAGAGAAGGGAAGGCCTGGGTCTCTCTTCATGTCCCCCAGCCTGCCACCTCAAGCTATCATGTGATACATTGTTTCTAAGCCGTCCGAGACCAAGGCAGGACAGCAGAATCTAAGGAGGCTGCACCACGGGTATTTGGCTCTATCTCTCAGATGCCTAAGCCGCTAACTCCATTTCCCCCAAGACAGCCTTTCTTTAACACAAAGCAGGGCCTAGAAACTGGCTATGACTGGGGACCAGCGCCATCTTCCTGGACTTCTGCCACTCGGTCTTGCAGCCCGTGGAGCTGCTCTGGGAAGGAAGGCCAGAAGCTTCCAGAAGTAGCAGACTCAGGGTGAGGATAAGTCCACAACACTCAGCTCTCCAGCCTGGACATTACCCCCAAGTCTTATTCCAATCCTGAGGGATCCAGTCTAAACCTCAAGCAGTTCAGAGCCCCATATGATGTTACCCAGCCACCAGGATGTCCCACCACACACAGTGGAAAGTCTAAGTAAGGCTGATTCAAGCCTGGGCCAGAACCCCATCCTACCACACCTTCTTCCAGAACCCCCCACTTGACATCCACCAGCGGTAGTGCCACCTTGTCTACACTGGCACTCGACGCAGCTCCTACCTTTTTGGGAGAAAACACACCCAAAGTGCCACCATCTTCCCTCATGGCCACACCCATCTCAGCCAGCAAGGCTTCCCTGGAAGACAGAGCTGCGGTCAGCACGAGCTCAGAGGCTTCCAGGACTAGCTCCACCCTACCTGACCCACCCACCAACCAGGAACTATCAGCAGTGCCTGGACAGTGTCTACCCGTGGGACTGTCCTCACCCACAGATCTGTTCTTCAAGGCCGCAATGGCCAGTGGCCAGTGCCACACATTAGCTGCCTGGGTCAGACAGCATTTGTCCCATGGCTAGCATGCAACCTCCCCCAGGGTTTGGGTTTCCAGGGCTATAGGCAAGGATTATCTGGCTATGCTCCCACTCCCAGGCCTATTCTCAGTCACCCTCTGCTCACCTCTCCATTCGGATGGCTTCTGTCCGCCGCAGCTTCTCCTCCCAGGTCTCATTGAGCTCAGCAATGATCTTCTCTGTTTCCTGGGGGAGTGAGACAGAGCATGGTGAGATCCCAGGGAGTGACTGCATATATGTGGGGAGGGGCATTCAAGGATGTAGGGGAGTCAGGAAAGGGGCTGCAGAGCCCTGAGGCTCAGACACCCAAGTGCTTCCCAACCTGTGAGATTCTGGAGGACCAAGATGAAGTACAACAGACTTTCCTATGAACACACCCCATAGAACAAGGACAGCAAAACAGATCAGGAGCAGAGAGGAAGCAAGTGCCCCTGGGAAACACTGGAAGCAGCTTCCAAACGTAATAGCCCCTTCTAAGGGTATGGCCACACTTCTCGTCAGTGGCACTGCCCCTTGTTCCCTTCCCATTTATGTCCTACCCCCCAACTATGCTTCAATGAACCTCCAAATCCCAAACAGGCCATTTATCCCACACCTTGGGAGTTTATGTTGCTTGCTTCTTGGTCACCCTATATTACTCCTCACGCTGGCCTCTGTCCCTTGTCTCCCTGGTCCCTCAGCCCCCAGGGGCTGGGCTCTCTGTGCAGACCACCTACGTTCAGAGGGAGTATGAGGCTAGAGCTAGCCAAGCAGAGTGTTGGGGAGCAGGGACCTCATCCGAGAGGAAAAACCAACAGCCTGGAAGTGGCTAAGAGCCCGAACATCCACCTCCCTTCTTGGTGAAAGCAGTTCTGCAGGATGCCAGACAGAGCTGCCAGGACCTACGGTGGCATTATAGAGGTGCTGCTGGGACAGGACACCCCTACCTCGGTCACTGCACAGTTCACTGTCCACTGTACCAGCGTCTGCTCACCCACCCGTGCCTGACATTCCACACTTGGGCTTCCTCCCCTAGCACTCAGGTCGAGGCCATCCAGAGAGGTTCAAGAACCTTCAAAGGTACTCACTGCCCAGGAGCTCTGTTTGTTATCTGAACCTGGTTCAGTCTGGTGCCTGAAGGCACTAGCTATTCTGGCTGCTGTGAATGGGCTGGCCACAGCGCACCAGGCTGGCCACATGCCAAAGACTTCCATTATTATATCACGCTGATCCTGAGAGGTGAGGCTGTACCTAAGGGGTGTCCCAGAGGTCACAGGCAAGAGTCCTCTCTCACTCCTCTAAGCCTACCTTGTCCTACAGGCTGATGCCCATTACCCACCCAGGAGTACCCTGGATCAGGTGGCCCTCACCTTCAGCCTCTCAATAGCCTCCTCACTGCCTGGAGCAAACAAGATGCGCTCGTGGAGACTGGACACAGAGGCCGCACGGCTGGACAGGGCTGAGAGCGAAGATGAGGGGCTCATGCCCACCAGGGCATTGGTCACTGTGAAAAGATTGTTAGGGGCTTGGCTTAGCTCGGCCCCACCCCCAGTTATGGTTACTGTTCTCAAGGTCAGACATGTCTAAGATGTGAGGGGAAGGTAAGAGAGAAAGAGGGAGAGAAGAGAAAGAAGCAGTTGGGGAAAGCAAGAGGCAGGGTCAGGAGAAGGAAAGAAATGGGAAGCACAGGCAAGGCACAGCAGCCTTGCCCAACTGCCCAGGACAAGCGCATGCAAGGTCTCCTGCTACCCTCGGCCCTGCCACTTGCCTGCCTGACCCGTGGGCCCTCTCTCCCTTAACAGCACCCCTCCCCCTTCTGTACATACACCACTCCACTCTCCCTTTCACTAGGGCCTTTTTGCAGCCCCTGCACCTGCGTTCGAGGCCCATGCCTGTTAGCCACTTCACAGCATCCTGCACCTGAGGCCAGGAGCTCACTCACTTCAGCTCACTCGGTCACCTGTCCCCCCTACACCCCAAGGTTCATTGTCATTTTCTGTGCATGAGCTGCACCTCTACTGCGAACCAAGCTGTATTCATCATCCCACGGAACCCAGAATGGCCCAAAGACTACCTGGAGAAGGTGCGAGGAGGACACTCATGAGGGAGCCCCTACTCTTCCGCCACCCCAGAATTCCACCACCCCTACAGATGGGAAGCCAGGCTGTGGCACCTGGAGGAGAAGTGCCAGGCCCTTTCCAGTAGAAGCAGACATACAGCAAAGCAGCAGCCAACACAGGACAGCACGGGGCACTGGGGAAGTGAACCCCAAGGATCCAGGCCTCAGGACTGTGGGGCAGGACTTGACAGCAACCATTGCTATGTTCAGCCTCAAGAAACTTTCAGGGACCCAGATGTGGGGCTAGGTGGAGCAGGAGCACGCAGAGGTAGGTCTGGGCCAAGAGCCAGGATAGCATGGCCTTGTGGCCCTCCAAGTCCTCAGGCTCTAACATCCGCCCTTTCTAGGCCCACGGGTGCTCAGAAGTCTAGCCCCAGCCACTTTTGACTGCACTCTGCCTATTTATTCCCTCAGTTTCCCACGCAGACAGGGATCAACTAGGAACATTCATGGAAGAGGCAGAAGAGGTGGTGGGACCTCCCTCCCCACCCGTGCTGCCCTGTGGCCTCCATGGCCGGGATGAAAGCAGGGGTGCAGAGCAGCAGTGGGGAATACACACATTTGGGTCCTCCGGGCACAGTGTTGGCTATGGGGAGGGCAGGCAGGAGAGGAAGAGACAGAGAAACAGAGCAGTTTGTCCCCAAGGGTCCATGTATCCATCTCACAGAGTGAATAGCTTAGGGGAAAGTAGGACTTCAGTGTAGGGACATAGGACCCCTCAAAGTCCCAGCCGCTGCAGCTGGCCTGGGGGCTTCCAGGAAACATTCCCTGGCCTGCTTGGGCCAGCTCCAAACCCAAACCATGCGATCCATACAGGCCAAGGCCAGAAAACCCGGCCCTGTCCTTGCCCTCCCAGGCCTCCCACCCCAAGGCATTCTGCCCAGGAGCTGGAGGAGGGATGAGGCTTTGGGCAACTTCAACACTTCCCGACAACTGTGGCTACTGTCAACAACAGAGTAGGAGGCAGCCCCAGGAGAGAGGGCATCTGAGGCCCCTGCCCCACCCAGGGCAGACTGCCACGGACACTCACTGTCGGTGATATCGCCAAGACCTTGGGCGTACAACAGGTCCCGCAGCCTGGTCACTTCATCCTTCAGCTCTCGAATCAGCTTATTGTTAGGGTCTTCGTTGATAATGGCATTGCAGCGGATTTGCTTGGCCCGGTCTGCGTATCTGGGCAGCAAAGGGATAGAGGAGTTGGGGGATGGGTCCACAGAGCAGGCCCAGGGGTGCTCAGAGCTCTTCCTGGTGAGTTCAGCTGGGGAGAAAATTCTTGACCTAGGCTGGCATAATCACCCCACCGCTCTAAAGGAGAGTCATTGGGACCAGTGGCCAAGAGCATCCTACAGGTGGGATAATCCAGCTTTTCTTATCTACTTAGGAGGTTGAGGAGTTGGGGACAGAAGGCACAGCGCACTGTCCTATTCCATACTGATACCCTTAGACCTAATCAGACATTCCAAGATAGAGAGGGCCACTTTAGAACAGCGGTGCCCGATGCTCATCCCGGAAGCACCCAGGAATTTGCCATGACACAGGCTCCATTTTCTGCAGGAAGTGTACACTGCATAGAGGCCAGACACTCCCAATCCAGGCAATCAAGCTGCCTCCTGCACCCAGGCTTCCTATCCCAAAATGCCCACCTAACAGTGGGAGATTGGGGGGAGCTCATTGGACCTTATTTGCTAATTTAAAGTCCTCCACTCCCACAGCCAGAAGTATGGCTTTTCCAGCCTGGAGCCACAGGGCTCTGGGCCCCCCTGAAATGTTTCCTAAAGTATATAAAACAGGGACAGAACAGGCCATGAACACCCTAGAGCTCCGGAACCTTACTACTGCCTCTGAGTTCCTAGAGAATGAGCCCCAAAGGCACACCCTTTCACTGGTGTTTGTGGCCGAAACATGGAAAGACATGTGCTTGCCCCAGGGTCCCCCACAGAACATACCTCAGGGTGCTGAGGGTCTCATCGTAGTTGATGTCTGCAGGGCTCAGGGCTGCCACCATGGCTGTCCTTGAGTTACCTCCTGTGGGAAGACAATTCGTTTGTACACAAGGTTCTCTTACTGATGCTACTGGTGGAGATGATGAAGCCCAGAGTAGACACTGAAACACAGTCCTGTGTGATGGAGACAGTGGCAGGTCGGGCCTTCCTTGGCTGCCCCTCAGCTCTCATTAGCCATTTTCCAGCCAAGGGCCCTTTTTCCTTAGAGCAGAGATAAGTTGTGGAGAGTTTGTTTTTGTTTTTTTGTTTTATTTTAGTTTGTTTGTTTTTGTTTTGTTATTTGTTTTGAGATTTGTTTAATTCTATATTTGTGGCCAATATTTTTTTCGACTCATTTTTACCATTTCCATTTGAAGTACTCTCCTCAATATGCCCATGCTCTTGCCTGCTTTACCTCAGAGAACCGTGTTCTTAAGCCACATTCCTGGGGTGTGGCTCTCCAGTGAGTCTGCTACAGAGACTATGAGAAGAGAAAGGGTTGGATACAGACCCCTGAGGCCCTCCTCTAGGGCTAAAACTGTGGCCCTGTGAGAAAGGCCTACTTCTGACTTAGATCTCATCCCAGTTGAAGGGGCAGGTAATTGTGGCAACACCCCTGTCCTCACTACGGCTCATGTGGCCCTACACATGTCATATTCTTGGGGCTGCCATGACACATGATGCTGGCCTGAGTTGGACATCAGATAGCCAATTGTGGGGTGCAGAGTCATGGAGCCGAGGGAGCCAGGGAGTCCCACCTAAGATCTAGTTTATCCACTCTGGGGTGGCAGCTTCTCCAGCTACGAAGGCATCCAGAGAGGACCCTGAAGTGAGTTTGGAAAGGATGGGTTCTATGCTGTACATCCATCATCCTTCATGTCTCTATCATCTCTCCCTACTTAGAATTCAGGCAGAAGGAGAAGGTTAATATCAGCCCCTCGAATCCTAGAAGGTCAGCAGTGCTCCCAGAACCAAGGGCTAGGTCCCTGTTACAGACAAAACTAAAAATTCAAAGAAGGGTGGGAACTTGTTCCGGTGTCATAAATAAGCTCACCCAGAAGGTAGACACCAGGGCATGTGGTCTGTGGGTCCCAAACTTGCTTTGGTTCACCCACCTTTGCCCCAGACCTTAAGGGCTGTACTATGAACCAACTGGCCCTTCCAATTACTTAGACTTGCCCAGAAAAGGCGAGAGGCTGTGTTGTGGCTGAACAATGAAATGGTTTTTTCCTCACAAGGAGATGGGCATAGCACAGAGTGGAAGTCAGAGCCAGGTGACCAGGGATTTGGCGCATGCTCACCCAGGTTTTCCCGGAGAAGCCAGGTCAATACAGAGTCTCGATAAGGGATGAAATCTGTCTTCTTTTTTTTCTTGTTCTGTGGGGACATTCAAGGTCAAGTCTGTGTCTACTGGCAGGGAAGGGGAGGGGAGAGGAGGGGAAGGGAGGAAAGGGGAGGGGAGCAGAAGTGGGGAAGGAGGCAAGGACCATGTTCTCAGTGCCTCCCTGAACTTCACCTGAATCCTGGGGTGCCACCTCCAGGCAACTCCAATCTGGGCTGGGATCAAGGCCAAACTAGCACATCCTTCTGGCTCCTCCCTCACCCACTGGGCTGTGTCTGGTCCACTCACTGGACTCAAGGCCAGGAATGATGACATCACTGTCCACTCTGTCTCCCTCTACTCTGCCAGGACAGCAGCCCCTTCCAGCAGGGGGAAAAGACTTCTCCACAATGAAGCACTTCCGATATCCACACAGTCTGTTCCTGACAGAACACCCTCCAGTCCCTCAGAAGTCAACTCTGAGCCCCTCCTTTAATAACTTACTCTCCCGGACCTCCCCTGTGCATGGGTACCCTCCATGCTCTTGACCCTGGCTTCTCATGGACACTCTGCGAGGGACCTAACAGTGTTGTAAATTACAGATACATAGTTACTGCCCAATGTCTACTAGTTCATGGTGCATTTGCTTGCAAATCGATAATTGAGCACCTGTTGTGGCCCACAGACACACCCCACTCAGGATTCAGGTGGCAAGGAGAAAGTTAACATCAGCCCCTCGAAACCCAGCAGGTCAGCTCTAAGGGAAGCACACAGGACCATCTCAAGGGCTGTTCTGTTTCCTCGGATGCAGGCACAGTTCATCGCCATTCCTAGGATGATTCCTAGAACAAGCTCCACTACCTCACATTGGAATACATTTTGGATGTCCTTAAACCACACCATCAAAGTGGGCTTCAGAACCATCGCACCAACTTCCCTATGAGCAGCCTGGAACAGTGCCATTCCCCCACCCCGCACCCACCCCCAAAGCTTGTCCACACGAGGCACTTCCTGTTTTGCCTCTGGAAACTCAGTACAAGAAAAAAATATTTCTGGTTTGGTTTTCTCATGTTTAGTTCCTGAGGTTGAATTCTCTGTCATATGTTGTAGTTTTTGGTTCCCACAACTGACGCTTGTCACTTCAGCCAAGGAGCCCAACAGTAGCCCATTATTCTACTGTTCTCACTCCATCCCCTGGCAGCCCCGTCCAGCTGTCCAGTCTTCTCTGCCACTTCCCAGAATAATTCCCAGCTCTCTCGCTCTCTCCTCCTCCCCTTTTCTCCCCTTCCCCCTTCCCCCCTCTCTCCTGCCCCCCTCTCTGCCATCTTGAGCGTGAACCACTACCACACTGACTTTGTTTTCTCCCGACTACCATGCCAGGCCACCTCACTCGTAATCTACGTTCTCGCCTGAGCACGACCCTGATTGATTGGACTTAGTACTGCTGAAAATCCACCCACTGCTTTCTACTAAATCATAGCCAAATTCTGACTGTGGACCCAAGACCTCACACTCCACTCAGGCCCGTGGCCTTCCTCCTCATCAACAGCTGTTTCCTCTCCACGTTCTGTTCCTCAACCAGCAGCTTCAAAGCTCACTCCATTCCTAGAAGTTTTTAATCAAGGTCCCTCACACAGCTTGCTACACTGTTCCCACAAGGTCCTCTACGGCGTCACTGGCCCTCTTTCGGTGCCTCCCAGTTAAACATAGATCCTCACAGCAGTGCACGCAGATCCTTAAAGTTCCACCAGTCCATCCATGGCTTCTTACGCAGTTCTCAGTTCTCACAGTCACTCAAGGTTCATTACACATTTTTCCCGAAAAAGCTTCTTACTGTCCCTCAAACTCCTCACAGAACCCATTGCATAAATATTCATTTTCAGTTTCCCCATACAGTCTTCACAGTGTTCATGAGTTACACACACACACACACACACACTCACACATACCTCAGACACACACACCTCACACATACTCAAACATTCACACACACACTCACAATCACATACACACTCACACACCTCACACACTCACATATGCACACAATCATACACACACTCGCACACCTCACACACTCACTCATACACTCACTCAGACGCAATCACTCACAGTCACACACACACTCGCACACATCACACACACTCATTCACACACACACCTCTCACTTAAACACATACACACACCTCATACACACTCACACACTCACTCTCACATACTCACAATCACACACAAGTCACACAATTTACACACCTCACACACTCACTCACACCTCTCACACTGTTCTCCCCGCACAGTACATCATCCTATACAGCTCCTCTTAACTCATTAGTTTTTCCTCAGCTCCTGCACAGACTGCCCACAGAGCTCCTCACGCCTCTTCAGACGCAGGCACACAGGTCCTTTAGACATGATTCCTCACTCAGCTTCCACATAACGCCCCAATCCTAGACGCAGTAACTCTGCAATTCCATGACCTCCCCTCCCCTGTTCATTCTCTCACAGTTCTTCACAGTTCCTCACACAGGTTCCCTACACAGACCCACACAGTTCCTTCACCTATTTTCACCCGGCCCCTATTACTCATTCTGTTGCCCACAGAATTAAATTCCCCACAGTTCTTCATATGAATCCTCAAAAGTCCTGGGCACGCTTCCTCATGCAGTTTCCTAGCTCCTCACAATGCTCACCTCTTGGGTCCTCACAGACTACAACATGATTGTAAATACTGTCAACTTGAAAAAAAAACAAACTAGAATTGTCTAAGAGACAAGTCTCTGTGCTTGGCTGTGATAGAGTTCCTAGTTGATTTCACATAAGTGTGAAGACCCAATGTGACCCTGTTCTTCTCACAGGGTTGAGGTGGTCCTGGGCTGAATAGCGAGAACAGAGCTGAGCTGCAGCATTCATGGCTGTCTGCTCCCTGAATTCCTGCCATGCCATCCCCATCATGGTGGACAGTATCCTCAAACTGTGAGCCAAATAAATCCTTCCTTTTAAATGTTTAAAAACATTTATCAGCTAGGCAGTGGTGGTGCAAATCTTTAATCCCAGCACCCGGGAGGCAGAGGCAGGAGGATCTCTGTGAGTTCAAGGCCAGCCTGGTTTACTGAGTGAGTTCCAGGTCAACCAGGGTTACACAGAGAAACCGTGTCTCAAAAAACCAATACATACATACACACATATATATATATGATATGTATATAAATGTATATATATTTAGGTATGTACACACAGGAGTGTCACTGTATACATGTGGCAGTCAGAGGACAACTTGCGGGAGTCTGCTCTCCTTCACCAATAGGTTCGAGGGCTCAAACTCATGTAGTTACATTTGGTGGCAAGCACCTCTACGCACTGAGCCATTTTGCAAGTCCCCTTCCCTTTTCAACTTGTAGCTGGAGATCTTACCACCACAATATGAGAAAGAGTCAACACACACACTTCCCTTCAGTTTCTTTAAAACTCTTACTTGGTTTCGAAACTGCTCATAAACTCTGCACAGTTCCACAAATTCCACGTTCTGACGACTCCTCACGCAATTTCCACGCAGCTCCCCACAAAGCCACCATTTCACCTCATATTCCCATAATACCTCTCATGCCCCACAGTTTCTCAAAATTCACGTCAGTCTTGGCCAGAACCCGAGTTCCCCAGGCCTTCCCCCAAGGTTTCTAATGGCTCCTCACAGTGTTGCGTGTGCCTCTACATGCAAGGATCGTTCGCACAGTTCCTCACAGGCTCCCTTACAGCCTACCACACAGAGTTCCACAGTGGCCGACACAGGTCCCTGCTCACACAATCCCACACCTTTCCACATCCTTCCTCACAGAATTCCACAAGCTTTTCACCTGCTGTCTCTCCTGTTGCCTCTCGCTGTCTCCCACAGTTCCCTATTCCTACCAACCTTTTACGGCCTCAGCGTTCACACCAGTGCTGTAAGCCAAACCCACTTGCCTGTCTGGCTCCTCGCCAGTTCTCAGGTCTTCTGCCTGACACCGTGTCTCTCTATAAAAAACTTTCTATCTATTCAGATGAAAGGTTTCACTTTGGGGCCACCATTGAAGACCTCCCCCTCCTACAGTGTGTAGAATTTATTCCAATGTGCAATTAGATCTTAATGGTCCTGTTCATTGTGCCTCCCCACAACTGTGGAGCCCTTTGGGTTGTTCATGCTAAGACCCTGCTGTTAGCACCGATCCCCAGCTCAGAAGCGCGCTGTGCTTCTTCATTAAGTGAATGAATGAGGAGTTGAGTTTACTGCTGAGACTTGCACAGTAGGGAGCCGGGGCCAAGGGCTTCTGGCCCCTCTCCCTTGAAGTTGAAGCACTCAGCTTACCTTGTTGGGTCCAGAGTCCTGAAAAACAAAGAACAGAAAGAACCTAAGAACCTGGAGCAAGGCTAGGGTCCAAGGGTGCCGAGGACAGAGAGGACAGGCTGGCTCCAGAGGGAAAAATGGTAGACAGAAGCCCAGGTATCTGTCATTCACTGCCCAGGCACAGCTGACCACCCTGAACTGGTCATAAGAGTGTAACTTCTCAGGCTGTTGTCACACAGCAATCTTTGTATACACTTAGTAATTTCAGAATATGATACAGTCTCTAAAATCTTCCCTGAATGTTTTGCTTTGCTTTTTTTGGGGGGGGGGGCGGTCGACACCGCACTGTCCTGTGAAGACACCTAGCTCTTCCCCTCCAAGGACTGTGGGCTCCCTCTAGAGGATGGTTTTACCAGACCCTCAATGGTCAGAGCTAAGCACTGTGCTACCCTGTCACAAGGACGCCAGCCCAACATGCTCACAGTTGACAAAGATGTGATGAAGGAGGCCCATCATCCCTCTTTTACAAGTAAGAAAACTGAGGTTCAGGGGAGTAATTCTAGATTGTTATTTTGTTTCCAGCTTTTGGTGCTCTCCCCATCTCTTGAGCACCAGCTACCTCTCTAAAGATAGAACCTAGGAGCATGCGTGAAAGACACCCAGCTTTTCCTCGGGGACAGGTGAGGGCCACACCTCCGTAGCCCATCCCACCAATTTAGCTCCAGAAGCCTAGAGCCCACTCACCATTTCAGCTAGGGCAGAGATGACCTTCCCCAGGGTGGTCAAAGATTTGTTGATGTTGGCTCCCTCCTGTGTGTGGAGAAGGTGATCAGGATGTCAGTTGGCACCTGGAGCCTCTTGATCTAGCATGATCCTCCTCTGGGGCCTGGTCTGTTGGGTATGGGGCTGAGGCCCTGCAGCTGATCTCTGAGGTCACTAGGGACAGAGGATGCTGGGGCAGGCAGCTAGCTGGTCAGAGTTCCAGGGTTCTTGATCAGCCCCATCAGGACCCTAGATAACCTCTCACATGTCTGAACCCACACAGAACAACTTACAGGGGCCCTTCCCAATCAACAGATCACAGGCACGGGCCAAAGGCTGATGCTCAGGAAACTAAAAATGCTCCTTCCTGACACACAAGATTGTCTTCAGAGTGGGTGTGCCCTCAGGAGGACACAGGCTAGGCAGCTCAGTCCACAGCTGCCCCACAGCCTGTCTTCCTGGGGCGGGAAGCAGAAAGAACTGGAGATGAAGTACAGTGACGGACACTAGGAGCTTACTCTCTGACTGGTGTCTGTTCTTGTTCACTGGATCTGGAGTGCCAAGATTGATATTCTGTCTACTGAAGAGCAAAGGCTCAGGCCCATGTACCCCCATCATCCCTGTTCAGGCTTGCCTTTGGTGGTGGCCCAACCTTGCTCCATCCCCAAACAGAACCTCTGTCCAGCCCACCCTGGAGCAGCAAATGTTTGGACACTGGACCTCTGAGCAGACTCGCTGCTCTCTCTGGTCATGATACCCTGGCCCTACCTTGAGTCGTGTGCCCTTGGCTCCAGTGGAATCAGCTCGTTCACTGCCAGCCAGGTCCACCAGGCTGATTTTGCTCACCTGAAATGGCAGATGCATCAAATGCAATCTCCTGCTGCAAGTCCCTGATTTGAGACCATTGCAGGGGCATCTTGTCCCTCTGGGGAGAGTCTCGTGAACCGCTCGAGGAGCTATGGCCACACTCCTTCCCTGGGGTCCTCTCATCACACCTTTTTTTTTTTTTTTTTTACGTTCTATCCCAGTGAGGTACTATACCACCCCTTCAGAGGCTGTGCACACCTCCCCCCGTCCTGCCTCCTTGGGCTGGACATACTGCACAGCAACCCAGGACGCAGACTCAGGGAATGTCACCCATTTCCACAGATGTCTAATCATCTGTGATGGAATTTGAACCCAGGTCCACAAAAGGCCATGACTGTGGCTTGGCTACTTCATAGGGCACTGGCCAGGCTCCCTGCAGGGAAGTAGTCAATCACATGACCCCAGGAAGGCACAGCCTCTCCTGACTCGATTGTGATATAAGACGGACCCTCACAGAGAAACCCTGGCAGTAAAACCTTGTCTTCTCCAGTGACCTCAGCCCTCCTCTGCCTTCCCGAGCCGCTATGTCATGGGACACAGCTGGGAGCATGGCACCAGGCCCAGGTGATCCTAGTACTATCAGGGACACACAGAGACCTTAGAGGAGACATAGCTCCTCTACAGAGCTCTTTCCTGAGGCATCTGAGAGAATGTTTGCACAGGAAGATCTTCTGGCAAAGGGATGGCAAGAGGCCCAGAATGACTCAGCTGCCTTCCCAGAAGCCCACAGGTTGGACAACTAAGATAAAGACCGCAGGAAACAATACTCAGACAATAGTCCAGATCCACAGAGAATGCCAAGGTGTGGCTTGGAGGAGGGGCATCTGGAGCAGGAACTGCCAGGACTGTGCTCCCTCAGCACAGGCACTCTGCCTAAGAAGACACTGCTCACCACACGTCCTGTTCCCGGTTGGGACCCCATAGCTCCAGGGGGAGTGGGAGGCCCTGCCCTACCAGCCAGTATCAAAGGCCTGCAGATACCACTGTAACCCTCTACCCTAGCCCTGTGACAGCTACCACCCGAGGTGGAACCTGCCCACCCAGGTCACTCCACGTGCTCACTTTCTCCGTGGTAATGTTTGTCTCAGCATCATGGCGCTTCTGGGTGAAGATGATGTTGAAGACGGCGTGAGAACGGCTGCTGGTCTCGTTCATGTTTGTGGCCGCCACAGTCCTGGGAGCAGGAAGCAGCGTGAGGTTATCTGTCCCTTATCCAGGGGTCAGACATGAGACTTAGGTGGCAATGTGCTCACCTAGGTCAACGGGACTCAAATTCTTTGGCCTGGCTATAACCACACCGCCTGCCAAGACTCAAGCCCAGTTCTCACCTGCTGGTCCATCATGGAGCTGCCCAACCCTCAAATGGTGTCATATATATGGGGGGCGGTGGTTACAGTGTCTCTGGTACTTCCTGTCACTGAGGCTCAACGTCACCCACTGGACAGAAGTCCTCAGGTTTTGATGTTGGAAAGCCTCTTGGAAGGGACCAATATACCCACCACTCATCTCATGCCACACCAGACACTCTGGGGGTCCTAGGAGAGGACCATGTCCTCAGTAGCCATACCTGACAGAAGGTAACATAGGCCAACTA
Organism: Dicrostonyx torquatus; assembly: GCA_028555095.1. NCBI lineage: Eukaryota > Metazoa > Chordata > Mammalia > Rodentia > Cricetidae > Dicrostonyx > Dicrostonyx torquatus. Next base: position 4,336,034 of record JAQHUG010000148.1, read on the forward strand.
TGTGGCCATCAGGGAAAAATCCCAAAGCTGCCTGAGACAGGTGGGGATTGGTTCCAACACTGCCCCAACCTTCCAAGCACCTCCTAGAATCTCCCAAGATGGAATTCACTGCAATAGCTCAGAACCTGGCATGTGAAGGTCACACTGTCCCTTGCATGCACAGAGGAGTTGTTGGGGTAGTTCAGGACACACACACACACACACACACACACACACACACACACACACGCATGCATACTACCTCAGGAACTAACAGCAATCACCTGAGCAACCTGAGGCAGTCAGTGTATGCAGAAGAACCATCATGACAACCAGTGTCCCAGGCTAAAGAGGGTAGATTGCTTATGGCCACCTTGATGAACCTCAGTTTCTAGGCTTAGGCCTGACAAAACAGCTACCCTTGGGCACAAAGACTGGAGTTGTTGGTGTTGCTATCAGAGCCTAGTTACTGGAGGTGGCAGAGTGTCACAGCCCGTTTGCTCAGCCCATAAACAGCCTTCATCAGGTGGGAGCCAAGGCCTCTCTCAGGCTGAAACAGGTCCTCAGTGACCTGGCACATGAAACCCATACTGCCTTAGGAGTCACCACACAGACCTATCAGGAGGTAAAATCAAAAGTGCCCCCAAGGACCAGGTCAGAGGTGAGAGTGTGGCTAAAGGGGACAAGTCATCCCACATACCTAGCCTTGTTCCCTGAGTCCATGAGGTCCTGGATATCATTGTAGGAGGTTACAGCCAGTTTGGAGAGGTCTTCCACATAGGGCCCCAGCAAAGGGTGCTCCCTCACACGTAGGTTGCCTTTGTTCTTGGGGTTCAAGAGGTCACGGACCCGCTCACAGTAAATCTCCATGTAGCTGACCTACAGAGCAATACCATCAAGACCCCAAGTGAAGCCAGGCTGTTAGGATCCCGAGTGAGGCAAGACTGCAGCATCAGGACCCCGAGTGAGGCAAGACTGCAGCATCAGGACCCCAAGTGAGGCAAGGCTGTACCATCAGGACCCTAAGTGGGGCTGAGCTTCACTGTCAGAGCCCTGTGGCAGGGCAGAGAGTTGATCCCTGGGATAGGCACACAGGGCATCCACCCTGTGGCCTCTATGTGAATGTGAATGTCATCCCACCTCTAACTGTCCAGTCCTCCCTCCATGTAACTGACCGTCAGGACCAAGCTATGCCATCAGGGACTCCAAGGCAGGACAGTGGCTGCCTACCTACTGGGCAGGGCACACAAAGGATACTCAACCAGGGTCAGCCTACTTCCCCCTGCCCTGCCCTCTCCCACTCAGAGCCATCTTGAGAGTAATGACATAGCACAAGCCCCTGTGGTCACCCTGGGGGTACCTCAGCTTCAAGAATAGACACGGTATAGCTCAGGCTCTGTGGGCAGAATAAGTAGCTATGTAATAAACACCTGCCAGGGGTCAACTTCCCATCACCCCTCCTGAGCTCTGAGAGTCTCCAAGTCCCATGTGGGCATGCTGACACAGTCCTAGTGTGGATAAGTGACAGGAATAGATATTCATTTTAGGTCAGAAAAGCATCACCAACCACACCTAGAACTCCCTAGATCTACACTCAGCAGGCAGGAAGTCCTACCTCCACTGAGTAAGACATGTTGTCATTGGTCGTGTCATTGATTCGAGAGAAGAGGTCTTCGCAGAGCTACAAGGATGGAGAGAAATACGTTACTGATGAGGGCTGGTGGCTCGGAGCCCCACCCCTCATGGTGCTGTGGGCACCTTGGACCCAGGCAGGGTGCTGCTTTGCCAGACCCCACTGGTTCCTCAAGATGCACATTCCAGTGTAAAGACCTGAATCCAAGCACCCCATCTTCTAACTCTAGTGTCCCCCTGGTATCTGACCCTTTCCCAGATCATCTGTCACCCTGTCCTCATTTGCATAGAGGCTGGGGCCACTGTTCCTCAGCTGACCCAGCATCCCCCCTTCTCTGAGCAGGACAAGTATGGACACAGCTTGGATCCAGGGATCTCCTGCTGGGAGAAGTATTGGGAGATATCAGACTTTTAGTGGCTTCTGAGGAGTCACCTATATCTCAAACATGTAGTCACCTCTTGTACAGGCCACCTGACATCTACCCCTGGTCCTCACAACCCCCACATAGAACATCTCCCCAGCTAGTGTCTTATCTTGTGGCTACACCCCCACCTGGCACTGTCAAAGGCTGACGCCCTCCTGCAGCCCATCCCAGGCCCTACTCCTTTCTCCTCTTAGGCCACCTCCCGCTATCCTTTCTAGGCCCCAACCATGCCTGTGGGATGATGCCTTGTTGGTCCTTCTCTTGCTTGCCCATCATGGTGTAGGACTTGCCAGCCCCTGTCTGCCCATAGGCAAAGATGCAAACATTGTAGCCCTCGAAGGCATGCTGTAGCATCTCTTCCCCGATGTCTCTGTACACCTGCTTCTGAGAGGCATAGTTGATGTCTTCGGGCTGCAGAGAGAAGAGGCGTGGCTGTAAGAGATTGTTCCTGAGTCATCGGAGCCCAAATGGGGTCAGAGCCTTAGGGTGAAGGGCTATGCATCCTAATCCTGACTGGGAGACAGAGGGTGCCTGGGCAGCGGAGGGGAGCAGGGCAAAGAGATCACAGCAGAGTATAGCATGAGATAAGAGCTCAACCCAGCCTGTTCCTGTGGCAATGGTGGGTTTAGGAGCTGAAAGAAGGCAGGGCTCCAGGGCTCAGGGACCATTTAGGCTGGATATTATCCTGAGGGCAGAGGGTTCCTCAGGCAGAGAAAGCATGGCCAAGCCGAAGGGCAGAACTGTGGAGGAAGACTGGTTGGGGAGGCAGCACTGAGGAGCTCTGGGGCTACATCCAGAGATCCAGAGGCCAAGGAGCTTGAGGGCATGGACTGCATGCTTCTAAAGGAGCCAGAAAGAGGTGAACCATGAACAGGGCTTGATGTGGACTGGATTCGGGGGCTGGGGAGGGTGGAGTCTAGAGTCCTCAAGTCTCTCAGATTTCAGGATGCTGGAGTTTCCAGGCAGGGCTCAGCTTTGGGATTTCTGAGTTTGGAATGTTTGGGAAAGGGGAGAAGACATGAGTGAATGGTCACAGCTGTGATGCTGGGACTGTGAACAAGAGGATCTTGTCCTTAGAGTTTGGTGATCAACTCAGAGTGACCCTCCAGGTGAACAGGGTAGAGTCCTCATTCCATTTTATAGGGGAACATGCAGCTTAGGGAGGTCTCGGGACTCCAGTCAGGGCTGGGCCAGTATTCACAACACCAGCCTGCCTCTCCCCAGATGCAGCTCACCGAGGTATGTGACCAGTAGGAGTAATCGAAGCTGAAGCTTTTGGGTGTCTCCTTGGGCTGTTTGGGGTTGACAATAGCTGCAAGGGACACAGATAATGCGGTTGGTTAATTCTCTGCAATGGAATCCCAACCATCCAAACTGCATCCTAAAGTAGAAGCCCAATCCTCAGAGAATCCCAGGCAAGCCAGACACGCAGGAGTCTCTGCCCTTTCCTCTGGGGTGGACTCAAGGGTGCCAGAGAGCATCACCAGGCCAGGCCTGCCATCTGGTGACTTCTTCCTGAAGACAGTCACACTGTAGGTTCCCACTCCCTTATTCTATGGCTCTACAGCCTACTGGTCTACTTGTGCCTCCAAAGTAGCTGATGTCTAGGGCACCCTGACACATTTCCAGTCCTACTCTCATGCCTGCACAGCTCATTTGGGTGTTTGTGGGTGGCATGCTCCCTGTCTTACAGGGGAGGTATTCATTGCCAGGCATATCACAGTCTCCTCCTCTCTTGTCAGTAAATGCCTTCTAGCCTGTTGTTATAACCCAGGCTCATGGGCCTATCCCCTGACTTGTTTCTCTTGAGGCATCACAGTGTCTGCTTCTTCTCTGCTCCTCATAGAGGCCCTATTCCAACCCCAGAAACCTAGATGACTGAGGCAGTGTCTTAGTTCTACAGTCAGAAACAAATTCTGGGTGAGCACTGATGTGTCACCAACAGCTAGGGCCTGAAGTTTCCTGGGAGAGACCCCCAGTAATCCGGGAGGCCCACAATGCCACACCATAGCCTATGACTTCCATCTCCAACAGACCTGACCAACAGCACCGGTAGCCACAGAGAGAGGACTTGGTTCCCATATCCTAAGGCTGTGTTCCCCAGATTGTCAAAGACAAAATACCTGTGTATGATAGAGACTTGAGGACCCCAGGCCAGATGCACACTCTGCCCTGAGTTCTCACATCCATAAAGGACATGTGCCAATCATAGTTATCATCAATTCCGGAAAGCAAAGCTCTCTACCCCCAGAACTCTGTCAGCTTGGGACTAGTCTTTGTCAGTGAGAATCACATAGCCCTCAGAATCCCTGGTCACCTACCAGTCTTCATCCAAGATGACTTCCTGCTGCAGTATGGGGAGGGCCCAGACACCTCTTCTCAGTCATAATTAAATTGTTTTCTCAAACCTGCACCCACTTCAAAATGAAGCCCCTGGTATGTCAATGTGACTTTGTTTGGAGATGGGGGTCACTGCAGATGGAGTAGTCTATTAAAGTGACATCATCAGAGTGGACCCTCATCTAATATGACTGATATCCTTACCAAAAAAAAAAAAATCGGGGACACACACATACAAGGAGAATGCAGCATCCTGTTAAGAAAGATAAAAAGCACAACACCAAATTCCATCAGCTCTGCAGCGGCCTGGGGGAGATCCTCCCTCCCCGCCTCAGGAGGCCTCAGCCCAGACTATAAATCTGCTGGCTGTGTAGTACATTCCAGAAGTTAAACTAACCTTCATGATTTGCATGGCAGCTCTGGAAAGCTGAACCCTGCGGCCGTGCAGTCCTCTGCCACTGTAACAAGCTCAATAGGCCCCAAGGCTCTGGTCAAACTTCCGGCCCAAGAGACAGGGGGAGACCCCTCTGCTCAGACCCTACCTGGGCCCCTAGACACAGTAACTGGCCATTTATTTATGCCCTCCACAGCTGCCTCAAGGGGGCAGTCATGCAAGCTGACCTAGTTTCACAGGAACAGTGGCCTCAATGCGGCCAGAACCCAAGTCCATAGGAGGTGGTGCCATAGAAATGACCATGGTGCCTTCTTCATTGCAGCCTGAGCTGGGCCTCTGAAACCCCAGTGAGTAAGCCAGGACCCCTTTGTTTTATGCCACCATTACCCCACCTCTGTTGGCTCTGCTCCTTTACCCCTTATACTGTGGGTCAAAGTCCACATAGTCCCAGGTTTCCTATTCCTGCCCCATTCTCACTCCTGGACAGGCCTGAGCTCCGAACTCCATGTCCCAACTGACTCTGTTTCATTTTCTCTGACTCTGATGGAGTTCTGGTATTAGAGGCATCATTGTACCCCATATGGACCCTAAGCTCCCTGGGGTGGGAGCCTCCCAGGGCATAGGAAGCACACAAACTCATGGGGATGGAGTAGCAGACAATGAATGGGGAGGAGAGGTCTTCATTTCAAGCTATAAGTGGTCCATGGGGAGAGTCTCCTGTGGGGCCCCCCTGGCATAGAACCCTAGGCTCAGGCCCTGCTTGCTCTCGGCCCCCCACAGCCTGTCTCCTGGATCCTGCAGTATATGTTACTAGAAATACCTTCAGTCATTCTACATGGGCCTAAGCTTCAGAGAATGGAGCCATTCCCCACATTTTACATAACACAGAAGGCCTAGATCCCATAATGCACCAGGCCTGGCTGTCCAACCACAGCTCCCTCCCCCATCAGACTGATTCTCATAAAAGCAGAGCCCATTAGGCCAGAAAGCAACTGGTTGTTCTGTGGAAGCAGGAGGAGGGCAAAATGGGGCCACTTAGGCCTGGACCAGCTCATTAAGGCTCCATCCCTTCTAACCCTTTACTCAGGCTGGGCCCCCAGGCTCTTCCAAGACAAGATGCCTGCATGGAGGCGGACACCTGGTGAGAAGGACAAAAGTGAGGGTGGGGGCAGTGTGCAGAGTGGCAGAGGAAAAGAAATTAATCGAGCAGTTTTCTCAGGATCAGAATGTCCCCTGCAGCCAGGAACACAGCAGAACGAGGGGATGAGTGTGCTGAGCAGAGACAGGAGCCTCCTGAACCCAGGGGTTTTCTATGTGGAGAGAGGGCTCAGAAGTGACCTGGAATTGGGACCATAGGGAGGACCCAGCATCACTTCTTTGCACAAGTAGGGAAACTGAGACCTAAAGAGATGCTCCACCAAGGTCGGTCCCAAGTAAGATAAGAGAACAGCAGAATCCCTCCCTCTCAGGCTCTCTATCTCTGACTCTCCAGGAACTCATTTCAGGGCCACATCCTAAGCTAATCCCTCTGTGTGAGGAGACTTGTCACCAACCAGCCCACCCAGAGGCCTGCACAGGGACATGGCTGAACCAGAGCCACACTTCTCTGAGACTAGAATACAAGAGAACAAAAGGCAAGAGGTACAGACTGCTCCATTGTGTAGGAGACAGACCATGAATAAAGCACACGAAACATATTTACCCAGATGGCAATTACAGAACAGCAGGACCTAAAGGTGCCTGGAGCACCCCACAGTGATTCCAAGGTCCTCCTTCTCCCTCAATAGGCCGAGAGATCACTCAAGGGGGCATCAGTGAACACATCTGAGACTCTCAACTCTAGCTGCCACCAGTGAGCTAGGAAATGACCGGTCAGGGGTTTGCACAGATGCTGGACACTGTGATGTCATCATCTGGCACCCTAAGGAAGGACCAGGTATCTGTTGGTGCCAACCACTAGGTGCAGTTTGGACCAGCAGAAGCTTGTGGAAGACAATGGACAGAAGTCACATGAAGACCAGGATCACATATCTACCAAGTCCAGACAACCATAAGCAGAGATGACGGCTAGTTCTAATCCAAAGATGGAAGCATTTTAAGGTAGGCTGCCATCAGCCAAATCCACTCAAACCCTGAGCCATTCGCAGAAGACTCCAAAGTGAGCCCACCCAACCTAAGGAGTCAGAAGCTAGGCCAACAGCTCCCCTGGTGGAGGAAGGGGGAAGTACAGCAGCAGCTGGCCCTGTTGAGTACTATTGCAGATATGGGTGTGGCTGTCAGATCCTGAAAAATCCAGCGAGATCCCACTGTGATCTGCCCACCTCTCTGCCAGTCTATCACAGCTCATTAAGAAATCTTTCCGACAGAATAATGAGCAGACAAGAGCCTTAGAGCCTGGGCCTGCCTCCCATCGCAGCAGTCAAATCCTGCCATGGATGGAACCTTTGGCACAGGTCTATGTCCCTGACCTTACAAGAAGGGCTGTCCCCAGGCTTACAGCTTCTTATTCCCCAAGACTAGACCATACCTCCCACTTGGCAAAGTCTGACACAACCAAAATGAGAAACACAGCAAAGAACAAAGTGGGGAGCTGGAAACCCGGAGCTGTAACCATGAAAAAAAAATGAATGAAATTCCTGCCCTGGATGCATGGGATGCCCGTGTATGGCAGTTCTGTTGAACTCGTCCATATTGGGTTTCATGGTCTAAGTGGATGGGGACGACTAACCAGGTCTCTTCCTCAAGAGGGCGCCAGATCTCATTACAGATGTTTGTGAGCCACCATGTGGTTGCTGGGAATTGAACTCAGGACCTTTGGAAGAGCACACAGTGCTCTTAACCACTGAGCCATCTCTCCTGAGTTAAATAGTGTTGGCTTTCACCCCGAAATTTATGTTGCTGGAACCTCAGAGTATGTATGATCTTATCTGGAAACAAGTTTTTTGTTGTTGTTTTGTTTTGTTATTGTTTGTTTTGGTTTGTTTTTTTTTAGTATTTTTTTTTGTTCAAAACAAAAAGTTCAAGAGTTCAAGGATAGCCTGGACTACAGTATGAATAGTAATCCAGTTTAAGATACAATCTGAGACTATCTCGAACAAAACCTGAACACAGGGGCTCTTGAATGCAAGCTAGGCTGGCTCTTAAGTCTGGCTAGTAGGCATGGTCCCGCGGACCCATGTGACCAGCAGTTGTTGGTAGCCATCATGGCCAGTACTCACTTGTGGTGCTCCCTGACATCTGGATGATGCACTTGGAGTCACGGCTCATTTCCCGGGAATTGAAGGGGCGGACGCGGACCGCCACCTTCACAGAGGCCCCGGCCATTTCTGTGGAGTTCGTTGGTAATTCAGCAGCTGCAGTTGCCCCAGAGAGGGCAGAGTCACCTGGAATGGGGGGGGGGGGGAGAGACGCAATTTAGGAGTAGTATTCAAAGAGGCAGTACAATGGTACCTGGCTGTACCCACAGGACTTCTCCGCCCACTTTGAGCGCCCCAATGACACAGTGTGGTGACCAACCAGCAGGACACAGAAGTGGGAGCAGGTCATTGATTTTAATAGCACAGAACTAAGCTGAGTGCAAGAACAAGGTGGCCTCCAGCCAAGAAAACTGGTTCCCTTCTCCCAGCATCTATGATTTGAAAATGGCTTCTTGGTTAGGAATGGGACTTTTCTCAGTGCTAGGATTTTGTCTGGTACAGATTTGTGTTGGTACAGATTTTTAGCATGAGTTAACAACGGGTCTATCAACCACACCCCGGGGCAGCCAGTATACTCAGCAATAGTTGGCCAACACAGAACAGACTCCGCGTTACTGGTTTGTTTTGTTTTTGTTTTCTTGTGTGTGTCCTGGGTGGGGTGGAAGGTGTGTGCTTTTTCTTATTTTCATTTTGTGCTGTTTTTGTTTCTAAGAGAAAGAATATTAAGTTGAGTGGGTAGAGATGGGAAAAGAGGTAGGAGGAGTTTCAGAAGGAGAAAGAATATAACCCAAGCTAGGCGGTGATGGCACATGCCTTTAATCCCAGAACTTGGGGGCAGGTGGGTCTCTGTGAGTTCAAGGCCAGCCTGGTCTACAGAGTGAGTTCCAGGACAGCCAGGACTATTATATAGAAAATCCTTGTGTCAGGAAAAAAAAAACAAATAAAAATGAATATAACCCAAGTACATTGTATGAAAAAATCTTTTAACTGAACTAAAAAGAAGAAATTGGTAGCCCTCATACCTACAGGGCTCCTTGGGCAAGGGTCAGAGATGGACAGGTGCCAGTCTGGTCCCAGTCCTGCCTTTGTCCAGCTGTGTGATTCACCCCTGGGCATTGGCTTAAGGGTGTGTTAAAGAGCAGGATGAGAGCGATGAGCCTACACACAGGCTGAAACTGGGGCTTGATGACCTCCCTCAGGAAAGAGCTCTTTCAGAGGCTGCTAGAGGGAGAAAAACCTCCTTCCACTGACTGGAACAGAAACCGGTGAGAGCTGGACTACGCCTTCACGGCAGCCCCTCAGCTCCAAGGCATAGTGTCAGCCACTCCGCGAGCAGGTGCCACCTTTCCCAAATCTACAAGTGACCACCCAAGAAGGGCAGGTGAACCGTGTTTCCTCGTGTTGACGTCCTAACTAGGGATGGGGGTGGGGTGCAGGCAAGCCCACAGTCTCTAGGACAAGAGTCCTAGGCGGTACTGTGCAGTAGCACACCTCACGCCCTTTAAGGCAGTATACCCTGTGACCAAAATAGGAAGTCATTAGCGAGGGAGAAAATGTTTGTGAGATACATGACGTGGTAAGCTTCTCGCGCTCCCCAAATTTAGCTGCACAGATGCTCAATTCCTGTCACCCAGATATTCCCACAGGATTTTCAGTGAAATCTGGCAAGATAAGAATCTTTGGGAAATGAGGACAAAGAACAGCCACACCCCTCCCAGCCCTGGCGTACACTATATGCTGTGCTCAGTTTAAAGGCTGGAAATGGCGTCTGGTCTAGTTTTATTTCTGTTTCTGGGATAATACAGACCAAAAGCAACACGGGGAGGAAAGGATTTATTTGGCTGAGACTTCCAGGTCACAATCCATTGCTGAGACAAGTCAGGGCAGGAACCCGAAGCAGACACCATGGAGGAACGCTGCTTGTTGGCTCATTTGTAGGTTCATAGCCAGCTGGCTTTCTTATACAGCCCAGGGCCACCTGCCTAGGGATGGTGCTGCCCACAGTGGGCTGGGCCATCCTACATCAATTAATAATCAAGGCAGTTCCTTTCAGGCGTGCTCACAGGCCAATCTGATTTAGGCAATTCCCCAATTCAGGTTTTTTTATATTACTATATATGCACATACATATATATATATACATGCATGCATACATGTGTGTATGTATATATATTCCGTGTGTGTGTGTGTGTGTGTGTGTGTGTGTATGGAAATAGTAATGTTTTACAAGCTCAGCACTAGGGCCTGAAGAGATGGTTCAGCAGTTGAGAATACTGACTACTCTTTCAGAGAACCCAAGTTTGAGGCCCAGAATCCACACAGCAGCTCACAAGCATCTGTTGTTCTGATGTCTTCTTCTGGCTCTCGTAGGCACTGCACGCGTGTGGTACACAGACATACATGCAGGCAAAACACTCACACATAGACTGTGAAAAACAATTAAGGTCAGTATTGAACGACTGGCCTCTTTGAACCATGAGCTGGAACTTTCTTTTTGGGAGCACAAACACACAGGTTAAAAAAAAAAAAATGCCGCTTCAGGAAGCCAGCAAAGCACTCCTGCATGCAGGTGGGCAGCTGGTGCAGATAAAATGTTCAAATCCATGCAAAGGACTCAGAGTTACTGAAGCAGTTAGAGTAACAGGCCAAGATTCTAGGGCAGGGGACGAGAAGGGTGCAGGAACAGAAAACACTGAATAGTTCTGGCTCCCAGCCCATTTGCATTCTGGACACGGGGTGAGAGACTGAGAGGCTGGAGTCTTTCCAGGCAGAGAGCTGTTGCTGAGTGACAGAAAAATCTGCAGAGCTGCGGTGGAGAAACACACAGGAGGCCACGATAAGGACGTGGGATGCCAAGGTGGACACACAGGCAGCTCTCCCCTGAAGACACCTGGCAAGTTCTGAATCCCAGGTAGGGAATATAAGAGCCCAAGCCAAGAGCCTCTGAAAGTCAAAGGAAATTTCCACAGCGGTAGGCAAGCTCTACAAACTGCAGGGGTCACGTAGGCCATTCTTGGAAATCCAGAGTTGTACAGCAGAGCCCAGTTGACATGGCCCCATTGATGAACCCTGCCACAGCCTGGCCTCAACTGATTGTGACTGAAGCTTGTAGGGGAGGTGAGTCACCCACAACGGGCGCAGCAGTGTCAGGGTCTGCATGGCATCTCAGTTGGTGGTGTGAGCCTTTATATCAACAGTTACAAGGCTTGGGGCTGGAGAAATGGCCCAGCAGTTAAAAAAAAAAGCTTACTGCTCTCACAGAGGATCTATGTTCAGTTCCCAGCACCCACATGGTATCTCATGACCAGCTCCGGAGGATCCAGTGCTACCGTCTGCTGTCCTTCAAGGGCTCCAGGCATGCATATGGTGCACATGCATACAAATGTGCAGACAAAACACGGATACACATAAATAGTCTGAATAAATGTTGCAGATTATAAAGGGATGAGAAGGGGAAAACCAAAAATTCAAAAGGGGGAAGATAAAACTACACACTAGGAATTGTCAACATGGACTTTCAAAACACAGGGCAAAGGACAGTGAAGGGGAGAATTTTACCAGAAGATTCGGTTTTTTGTTTGAAATTCAAAAAAAAAATCTTTATCTTATGTGCATGAGTGTTTTGCCTGGTGCCCAGGAGGCCAGAAGAGAGTATCAGATGCTGAACCTGGAGTTATATATATAGATGAACACACACACACACACACACACACACGCGCGCGCGCGCGCACACACACACACACACACACACACACACACACACACACACACGGGTCCTTCATAAGAACAAGCGCTCTAACTTCAGATTCATCTCTCCAGTCCCAGGATTGGAAACTATAATGTATCAAAAGGAAATTATCAAGCTGAAAAGAAAAAAAAATCTCAAATAAACTACAACAACAAAATACTGGTGAAGACACTGGACAGCATTGTGGGTGAACAGGGCAAGCAGCTATACTGAAGCCGGCACATGTGCAAGAGAAATCCAAAAGACAGAGATGAGAGCTCAGGTTATGGAGGTAGGCAGAGTCTGAACGTCCCTCTCAGATTCGTACGCTGAGGTCCTAACCTCCAAAATATTGGAACATCTGCTAAGCAACTGAGGCAAGAGGGGGAGACCTCCAGGGTGGCCTAGCTCACTGATGAAGGGGGCTTGAGAGAGAACCCAGGCTCCGTCATCTGTGTGAGGACACAGGAAGATGGTGCCAGAGTCGGCCTTCGTCAGACACTGAGCACACCTCAATACAGCCTTCCAGCCTCCAAAACTGCAAGAAATAAGTTACTACTGTTCCAAAGCAGTCCAGAGACGGCGAAAAAGCAACACGTAGCATGGTCATGAGCCTGGGAAGCGGCTGCCGACAGAACCGCTTGCTGCGGCCCGCTCTGACGGTTGGGGTTTCTGATCGCTCCTGCCGTACAGCAGCTAAACAATTTCCGTCCGCGTATCATTACTTTTGCTTCTTGTACTTTGGGGTCTTCTCTGAGAACTCCTTGCTGATTACAACATCCAGAAACATTCCTCCTGTGCCACCTGGTACTTTCACACTTCAGAGCTTATGTCCTTGACCTGTTTGGAGTTGTTTATACCGAGTGAGAGGCAGAATTAGCCCCATCTGCTAATTCTGATTGTCTGAGCGCTGCTATGGAAGAAGACTGTCCTTTTCCCTGTGTGTGTGTGTGTGTGTGTGTGTGTGTGTGTGTGTGTGTGTGTGTGTGTGTTCCTTTTGTTGTTTTGGCTTGTTTGTTTGCTTGCTTGAGACAGAGTCCTCTACATAGCCCTGGCTGTCCTGGAACTCACTATGTATAGGCTGGCCTCAAACTCACAGAGATCCACCTACCTCTGCCTTCCAAGTGCTGGGACTAAAGGCGTGCACCCGCATTCTCAGTCCAGTACGAGTCCGTCCGTATATTGTCAAAAGCAGCTGGCTATAGGTGCGGGCCTCACGTCTAGCTATCTATCTGTTCCATTTGTCTGTGTATCTGTGTTTATGTCACTGTCGTGCTGTTTTGATGACAGCAGATATGCAGTACATTTTGAATTCAGATAGTATGATCACTTCTGCTTCCTTCTCTCTGCTCAACATAGCCTTGGCTATTTAGGGTTAATTATGGCCTCATGCAAATAAGTATTATTTTTTTCTAGTTCTTTGAAGAATATCATTGATGTGTTTGTTTTTGAAGAAGGGTCTCTTGTAACCCATGTTGTCCCCAAACTTGCTCCATAGCTGAAAATGACCTTGAGCAGTATCCTGGTCCTCTTGCCTCCACTTCCCAAATACTGGGACTATGGGCATACCCCACCGCTCCAGCTGTCATTGATTCTTAGATAGGAATTACATTGACCTTAAATTTCTTTGGAAAATATGGACATTTTAACAATAGTGACTGTTCTGGTGTGTGCGTGTTGTGGGGTGGGTGAGTATGGGTGTAGGGATGTTGATATTGTTTCCTCTTCAATTTCTTTCTTCAGGGTTTTGTAATTGCCATGATAGAATTTTTCCCAGCATTACACTGTAAATGGATGAAGATGAAGGGGTGGGAGGTCTAGAGAGAGGGCTCAGTGGTTAAGAGCACTTGTTGCTCCTGCAGAGGTTCAGGTACCAACACCACACACTGGTTCACAGCCATCCATAACCCAAGTCCAGGGGGACCCAATGCCCTCTTCTGACCTCTGCGAGCACCAGGTGTGCACAGGGTGCACATGCATACCAGCAGGCAAAATATTCAAACACCTAAGATAAATATTAAAAAAAGAGGACAGTGGTAAAGGTAGGCCTTGTCTAGAACTTAGACAAGCTCCCACTGTTTTCTGGTTGAATGTAATCAGGTTGCAAGCTCATTATTAAAGGTCTTTATTGTGTTGTTACATTCATTATGCATCTAATTTGTTCAGTTTTTTTTTTAAAAAATGAAATGATGTTGAATTTTATCGACTGCCTTGCTTTATCTGTTGAGACAATGTATTGTCTTTCATTATGTTGATGGTGCCTGGTTTGGGTGACTTACATATATCGAACCATCCTTGCATCTCTACAAAGAATGTCACCCGATTTCTTTCCAGTGCTGTTGGGTTTGGATCCATAGGTATTTTGCTGAAGAGTTTTGCTTCTATTTTTATCAAGAATATTTTCATTCTATCTTTTTTTAATTTTTAAGAACTTTTCCTAGTCTTCTCTGTGATGTATAGTGTGTTGGGGAATAACATGTTAAGGTGTGTGACTTTTTATGCTACATTTGTTTAACTCTGACGATGTGGTTCTTTGCCTGTCTAAAACACCCAATGATCCTAATAAAGAGGTGAATGGCCAATAACGAGGCAGGGGCAAAGATAAGAGGGGCTGGCAGACAAAGAGAATATAAATTGAAGGAGCAATCTGGAAGAGGAGGAGCAAGAAAAGGAGGAGATAGAATGCTAGGGGCCAGCCACACAGCCAGCCACAGAGTACGAGTGATAGTAGGATATACAGAAGTAAGAAAGACAAAAGACCAGAAGGAAAAGGTACTTGGGACAATTTAAGAAAAGCTGGCAAGAAACAAGCCAAGCTAAGGCCAGGTATTCATAACTAAGAATAAGCCTCCATGTGTTTTATTTGGAAGCTGGGTGGTGGTCCCCCAAAAAAGTATAAAGAGTGAAAAACCAACAACAATATTGTGGCATACCAACGTGGGCCTCTATTTCCATGTAGGGCCTGAGAAAGCTGAAAAAAATAAAACAGATTCTTTAAGAAACCCTGCTGTACAGCAGAGCACTTAAACAGCATTTTTCAACAACAACAACAAAAAAAAAACCCGCCTGCTGCAGGCAAGTATTGGCATTCTAATCTCAGGAAGGTTGCTCTTGTCTCCACAGGAAACAGTAGATTATGAATTCATTCCAGGTTGATGTGGATCTGGTTTGATCAAGGGAGACCTCCTGAATCTTGACAGGTGATATCTATCAACAAAGGTTATAACTGATCTCCCCAGGATTTGGTCATCATCTCAAATTTTCCTCGGGGACCCCCAGGATGTCTTTGTCCACATTCAGCAGGAAGCAGCAGAGAGAAAACAAATATTCACATTCCCAAGAATTGGGTTATGGGAGGCTTTTGGTTATTTGGTGAATCATGGATATTTGTTATATTTAAGAATACAGGAGTGTAGGATAAAAAAAAGACAACTATTAGCCAGGCAGTGGTGGCGCAGAACTTTAATCCCAGCACTCAGGAGGCAGGCAGATCTCTGTGAGTTCAAGGCCACCCTGGTCTACAAAAGCAAGTGCCAGGACGGGCTCCAAAGCTACAGAAAAACCCTGTCTCAAAAAAAAATTAAAAAGACAATCGCAGATACTTTTGCATTGGCGTGGATTTTGATATATTGATACAAATTGGAAATCAATTTTGTTACAATGTATATATGTTTTTACTTGTTTAAAGGACTTTTGTATATTGATACAAATTTAAGATCATTTTTGTTACAACACATTGTATATGTTTCTATTCTTGTTTAAAAGATTTTTGTATATTGATACCAATTCAAAGTTTTTTGTTACAGCATATTGTATGTATGTTTATTTTTTTTGAGGTATTGTGCCTATGTAGTTCATTTGGAAATGTAGGAAGAAGTTTTAGTTTTTGAAAGCTATTATTATGAACTATTTAGGATAATGAGAAAACATAGGTTAGTGGTTAGTCATTTGTAGCAATCAAATTTGTAGATATGTTAGGTATGTTTTCTAGATCATACAGATATATATTTGGTTTTTCGAGACAGCGTTTCTCTGTGGCTTTGGAGCCTGTCCTGGAACTAGCTCTTGTAGACCAGGCTGGTCTCGAACTCACAAAGATCCGCCTGCCTCTGCCTCCCGAGTGCTGGGATTAAAGGCGTGCGCCACCACCGCCCGGCTCAGAGATATATTTTAGATAGATAAATGGTCTTCAAACACTTCAAAGATCTATGGAATATGGCATTAAAAATATTTTGTTAGTTAGGTATTTTCATGACAATGAGACACATCTGCTCTGACAATACCAATTTACTCCGGAGATGATGGTCGTTGGAGAAACTCCTTGTGGAGTTTGCTTTTAATGTGGCAAGACTAGTCATTTGGGCAAGAAGTTGCTCTTGCCTGGACTGCTTGACAGTATGTTGCATAAACTGGACATTCAGGACCCACAGGAAATTGACCACTGAACTTTGCCAAAAACAAAGTGGGATGGTCCTTTAAGGTTCTTGCTTCGCAGAATAAACTGCCAGACATTCTGCAGGACACAGAGGAAAGTGACTGACAAACCGCCAATGTAGGCGGGACAGTCTTTCAAATTTCCTGCTTCATTGAAAAGTCTGCTAAACTTCGGCCATCCTGTAGGCTGAAGATGGATGCCCCAACACTGCAAAGGAACTTTGGGTCAGATGTTTCTGTCATTTCTAGAGATTTTGGAACTCGTTTGCAATGCAGTTTTTGTTTACTTAAATAATATATCCTTCTGGTGTCTTTGATGGAGTTGAAGACTAGATAGTTATAGTTGTAGTTTTCCTTAGATATGATAGAAAATAAGTTAGGTAAAAAATTTCAGATTTACTAAGATAGGATAAATTATGGAGTAGTTTCTTTACATTTATCAGATACAAATGAGTTGGAATTCATCACATTGTGAATGTAATCTTTATTTGATAATTGTTCTTATTGTATACAGTCTTACTATGTTAAAGTTAAAACTTTTCATTTTTGTTTAGAAAGAAAAAAGGGGAAACGTTGGGGAATATTATTTTAAAGTGTGTGACTTATGTTTATGCTGCATTTGTTTAACTCTGAAGCTGAGGTTCTTTGCCTGTCTAAAACACCTGATAAAGAACTGAACGGCCAATAGCAAGGCAGGAGCAAGAACAGGTGGGGCTGGCAGACAGAGTATAAACAGAAGGAGAAATCTGGAAGAAGGGGAGCAAGAAAAGGAGGAGAGAGAATGCTAGGGGCCAGCCACACAGCCACATAGTACGAGTGAAAGTAAGATATGCAGAAGTAAGAAAGGTAAAATCCCAGGGGGAAAAGAGCTGGGTGCCCCCCACAAGCCAAAAGAGTAAAACATCACACACAGTACTGATTTGGTTGTTCTGTGCTCTTGCCTGTTCCTTGTCCTCATGGAAAGCCAAGTTCTTTTCTTTAGTTTACTGTCCTTTAATTTTGGAATAGAGATTACAAATGAATGAATCTCAAAAACAAGACATTGAAATAAATAAAACACAAAAGGTAAATACCTTGCCTGCCTCTCTAATGCTTAAAATATTGAGGACTGACAGGGTAAGCCCATTATTTTACTATAGAAAGAAAGCTTTAAAAAATTACGTGGGCCAGGCAGTAGTGGTACACGCCTTTAAGACCGGCACTTAGGAGGCAGAGGCAGGCGGATCTCTGTGAGTTCAAAGCCGGCATGGTCTAGAAAGCGAGTTTCAGGATAGCCAAGATTGTATCACAGAGAAACCCAGTATCAAAAAACCAGATAGATAGATAGATAGACAGACAGACAGACAGATAGATAGATGTAAAAACTAGTGATTTTTCTAACTAAATTTGGTACATCATTTGATTCTTCTATGTGCATATTAACTTAAAAAGAATTATTTTAATGTTATCATTAAGTAGTTCAGATAAATAAATAAGGCTCAGATGGGTGTTCTCTCTCTCTCTCTCTCTCTCTCTCTCTCACACACACACACACACACACACACACACACACCTGTAATCCCAGCACTTCAGAAGGTGAGATAGGCAGTTTGGAGCACTCTGTCAGCCTGGGCCATCTGTCTTCAAACAAACAAGAAAAGAAAGACTCATTTTGGTCATCAAACATTGTGTTCACGCGTGTGTGTGTGTGTGTGTGTGTGTGTGCGCGCGCGCGTGTGTGCATGTGCACATGCGTATGCGCAAGTGTAGACAAGAGTATGTTTTCTTATTAAAATGGACATTTCTCAGCAGAGAGAAGGAGAGGAGTGAGAACAGCCACCTCCATCCTACATTACAGAGCACCTAGAAGTCCGGGACAGATAACACACATCGGAATCAAGCGAGAGAACTGCCCAGGAGAGAGAAGTGAATGGAAACTGCCTAAACAGCATTACTGAGACAAGGTGTCCTGTCAGCAAGAAGGCACCGGTCTTTGCTGGTGCCAAAGCATCCAAGAACTAGGATTGCATGGCAGGAGGCAGACCACTCATGACTACAAACATCACCTGACAGCAGAGCCTTCAAATCTACCCTTACAAGTGACAGAAAGGCTTGAGAGACCAGTTCACCATTAAAGGGACATGAGGAACCCAAGGAATGACAAAGCAAGAGTTTCTAAGAATCTAAGGTCACGGTCTGTCCTCATGGAGTTTCAGTTTCAAATTGAGAATATCTGTGTGACCCCCAGATATTGAGACCCAAGTTGGTGTCAGCATCAGATCAGAATCCTCAGAACCACAGGCTTTCCCAGCAAATTACCTTCCCCGTGTTCCCCAGCTCCAGCCTCCCTTGTACAGATGTAGTGCACGACAACCACATAGAAGCTCAAAATCATAGATTGCCAAACAAACGGAAAAGCAATTCATCCCACTAGAGTCAAGGAGGGAGAGAGGATGTAGGCAGATATGATGCCCTGAAAGGCTTCAGGTTTCGTTTTTTTCTTTTTGAAAGATTTATTTATTTATTATGTATACAGTGTTCTGCATGCACGCATTCCTGCAGGCCAGAAGAGGGCACCAGATCTCATTACAGATGGTTGTGAGCCACCATGTAGTTGCTGGGAATTGAACTCAGGTCCTCTGGAAGAACAGCCAGTGCTCTTAACCTCTGAGCCATCTCTCCAGTACACGCTTCAGGTTTTCAAATGCCCAGATAGAGTTGTCTTAATGTTTACTGAAGAAAGCAGTAATTAAATTAAAAACAAGGTAAAATGTGAACTTTTAGAAATCTAAAATTCAGCAGGCCACAAAGTAATTCCCAATAACTTCCTTAATGTATCAAATGAATCACTTCACTTGAAAACAAGCTAAATATTAACAATAATAAAACCCTAACCCACATATTTAGAAATTTTTAAAATAAACTTTTAGATAATGAATACACCAAAGGAGTCACAATGGGGCTACAAAAATTCTTAGTAAACAATAACAAAAATACTATTAGCAGCCATAATGGGGCTTCCACTTCCAACCAGGACAGTGTCACAAGGACCAGACTCAACTCTCAGGGTTTGGGTAGGTGGGAAAAGCTGGATAATTCTGGGGAGGAAGAGACTGCTCATAGCTCCAGGTATTTGCCAGTGATGCCCCTGAGGCTTGCAGAGTGTCAATCTATGGCCATGTGATCCAGAGACAAATGGACAGAGCAGTTGCAGGCTAAACAATCCCCAAAGCTCGCACTGAGTAAAGGTGTGTTTGTGGACAGAGTACCACTGAAGGCATGCTTTGCTCAAACCCTTTCTGAATGGAGATGGAGAAGTGGAAGGGGAGGGGATACATGGGAAGTGGGGCAGGACTTTGAGGAGAGAAAGGAGGGGAAATTGCACTCAGTATGCAAAATTAATGAAAAAGTTTTTTTTTTAAAAAAAGAGGTATGTGTGATCCAGTCAGCCAGGATACAAGAGTCTTCTCTATCCCAGGAATTCTGTGGAGACAGCAAAGAATCCTGTTGTAATTGGGAGACTCAACACCTCCCTGCAGGAAATCTACTCTAGATCTACCCTGGAAAAGCTTAATGGACTTGGACTGACAAAGCCATCCCTCCAGAGAGCTGCCAGCCTGCCAGAGCAATACCCAGTGTGCTCTAGAGGTAAAACCTGTGACTCGGACCAGAGTGTGAAAACCACACCTGGTGTCCAATAAATTAATTCCAGATGTGCTGAGAAGCAGGAAAACCTGGAACTAGAGAAAAGCCAGCCAACAGAAACACACATTTTTCTACATTATTAGATAAAATTGAGTCAATGTTCACCCACAAGCCAGCTGCCAGAGCTAAAGGGACTAAGGTGGGAGTCATTTGAGCCTAGGATTTTGACCCCTACCTGAGCAACAGAACAAGACTCCACCCCAAGGAAAGAACTAAAGTAAATAACATAAAAATCAACAAATTAGAAGCGCTTTGTAAATGTGGTCCACCAGACAAGTTAAAAATAACAATTTAAATTTTATATAGGCCTTGATAGAAAGTGGGTGAGAGAGAAAGATGCAGAAAGGAAGTCTGTATTTCCAACATCTTCACTGAAACTAGCAAAACTTTGGTGACAAATTAGTCAAGGAGAATTAGAAAGATGGACATTATAGATGGATCTCACTAATGAACTTAGATGCAGGAGCCCTGAAGAGTTGGCACTGGAGCCCATTCAATGTCTCAGAGGGTTGAGGCACTGGCCACTAAGCCTGGTGTCTGACGTCAGTCATAGCAATACGTGATGGGAGGAGAGAACCAGCTAACACAGGTTGGTCTCTGGCTGCCACAGGCGTGGTCATGGCTCCCAAGCTCACAAACATGCATGTAATAAAAAGTAAATAAATGTCATTTTAAAAATTTAATTAGAAAACAAAAAACCTGGAGCTCCTGAAATACTGGCGTAAAGCACAACAGGGCCATCTGTCATTGTGACTCATTGCACAGCTGGGAAATGGAATATATGACACCCTCAACAGATATTAAAAAGCAAAACAAATAACAGCAAAAAAATCAGTAGTCTTCCCGACCCACATATGGTAGATCTCTGAGTGATATTTTAAAAAAATGACTTTTAAATCCCAGAAGCCAACTGCTGAAACCCACCCAAATGTCACACTTGTCAGTGACTTGGGGAAAAAATGTTCCATCTATAGAAACTTTAGGACCAGCCCAGGATGACTGCTAACACTTCTGCTTAACTGTTACATAAGTTCCAACCACACAGCAAGACAGGGAAAATAATAAACAAAGACGGCGGGGGGAGAGAAAGAGAGAGAGAGAAGGGATAGTTACCACCCGGTCTGTTTGTTCATTTACATAGATGCCAATATTTCCCACAAATCATGAATAAGTGCAGGGTTTTGGCAAGACTGTTGGAAATTGGGGCTGGAGAGATCGTCCAGCAGTTAAGAGCATTGCCTGCTCTTCCAAAGGTCCTGAGTTCAATTCCCAGCAGCCACATCTGTAATGAGGTCTGGTGCCCTCTTCTGCCTGCAGGCATACACGCAGACAGAATATTGTATACATAATAAATAAATAAATATATTTTAAAAAGATTGTTGGAAATCTATGTGTTGATGCACACCAGGTTACAATTAGAAACATTGTACAGTACCATTTAAAATAATAATCAAACTATGAAGTATCTAAAGATCATCACTAAGGAGTTCATGAAATTTTCATGAAGACTTTAAACTTTACCAAGATCTAAATAAAGAACTCTGACCTTTTCCTGTTTATTTTAGTGTGTACGTAGTGTGTGTGCATGCCTGTGTGCATGATGCCTGTAGGTGCGTGGGAGGGATGAGGTCTACATTAGATGTTTTCTTCCACCTTATTTTTGAGGTAGAGTCTCTCACTGAACCTGGAGCTCACCCATTCAGCTAGACTGGCTGGCCAACATGCCCCAGGAGCCTTCCTGCGCCTACCTCCCCAGCACCTGGATTGTAAGCAAGAACTGCCCCTTCCCCAGTGGTGCTGGGGATAGAATTAGAATTCAAGTCCTCATGTTTGCCTGGCACCAGCTTTACCAGCTGAGCTAACCCCCCCCCCAGCCTGAGCTATGACCTTTCGTGAAAAACAAAAATCTCAAAAATGCTGACTTTTATGTAAATCGATCTAAAACATCAGAATAATTTCAAGTGATATCTTAATCTCTTTTATTAAACTTGGCAACTTGCTTCTAAAAACGTGTGTGGGAGAACAAGATACTAGGGATGCCAATGCCAAGTCTGAAGAGAAACAGACCATGGATTCACTGTACCCAGGGCTACAATTTGGATCTGGACTTCCCGCATTCAGTCCCTGTGATCCCAGCTTACTCTGCTGGGAGGTGATGTGACCTTTAGAAAAGGAATGGGGGGGTCTTCCATTTCACTGGGGAAATTCCTGACAGGAATAGAGGGACCCTAGTCCCTCTCTTCCTCTCTCCTAAGCATGAGGTAAAAAATGGCTTCATTCACAGTGAACTCCTATGGTGATGTTTCAACACAGGCCCAAAGTGATGAGGTCATGCAACCCTGGAACCAAATTGCGAGCCTTACCAAACCTTCCTCTTTGTAAAGTGATTCTCTTGGATGTTTGTTATAAAAACAGCTAGCACATTTGGATTCAGCTACTTGGGAGCAACCATGACCTAAAAATATTAAATGGAAATTTGCAAAACTCAGTAGTTTCTAAGTTGTAAATTTTGTTAAGGTTTATCATTATAACAGCTCCATTTTATTATGAATTACTGTTGACCTCTTACTGTGCCCACTCCATAAAAACAAAATTTTACCAGATAAACATGTAAAGGAAAAAATAGTCTCCATGGGGCCATATCCTATTACAGTTTCAGGCACACACATGGAGTCTTGGAATGCGTCCCCTGCAGATCAGGAGGTACAATGCAGTACTGGGAGTGAGTAGGAAGCTGGCTCTGGTGGACCCACCCCTGTAATCCCAGCATTTGGGAGGTAGAGACGGGGATGATCAGGAGTTCAAGGTCATCTTCTATTTGTAGCAAGTTCAGGACCAGTCTAAGCTACTTGTGATTTCAGATAGATAGATACATAGATAGATAGATAGATAGATAGATAGATAGATAGATAGATAGATAGATAGATAGATGATAGATGATAGATAGATAGATAGACAAACACACACACACACAGAGAGAGAGAGAGAGAGAGAGAGAGAGAGAGAGAGAGAGAGAGAGAGAGAGAGAGATATGCAGAGGGATAGAAACCCATTCATGTAAACAGAAAGGGTCAGAAGCAGACCTATGAAGTATAGTCCTTTGTATGTGGTATGCAGCCACAGCCAGGGAATGGCTAACAGTTCTTGCTAACCAAGCATAAGAACTTGAGTCCATATTTCCAACATCTATGTAAGAAGCCAGGCACATCTGGATTGAAGAGACAGGTTACAGAGACAGAAGAATCACAAGGGCTCATTGGTCAACCAGCCTAGCTAAACCAATGGTGAGCCAGAGTCGGTGAGAAACTCTTGTCTCGAAAGAATAAGATGGAGACTAGTAGAGCCGGACGCCTAAAGTCCTCCCCTGACCTCTGCATCTTCTCTGCATGGGCACAACACCTGCACACATGTGCACACACACACACATATACAAAAGCTCTTAAAAATATGTTTAATTTATAAAAGGGTAGCTAGGATAACACCATCATCACACCATACTCCAGAGGGAGTGGGGGTGGTGAATTCTCTCAGAGGCAAACAAAATGGGTCATTGTGCACAACGGAAGGGACGGCTAATGTGGAGCATGGTAATGACACAGTCAAAAGGAAACTGGGCTGTCCCTGGGGGCTCCTGAGCCAGGGGACAGGACCCATGTTGGGCCAGGATGCACCTGTATATTTCAGGCTTCTGCATCAACATGGGACAGGACTGTGCACGGCAAAGGCAAGGAAATGCCAAATCCCTGTGGACAGTGGGTAGGAGACAGCCATGATGCAATGACTGAGAACACAGCCATGGATCTAACCTAATCCCCAGAGTCGTGTGCTAACAGCATCTTTAGGATGAAGAAATGATCATTCATGGATTCATGGTTTAATGGTTCATCACAGGAACAACTTTAATATAAAATCAAACTTTCTGGCACATCTGTTCTCTCTTGAATGGGATAGTTTTGGCTGTCAGATGTGGTATAAATCCTTCACCATAGCTAAGCAAAGACAGGCACCACGCTCTTTGACTATGGGCCAAATAAGACCATATGTTTTGTGAGTTACATGGCCCCAGGTATTTCACGAAAGCTATAGAACTCGGATCAAGACACATGCAGAAGGCAGACAAATATGTGGGGTAGGCATTAGCAGCAGGTGGTGCTCTTGGCCACCACGGAAGGATGAGACTCTGCAGAGAACACATGAGGGCCTCCCTGGCAACCTAGCAGCCTTTACCTAGGGATCTGTCTACTCTTAAGATAGGTCAGTGGGCTGATCCGTGTACATACAACCATGCCAGGGACACTGAAGAACATGGCATCACCAGGTTTCTCCTCCTTAGTATGAGAGGGAAAACATCTGGGATAGGTTTTCTTCTTAACACAATTCAAAGCCAGTTCACACCCATGACTCCCACAGAGTGAGGAGGGAGCCCTCAACCAACCATCATGCCTGCCAGTCACACTAAGACCTCATGCAATGAAAGAAAGAGGGCACAGCAGAGTCACCCCAATGGTGAGAATAAAGGGTCTGGATGGTTTCAGTGGTGCAGTGGCTGCTGTGTGGTGCTCTTCCCAGGGCTTCCCAGGGTACCCAAAGAATCCTGAGGAAGGCGGGTGTGAAGCATAGGGCTAAATAGGAAACTTTGCCGGGCCCTGACTGCTACCATCCGCCTCATAATAAGTAACAATACTGGGACCATCAGCAGGCAGCTGACTGCTTTCTTTTTTCCCACAAATATTAAAGAGCACAACCTTCAGGGCAGAGGCAACTTGTACTGGGTAGGCAACTTGCACCAGCAGCCACCCCATCACCTGGACCAGCCTGCAAAGGGTTCTTGCCCCAGTCAGAGTCTTGCTCAGAGAAAGCGGATGGATCACACGTACTCCTCTGACGCTGGGCCTCCCAAGTCCTGCGTGTACCAATGAGGACTCCCAGGTCTGTGAGTCTGGCAGATAAGCAACGTTGGAGACTTGAGTAAAGCTGCAGAAAACTGGCCACAGACAAAGCAAGCAAACCAACCTCAGCTTACAGGTGCTGGAAATAGCCACCTTTGGCAATGAGAGCAGGATGCTCTGAGATGGAAGCAACTGAGGCAGGCAAGGTGTTAGAGGCAAAACATGGGAAAGGGAGTACACAGGATTTCACACCAAGAACTGGAAAATGAACTCAAGAATCGTCTGTGAAGCAGAAAAGACAAGGAGATTAATGGGGGGGAGCAGCAACACGGGAATTAGAGGAAGAAAGGAGAGAAAAGGTGGGAGGACTGTGAACCTACAAATAAGGGACCTGATCCTCCATCCAAATGGCCCACAAGCACCATTAAAAACAAACACCCACTGAGACCTATCCAAATGCATGGTAGATTCCCATGGAAGATTCCAGAAGGAGAGTTACAGGTGAAGGCATTGGTAAGCCAGGGATGCCCAGGCCTGTGATGTCATAGCCTCCCAAGTTCAGAGGAAATGACTCAGCAGGGGGTGAGGATGGAGCAGAGCCCCTCACATGCTTGCTCAGAGTCATGCGTCATTTTCATTAAATCTCGAAAGGATGCACCCCAGCAAAGCAAGATAGAAAAGCATACACAGACAGCCAAGGTGGCCAAGAATCAGAGACTCAATTGATGGGAGGCAGTGGACAGACGGTGGTGAGCATTAGGCTAATAGTAGTCATCCAGAGGGAGGTGGCTCCCACGCCTGGGGTGTCAGGAAAGAGGGGACTCTGGAGACAAAAGAAACCCATTCAATATAAAAAAGGAAGAAAAAGAGAGAGGGAGAGAGGGAGGGAGAGAGGAAGGAAGGAAGGTATCTGAGGTCTAGAGAAAAGAAAAAAAAATCCCAATCAAGAAAGTCTTGCCAGGGCTGGAGAGATAGCTCAGTGATTAAGAGCACTGGCTGCTCTTCCAGAAGACCTGAGTTCAATTCCTAGCATCCACGTGGTGGCTCACCAATCTATAACTCCAGTTCCAGGGACATCCTCTTCTGGCTTCCTGAGGTACCAAGCACACATGTACAGACATACATGCAAACAAAACATACATACACATAAAATTAAATTTAAAAAATATGTATTAAAAAAATGAAACCCTGCGGAAGCACAGAAGTAAGGCACAGGCAGCAAAAGTTCAGGCCAATGCGTCTCCATACTCCTCCATGCCCTTTCCCATGTTGGGGACCTACAGCCACAGTGACCCTAGACCAAGAAGCAGCCAGAAAGTGAGAGCCAATTACAGGAAGCGGCTGAGTCCCCACCCCCAGGAAAGCAGCCTCAGAATGGTGCCCGCTGGCCCAGTCTCTTACTCTCTTACTTTGAATGGGTGGCAGATGGGACAGGCAACTGAGGTCCGCTTGAAGGTGAGTAGAATGTGGGGAGCCTGGGCACCCCTCTAGCACATTTCTTGGCATCATCATCCTCAGAGGCCAGCTCAAGGAGAGGGGATCATAGGGACAGTCAGGGGCTGTTGTGACCCCTAGAATTCCACCCAAAGGGAAGAATGTCTTGCCCAGACAGCCTCAAAAATTCTCAGACCTAAGCCTACCCCAGTCCAGTAGACAGTGTAGCAGCTGTTTACCCTGGGCTGTGGAGATCAAAGATGGTACTCACTGAGTCTTACTGAAAGGTAGGAGGTGACACTATGCTGCCCCCTGAAAGGGGCAAGGAATAGGGATATAAGAGAAAAAGGAAAGACAGATGGGAGGGGTGGGAGGCAGACAGAAGGAACTAAAAGAGAAGCAATTTTTGGAGCCTGGAAAAGTCATGCTTGACTTTTCAGGAGCCTCAGTGTCTGCATCTGAGTAATGGGCACACTACCACTTCCTCACTGAGGAATGTCTGAGAGTATCTGAGAGTATCAGATCATGGAATCCACACAATGGCAGAGTGCAGTTTATATCATATAAATGTCCTCTGTTTTCTTCCCAGCCCCAAGCTTACAGGAGAGAGGAAAGATGGGAAAGGTAGGTCTGCCTCCTTCATGCTGGTGACTTACAACAAGCTTTCTGAAGGAGGCAGTACCCAGGAGGCCTTTCAGGAACATCTAGGGCCCGGAAGAGAATGATTCTGAGAAGAGTCAAAACAAAAGCAGGGACCCAAGGATGCTGAATGTATGTATGTATACACATGTGCGCATGTGACCTGTGCAGACGTGTACATATGTGAACGTGCCATAGTGTGTTTGTATCTGGTGCATGTGGCCCCAGCCACACAAGGTAAAAGTGGGGAAGATAAAACCCTTAGGGTCCTGATGACCCTGACTGCTCCTGTGGCCCCCTCCCCTTGAGCTGACCTCTGGTCTGTCCCAGTGTAAAGTCAGTGATGCCCAGGATGTCCTAGATGGATGCTGGAACTCCAACTCTGTCTCTCCTGCCAGTGACCCTTAGATGAGCCACAGTTGCCTTCCTCACCTATGTCCAACTCAAGCCAGTGTGAGGGGTCAGCAGGAACCAGCATTGAAGGACACTGCCAATCTGAGCAAGGGAATGCATAGCTCCTTAGTGTCCCTGATTCTAACCCCCCACCTACTTCTAGGACCAGGGCTGCCACTGCTGCCGATCCCTGGCATTGGGCGGGGGTAAGAAGGATACCCAGTAGGTGGATGTGAGTCCTGAAATCCGAGCAAGAGATGGCACACAGGGGGACCTTCAGACCATCTGTATGTCTTGGTCTGTCCATGCCACACCCAGGATTAGATTAAACATAGGGTATAAATTTAGGCTTTGCTAAGGGCAAACTCAGGAACTAAGTGCCAGTGGGTGGGACTGGGGTAGGTACTCGGAGGAGTCAGTGAATCTTCTAGCCCTGCACCGTCCCCACCTTAACCATGGCAGGCCTGGCTCGGCCAACCTTGAGTCACCAAGACCTGGTGAGGAGGGGCAGTCAGTCAGTCAAGTGTGGATCCAGGACTCTGGTTGGGCTCAGGAGTAGAGCAATGAACACTATGACATCAGGAGGGCCTGGGGAGTCTCTCACTGCTTCTGCTGATGGCCTTGGGAAGCTCTGTCCTTGGGCCTAAGAGCCCTGGTTTTGCCCATGCTCTAGTGGACCTCTGCACATTGCAGTTTACACGTTTGTCTGCCAGCTCAGTGGTCCAGGCCCATCACTCCCCACTGAGTCCCAAACCCCGTTCTTGGAGAGATGAGCTCTGCCCAAGGGCTTTGCTGAGGGCAAACTAAGTGCCAGTGGGTGGGACTGGGGTAGGGTAGGGTTTTTGTGCAGAATGACCCTCCTTGGATAATCTTGTCCTAGGCTTTTGCGGTCAGATTCACCTGCTACCCTGTCTTTGCTGCTTCCCCAAACCCCGGACAAAGTCCATAGGAGTATTGCCCAACATTCGCAGAGCACACAATCAGCATAAGAGACAGAAAACTGGGCACAGAAAAGGCTGGATCCTGAGACATCCCCCCTCACCCCACTGGCCTGGACCTGGTTACCACTCAGCCATTCATCAGTTTTGGCTGTGTGAAGAGCACAGGCCTCCACCTGTCTGAGGCAGGGCAGTCTGCAGGTTCCACGCTCCATCTGACTAAGGCATTAGGGGGCATGGCAAGAGAGGCATCCAGCCTGAGCGGTGCCCAGTGTGGGAACCCTCACGGTCATATGGCAAGCTCCCACACAGGGACCTCCTAAGGCAGTCTCTCTGACTCGTGGCCCACAAACCAAAAAGGACAACCTGTCCTTCATGTCCATCCTCACTACAGGAGGAAGCAACTAGTCGGGATCCCTGCCATGGAAACAAGGCCCTCCCAGGCTTTACACCCAGAGGACACAGAGCTTCCTGCAGCCCTCTGCCTGAGAAGACTTGAATGTTGACTCCACCCACCAAAAGCAAGAACCTCCAGGGGACCAGAGTTGTGCAAAGCTAGAACAGACTTAGCACCCCTCATCCTGGTGCCCCACACGTGCCCTGCCCACCCGCTCACCACAGCCTGACCAGAGCAGGTGACCAGCCACACCTGCAAAATGGCCGCCGCAGGTGCGTCCCCAGCCCCCCCCCCCCCGAACCCCACAGCTTCCCTGCAGCCTGCGCTGCCTCCTTAGACAGGGGCGCTGGGCACGTTGCCCTGACAGCCGCCTTCGGCCAGCTCGGTGTGACCGTGTCTTCCGCAGGAGCCTGCGCTGAGTCTGTGGGTCCCCGGGATTGGACTAGCACCAGCTCTGAGCGCAGCAGGAACTCTCCTCACCGCCTCCTCCCGCAGCCGCGTGATCCAATCCGCTTACCCTAGCAGGCCTTTAATCCCAGCAATGCGCTCCCCTCTTAGGTTGGCTAGCCTCTGGGGGACGGGTCCTCTGGCCTCAGGGAAAAGTCCCCATTCCTGGGGACGTGGGCGCGCATCGGGTCCGCGCCCAGGCGACGTCGCGCCGGCGCCCAGCAGGCCCCATGACTTGGCAATCCCTCTCTCCCCCTCCTCCTCCCTCGCCTGCGGCCCCCGTCAGCCTGCACCTCACTGCACCGCAGACCCTTCCTCTCCCACTCAGCTCGAATGCGGTCCCTGCCCCTTCGGGAGCAGAGGGCGGTGGCCTTCCCTTAGGAAGCCATAGGAGCAAGGAGTGGCTTAATGAGGGAGTGCGAGGGTCTTCGCTGACAATGTTCCTATAGTCAACCAATGCCTGACGCCTTGGGACCTCTACTAGCCCAGACAACGCGTCCCTCAGTCCTTTCCCTCCAGCCGGGGGGCCACACCTGTTACTGGGGCGCTGGCTTAGTAGCCGCCAGGCACTACTGGTGGTTCCTCCCGCGCTGTCTTTCTGGAAGGGAAATGGGGTCTCTGGAGGGAGGGGCATTGGGAGCAATAGGAGTGATGGGCAGTCACCAAGTGCACATTAAGCCGGTGGCCTGGCCGTGGCGCCGCATCCCCTGCCCCGCCCGCCTGTTTTGCTGTCGCCGCCAGCATCTGCCCTCCCCCACCCATCGGGGACCAGAGCGGCTGCCCCGCGCACCTTCCCCTAGGGCCTAGATCTGCAGCCGCGCCCGGTCTGGACGCCCCACAGCCTTATCCTGGTTCCTACTACGCATCTCTGCCTCCCCTCCCCCGCGGATCTGTCGCATCCCTCTGGGTAGCCTTTCTGCAGTGCAGGGATACAGGGGAAAAGGAGTCTGTGAATAAATCTGCTGGTCCCTCTCGCTGGCGACCTCCGCCCACATGGACCAAGGGTCGCGCGACAGCAAAGGAGTCTTTTCTGAGGGCCCTGAAAAGCTTCGCAGGGAGCACCAACACCCCTGAATTCGCCTCTTTGTTCTTCGAAGAGGCGGAGGAAGGTCGGGGGAAGGGAAGCCACAGCTCCAAGCCCGCGCTTAGGGCTGCGACAAGGACATCGGCGTCGGCCCGGAATCCACCACCCAATGCACACTTAGTACGGGTACTGGATGCTACACACAGGTGCGGGATGGTGAACGCGGATGGTGACAGGCCGGCCGGGCGGTAGCCTTACCTCTCAGGCGTCACTGGCGGCTGCCCCGCATGGGCATTGGCACCGGCGAGGGTCCCTGAGCCTGGAACTGATGCTGCTTGCTGGCTGCTCCTGGTGCTGTGACGGTGGCGCCGCGTGACGAGCTCCGTGCCCCCGGCCCGGCCCTCCCCGGGCCCCTCCTGATGCGCTGGTTGGCTGCGCGTTGCGTCCGAGCCTCAGCCGCCAGCTGGTTTGTCGCGCTGGGAGAGGGACGGCCGCAGAAGAGATGAGGTTGAAGCGGGAGGGGGCTGGGGCTGGGCTGTGACATCACTAGTGAGGGGTAGGGGACAGACGCCCGGATTCGGATGCAGCAGCCCCTAGCTCAGCACTGCCTTTCGCTCCCAGAGAGGGACTCGGTAGCACCCAGCTGAACCTGCCTGCAGACTCCGAACCAAGCCCTTACTGTTTTCAACCGAAATCATAAAAACTGTAGAACATCGACCTGCTTGGGCCCAGGGACATCAACACAGGTGCATCATAGGGGGACAAAAAAGAAAACCACTGGGTGTGGGGTTGGGGTGCTTCTTTCACTAAAGAAGGTATGTAGGGGCAGGTTAGGGATCTGGACTCCAGAGAATGAACAGGTGAGTCTTAAAATCGCTTCTGGTGCCTGGGCCAAATCACCAGAGGAAAGTCAGAACATTGCAGGGCGTGCTGCTAATAGGATGACGCCACAGCCGGCGGACTGACCCGCACCTCCTTCCCTCGGGTGGAGACCTCCATCCTTGTCCCCCTATTCCATGGGCTGTCATCACACACTATCACTCTGGTCTGAATTGCCTGGACCTCAATCCGCATGCTTCTCTAGATCTTCAATGGCAAACCCGTCCTTTAAGGACTCGCCTCTGTTTTCCTTTTTCAGTCGGGGTTGACTGGCAGCTCGATGCACATGGGGCCAACCGCAGCCCAGGACTGAGTAACTCTGACCCGGCCTATGGTCAGCTCACCCACCAGGACTCCCCGCACTGCGGTGGTGGGTGAGATGACGTCATACGACCATGAAACTAGGGCTCCAGACTTCCTCATCAAAGAGCCCCTGCCGGCAACATCCCCTGCTCCTGGCAGTTCGTGGGCGCTGTAAATTGTTAGCCATTTAATTCACAGCAACCTGAGGGAGGCGGTGCTCCACCTTAGTTCGCAAGATCCTGTAAGCTGCGTGGGCCCAGACCCTCCACTTCTGGTAGATACTACCCCCACTCCCACCCCACCCCTCAAAAGCCGGGGAAAAGCTTCCCGCTTCCCTTCTTGTTCTCCAGTATTACCCAAATAAGATACTGTACAACTATAGACAATATAGTTAACAGGCAGCTGATCTTCAAGGATGTCAGGACCAAAAAGTCATGGTGATGACGACTCCGTTTTCACTTGTTAATCCCGGCAAAGGCTACAACTCTCCAGGCAACTGAGCTTTTTCTAAGCATTCATTTCTTTGAGTTTTTGAATTGCTAACATGTGGTTTAAGAAGGTATACTGTCGGGGGCTGGAGAGATGGCTCAGCAGTTAAGAGCATTGCCTGCTCTTCCAAAGGTCCTGAGTTTGATTCCTGGCAACCACATGGTGGCTCACAACCATCTGTAATGAGGTCTGGTGCCCTCTTCTGGCCTGCAGACATACACACAGACAGAATATTGTATACATAATAAATAAATATTAACAAAAAGAAGGCATACTGTCCATCACAGTGGGAAGATGTGCTCCTGGGAGGATGTTAGCAGGAGCCTGAGGCGGCCGGTCACATCTTGTCCCTGGTCACATCTTGTCCACGGTCACCTTGTGTCCACAGTCACATCGTGTCTACAGTTGGGAAGCAGAGAAAGATGACTGCTGGGCCCTGATTACTTTCTCTGTTTTGTTCAATTCAGGACCACAGCCCATGAGATGGTGCTGCCCACATTTAGGGGTTTTCTCCCCTCAATTAAGCCTTTCTGTAAACATCTCATTGACAAAGTCCACATTGTGTCTCTTGGTGATGTTAAATCTAGCCAGATTAACAATGAAGACTGACCACCACACTGTTGGTCTTACAGCCTATTGTTTCTGGATCTATTTTTCTAAGATATATCTATCTTCCATTTGGTGTGTGTGTACATGTGTGGTATGCATTTATGAGTGAGATCACAAGTGTGTGCAAGTACTGTGTGTGCACATGCATGTAGCAGCCAGAGGTTGACACTGTGTCTCTTTCTTGGCCTCCCAGCTTATGTATTGAGGGAAGGTCTCTCAAGTAAACCCTGAGCTTGCCGATTGGCAAATCTATCTATCCAACTCTATGCAGATATTCCTGCCTCCGGCTCCCAAGCAATGGTATTGCAGATGGTCTACCACACCTACCCAGCATTGACACAGGCCCTAGGGATCTGAACTCTGGTTCCTCATGCCTTCAAAGCAAATGCCATTGAGCCATTTCCCTGGGCCCATTTCTTCTTTTCAATGATTTTAAATATTGTCAGAAGTCCAACTTTAGTTTTGTGAATCTTCTCAGTTTGCCCTTTATTTTACTTATTCCTGTTCTTGCTTGTTATTCCCTTCAAGGGCCTTTAGATTCTGATCATGGCTCCCTTTAAGCCTTCTGGTATTCTAATATTTCAGTTCTATTTAAAGCTACAGAACTCCTTCTAAAGTCCTGCCTTGGACGTTATAACAAATTTGATCCTATTTTCATGATCATTCTAATCTAAAAGTTCGTCTCCCTAATGACCTCTCAAATAATTTTACTTTCCAGAAGTGTTTCTTTGTAGTCTTTTACTACCACTTTCCAATTAAACCTCATGACATTACAAAGTGTGTTTGGTCAAAGTTCTGGCCAGGAGTAAATGTATGTATGTGCACTATGAACTCAGGAGCCTGAAGAGACAGAACGGGGGCATTGGATCGCCTAGAACTGGGGTTTCAGAGGGCTGCAAGCTTCCATATGGGTGGTGAGAACTGAAGCCTCACAGTCAACGCTCTTAACAACTGAGCCACTTCAGACCCTGATAGTTTGTTGTTGCTGTCATTTGTTTGTTTGGAGGTTTTGATTTTTTAAGATAGAGTTTCTCTATGAAGCCTTGGTTGTCCTAGAACTCACTCTGTAGATCAGGCTGGTCTCAAATTCACAGAGATCCACCTGCCTCTGCCTCCCAAGTGCTGGAGTTAAAGACATGTGCCACCACTGCCCAGTCAATTTTTGGAACTTTTAAGTCTACTTTGTTTCAATCTTTAATTCTAACTTAATTCATTATAATAATCAGTTGTATCAAAAACCTGGTTTTAACACCATATTTAAAATGTTCAATAATTAAGAGGTGTTCTCCTTTATCTCATTGAATAATCTGAGTTTTCTTCTACTGAATTATTCTGACTTTTATTCCATGGAAATTGCTTCAAACTTAAGACTCATTTTGATTTATCTCATATCCAAGTTCAACTTTTTCTTTAAAAATTATATGTATATTTGAGTGTATGTACACATTTGTGCAGGTGACTTAAGAGGCCAGAGGAGGGCATCGGATTCCTTGGAGATTACAGGCCATTGTGAGCCACCCGGTGTGGCTGCTGGGAACTGAACGCAGATCCTCTGCAAGAGCAACAAATGTTAAATGCTTAGCCACCTCTCCAGCCCCAACAAGTCTGCTCTCTGTGCTTGTTTGTTACTATAATAAAATATTTGCTCGGTGGTTGTAGTCAGAGGCTGCTTGTTCATTTCCCGACTGCCCAGATCCAAAATTGGTGCGGGACAATTCTGTCAATCATGATTTAAATAAACGCTGATTGGCCAGGCAGGAAGTATAGGCGGGAAAACCAGACAGGGAGTAGAGGTGGAGCAAGGAGAACAGGAGAAATTGGGAAGCAGGAAGCTTCCCTGGCATTCCTGCGCAGATCTCCAACAAGGCAACATGTAGCAGCCCAGCTGAGAGAAGGTACTGGCTATGTGGCTGACAATGGGTTAATTTAACTTATGGGAGCTAGTAAGAAGCCTGAGATAATGGGCCAATCAGTTAATAGCCTAATGTAGACTCTCTATGTGATTTTCTTTGGGGCTTGCTGGCTGTGGGGTACTGAGTAGGACAGAAACCCCAACGAGCAGGACCCTCATGTTACACAAAATAATCACACAGAAACTCTATTAAATACAATGCTACATGGCCTATTAGCTTATGCATATTTCTAGCTGACGCTTGCATCTTTAATCAACCCATCTCTATTAATCTGTGCATCACCAAGTTTCCGGCAGGCTCCATAGGGGCATCTGTCTTCTGTGGTGGCTACACAGCTTCTCACTGATTCCACCTTCTTTCTCCCAGCATTCAGTTTAGGTTTCCCACCTAACCCTTCTCTACCCTATCACAGGCTAATGCAGCTTCTTTGTTCATTAACCAATAAAAGCAACACATATACAGAAGGACTTCCTACATCAGGTGGTGGTGGCATACACTTCTATCCCAGCACTGGGAGGCAGAGGCAGGTGGATCTCTGTGACTTTGAGACCAGTCTGGTCTACAGAGTGAGTTCTAGGACAGGTTCCAAAGCTACACAGAGAAATCCTGTCTCAAAAAAACTAAAAATTAAAAATAAAATAAAATATTTAAACAACAGACTTATAGAAGGAAAAAATTCACTGTTAGTGAACAACTCTGGAGGTCCCAGGCCCAGTTGAGGAGGACTGACTCCTGCACCTTGGCCCTCTGGTGAGGACTGCAGATCAGTGTGCTGGAGCAAAGTGTTAATCCCACTGCCTTAAGGGTTTCCCACTAGGCCCCACCTAGAATCCATGCTCTCTCCCCACAGTGCCACCAGGAGTCAGGTCTTTGTCTGGGACATCCAGGTGCAGAGTACAGGATTCACGCGCCTACGAAGGATGCATGTTCTCAGTGCTCACTTTCTGGGCATCACCTTGGTCTCTTCCCCATCACAGGCACTGTTGAGTCTGTCTAGACTTACGGTTACGGCAGAAACACATTCTTCTTCCCCTGACTTCTTGCTTTAAACAGCGTATGCACATTCTGAAATACTTAACCCTCTTATTGTCTTATTCTCCGTGTTTGCTTTGCGACTGGGTTTCCCTCAGCCCTGGCTGGTCTAGAATCGGCTAAGGAGCAGAGAATGACCTTGAGCCCCTGCTCTCCTTGCCTGGCTCCATATTTCTTGAATTTTTTAAAAATCTACATTACTTATGAAATGTAAAGTATTCTAACATGGATCCTGGCTGGAAATTATTCTGAAGCCTCAGGAGACAGAAGGATGGCAATATTTCCAGGTCAGCCTAGGCTATACAGTGAGTCCCAGGCTAATTTGGCTAGGGAGTGTGACTTTACCATATATGCACAAACAGACTTTTACAAAGGTGGAGGCAGAGCAGAAACACTGCTGACTGGATACTCAAAGAAACATAAAATTAGAACAAAAGAGAAAACAGATTTAGAGTTAGAGAAACACACTACACTTGAAAATACATATGAAGTGAAGAGTTTTGTGAATAAATCAACTGAAGCTCAAACAGTTGAGCCTCATGGAGGAAATGGACATGTTCACAGAGACTTGGCCAAGAGAATATCACGCTCTTTCAATCATAAAAATAGTCGAGAATCTTCTGGTGCTGACAAAAGTGATTTATACGAAAAGGAAGATGCCCATAAAATCCTTTGGTGAAGTCAGAACGACGACAAGGCCGGGTGGGGAGTCCTTAGTAACCCCCACTGGTTTTCTGGGAATGCTAACACTGTAATAGCACCATGATTGGGCAGAATCCAGCACTACAATACATGCCACACTATGGCTAAATCTTTGGACTGAGTTGGTCAAGCCTAGGGGATGTAGCTAAGCAAATCTTTATCTACCTTGAATTAAGCCCTGGCTTTGTTGCTCAGTACAAAAATAAACAAGCATCTCCTTTGGGGAAGGCTGACCTCCTCTTCTACTAGAGAAAAGAGAAGCTGTGCAGGGTCTCCCTGGACAATTTCAGCCTTGGAACAACCCGGGCAGAAGTCAACCCAACCCTCCATCGATTTGTGACCTCCACAGGTGCTCAGCCCCTGTGCTAACCCTTCTCTGCTGATGGGAAAAGGCCACCCTCAGGCAGCTGCATAAGAAGTAAAATGAATTAGCACATATGAATGCTGAGCCTGGGTCTGGGCACACAGCAAAAACCACACAAACAAGACTTATAATGTGAGACAGCAAAATAACTCCCATTAGCCTAAGAATGTGAACTCTTGCTTCAACTCAAATATCAACCTATATAATTAGAAAAAAAAGAAGAAAATGTGACATGAGAATATATTCATATCCATCTCTGTCCATCAAAGTTTCTAAAATTCTTATAATTTATTGAGTATAGGATCATTTTTTGTTCCATATTTTTCTCCCAGATCAAATCTTTGGTTCCAAGATCTGGGTTCTCTTCTTGAGCCTTCCAGGACAATGGAATGTCTTTTGCTCCAATGAGTACAATTTGGTGGGCTCCTGAATAGTTTCATGCCCTAGGTTTGTCATGAAAAGCTTAAGCCATGCTGGGAGCTGGAAACCTTCAACCTCACCCCCTTATCTTTGAGGATAAAGAGGTTAAAGGTGAGTTCATAGTGAATCACGCCTACTGATGAAGACAATGGACTGAATGTTGCCCCCGCCCTATTTAATACCTGTTTCAGGTATTCTATTAGGTCATCCAGATAGACTTAACCCTCAGTGAGATAATATTAAGAGGTGGAGTCTTGCCAGACAGTGGTGGCTCACTCCTTTAATCCCAGCCCTTGGCAGTGGCAGGTGGATCTCTGAGTTTGAGGCCAGTCCCAGTCTGGTCTACAAAGTGAGTTAGTTCTAGGATAGCTGAAACTACACAAAGAAACCCCTAGTTTGGATAAAACAAGAGAGTAGTGGGGGAGTCTTAGGGAATTGGGTCAGAAGAGCAGAGCCCTCATGAATGAGATTCCTGCTTGGTACCAGTTAGCATGAAATGCCCCACAGGTGTGTCTGTCTGAATGTCTGCTTCTCGAGCTGGTTTGGGAGGTTGTAGAACCTAATGAAAGAGGGGTCTAGCTAAAGTAAGTGGGACACTGGTACGGTGATATTTTATTTATGTTTTAATCTTGCCTGAAGATCAGAGGGTAAAACTAAGCCACAAGAGGTCAGGCACCTTCAATCCCAGTATTTGGGAGACAGAGGCAGATGGATCTCTGTGAGTTCAAGGCCACCCTGGGCTACACAAGATCAATGCAGAAACAGATCCAGGTGGTGGTGGCTCACACCTTTTAATTACAGTCCTAGGGAGTCACACCTTAAATCCCAGCAATAAAGGGGAATATAAAATGGGAGGAGACAGAGTTTCAGCTCTCTGCCTGCAGTTGCCCAGTCTTGGTAGAGGTAAGCCTTTTCTAGTGGCTTGGTTGTTTTGCTTTTCCAATATTCAGGCAAGCTTTATTTATTAAAACATAAATAAAATATCACTATACACTGGGGTATGCCTTGAGCCTTGGAACCTGCCTTGTTTCTTATCTGCTTCTAGGTTCTGATTCCACTGAGACCTGGCCACAGACTCCCGTCACCAAGGAGCCCCCATTGGCATGCCTTCCCTGACATGTATCCCCTCAAACAGTAAGCCAAACCAACATTTTTATTCTTCCTAGCTTATCGGGAAGTTCTAGCGAGAGATCACAGCCTTTACATGTTCTGCACTGAAGAAACATCTTCCTTATCAGGGAAGGCCGTCCCACTCAGCTGAACACAAGCCTTCTAGAGGGACATGCAGAGTAGCGGGGGGGGGCACCTAGCCAGTCAAATAAGCCGAATTAAGCATCATGAACAATGAGATGACAGATGCCACAACCAGACGGCCATTATCCACATCTTTCTTTCTTTAAATTGCTGTAGTTGGCTATTTGGCCACAGGGATGAGACATGTAACCAATATCGTGTCCATGTGAGAAAGATTGAGGAAGTACTTTGCACCATGAGGAAATCCCTATAGGTGAGGGTCAGGTCCTCATCTGACACAATGACTCTTTTGACATTCCTATCTCAGACTTCCAGTCTCCAAAACCGAGAAGAAAAAGAATGTTCTGTTTATAAATCACCCTGTATAAGGTAGACTGTCCTGGCACCCCAGACAGATCAAGACAGGAGGCCTCCACAAAAGTACCTAGGACACAGGACTGGGGAGCTCACAGATTGGTAAGCACATCCATGAGTCAGAAAGATGGCACAATTAGTCCACAGGGGCAGGAGCTCCTGAACCCAGGACTGTTCTAGACTCACCTATGACCTCTTTACCTGGCTTTTTACCGTGTCCTATTAACGCACAAGTGAACCTATCCATTGCTCTGAATTCTGTGAAATGTCAGAGGAAATACCAAAGCTCTAGAGAGTAGTCGGGAGCCCCTGGTTTACAGCCAGTTTGTGGGGATTCACTGTGGCTTAGATAATCCATGACAGAGCTGAGCTGTGGGACACTTGGCTGGTGGCAGGAGAGCTGAAGAACTGTTTGATGTAGGGGTGATGGCACCCCTACAGTTCCAGAGAAACTGGCTATGAAGAAAAACACAGGGTTTTTTCCTGTTTAAACACAGGATAAAAATATCAGGAAAGCAGCAGTAAAATTGTTATTGTCAGATGATGTGATGATCTATCTAGAAAGCTTGATTGACAAGTGGAAAACTATAAGAGACAGTGAGTTTGATGCAGTTATATAGACTATAGAAAAGAGTTAAAATCCACTAAAGCTTAGTGAAAAGTTACAGTGGCGTGAAAAAGCAGGACTCTCCCAAGTTCAAGATACAGGTTCAATAGACTCCCTAATAAAATAGTGGTAGATGTTTACATGGGAAAACTAATTTTAAAAAACTTGATGAGGATTTGCCACTCATATGTCAAATCATAAGCCAGATGGGATGGCATGCATTGTCATCCTAGCCTTAGGGACACAGAGGCAGGAAGATTACTGTAAATTCTAGTCCAGCCTGTATACATAATCAGCTCTAGGACAGCTAGGGCTACAAAGAGACAGCTTGTCTCAAAAACACCTAAACGTTGTGAAACTCTGATAGGGACAAAGATGCCAGCATGAAGAACATCAGATGTGTATGATGAAGGTATCATTTGGGGGAGTGGGTGGG
The DNA here is from genome assembly GCA_028555095.1 of Dicrostonyx torquatus. Classification (NCBI taxonomy): domain Eukaryota; kingdom Metazoa; phylum Chordata; class Mammalia; order Rodentia; family Cricetidae; genus Dicrostonyx; species Dicrostonyx torquatus. The sequence continues at coordinate 4,375,369 of JAQHUG010000148.1, forward strand.
ACCTGTATGAAGATATAAAGCTGGACTCCACCTGATACTTGACAGTGAGATAAATCCCTGGCGAGAACATTTAGGGAGTTGGATGGAGTAGAGAACACAGGATATAGCATGTAATCTGAACTCTCTAAAGAAGATAGATGGGCTGAAGGGGGAAAAAATGCCTGAACATCTATTTAACCCAGCCAAGAACAGAATCCAAAAGGTCACCCCACACCAAAAAGACCATTTCAACATACACAAAGGTGACAAGAATTTCCTAATTGTAAGAAAAGACTGTTCAGGTCAACAGCAAGCAAAACAACAATACATGTAATCCCCAGACAAATGGGCAAAGACTGAGATGGGCCTCTTGCATAAAGAAAATAGATGAGTACCAGGCAAAAAGACCATCACAGAGAAATTCGGATCAAATCGGCAAGATCTGTTGGCCTCTGGAGAGGAGCATGTCTAGTGACGTTCTGCAGAGTCAGTTGGCTGTCACTGTCACTCCAGGACACTCCAGTGGTGCCATTCCCCTAGAGGAAGCTTGTCAGGAAACATCTGCATTTAAACTGTGTTTGCCCTTGCTCCCTGCTCTGTGCCTCTTCTCTATGCAAAGATTAGACAAGAATATGTTCCACGGTCGATGCGAAAACTGGAGAACTGGCTTGACGAAGTGGGGTGGCATCCTCAAAGCTGCCAAGTGTGTGTGTGTATGTGTTGACAGCATATGATGATGGAGGAAGATGGCCAGATGTTCTACTTCTCTCTCTGTTGCTGTGACAACCAATAAGCAATAAGGAGAGAAAAGCGGTTTATTTCCGTTTACATTATGAAGGGAACTCAAGGCAGGAACCTGGATGTAGGAACTGAAGCAGAGGCTGCAGAGGAACGCTGCTTAATGGCTTGCTCAGCGTGTTTTCTCATACAACCGGGAACCTCCTGCCCAGGGGTGACACTGCCAACATCTGTCTGGGCCCTCCCACGTCAATCATTGTTCAAGAAAAAATGCCCCACTAGCCAGTCTGATTGAGACATTTTCTCAATTGAGGTTCCTCTTCCCAGATGACTATAGTTTGTATTAAGTCAACCAAAACTAACTAGCACACCAGGATGTTTTGATGAATTATTCAGAGACAGATATTGTAATGATCTGTTCTGTAAATAGGTAACCTTGCTTCTGAGTTTTCAAGGTTAGCAAGATTACAGAATCTGCTGGGAGTGAGGGGTGACAATCCTTGTTTTCACTTTTTAAATAAATGATCTTCCTCTGTCTGCTGTTGAATTTTTAAGTTTTGTTCTGATATAACACTTTCTCACCCGCAGACTTAAGAGTACTGATGAAGGCAAATAATTCTATAGTAGTATTCTGAGTTTACAGAGCTAAAACAGTCTTCCAGTGAAACAAGACAAAGTTTCAGACATCTTGCTAGAGATTCAGACATCTAGATAAAAATCAAACCATGCTGAACAAATAATAGCTTGAATCATATGAAATTCCTGGTGTCTAGCGTCTGTGATCATATGCCATGAGGTTCAACCACTCAGCATTTGTCACCTGCCTTAGTTCTTTGTGTAGGTTGAGGCATCTTCTCCATCTACTTCAATATCTCTATTGTTGTTGTCCTTGTTCAGCTCATGATTGGGCAGTCACGTGGGGGAGGTCGTGATAACAGCATCTGGTATCCATAGGAGACTTAGTCTCAGAACTAACTCCCTGATCCCCTGGCTCTTATGATCGTTCTGACCCCTCTTCTGCCATTATCTCTGAGCCTTAAGTGCAGAAGTTATGTTGCAGATGTATCCATTGGGACAGAGTTCCACAACTCTGCATTTTGATTGGTTGGGGGTTTCTGTAATGCTCTCCATTTGTTGCAAAGAGAAGTTTCCTTAATGAGAGGTGGGTATAAGGACAAATACTTGGAATATGTAGTTCTGGGTTATACTTTATTAGCAAAGTGGTGGTTGTATGTTTTTATCCAAGATCCATGACTTCACTCACCCTGGAGAGTTGAGTAGGTATCTGGTACCAGGCATGATTTCCCTCTCATTGAGCTGGTCTTATAGCTTCCTAAACACAAGGTGAACAAGAACAACACAATGGGGTATACCCTGGAGGCCACTACCCTACAAAAGAACTACAGACAACTAAGAATGCCAAGAGAGGGAGAAATAATCTTCCCCAGAAAAGAATATAGCAATTGTTTATTCAATACCAAATGATCATATCTGTAAACATAAATACACATCATACAGACTAAACAGGTTGTATTCTTGTATTTAGTAATGTGTGTGTGTGTGTGTGTGTGTGTGTGTACATCACAAAGGGGAACTAAGGCAGGAACCTGGATGTAGGAACTGAAGCAGAGGTTACAGAGGAACATTGCTTAATGGAGCGTGCGTGTGCATGCACACACACACACACACACACAACAACAACAACAACAACAACAACACATAATGAGAAAAGAGGCCGTAAACTTAGAATGAGGTGGCATAGTATTGGGAGAGTTTGGAAGGAAGAAAGGGAAGGAGAAACAATGTAATTGTATTATAACATAAAAGAAATTAATGAAATTTAAAGGTTCAACCACGTGTCAGAGTAACAGGTCATCAGAGAAGCCCAAGCTTACAGAAAGGAACAACCAACCTTCCAGAGTTTGCCGACCAAGAGAAAGTAAAACAAGGAGGTTCTGCCCAAACTGAACCCAGGGATGGGGAGAACAGAGGCACCCAGACAGCTATTGCTCAGGTCTGGGAGAAAGGGGGAAAGGTTCAGGGATTAGGTGGAAGTGGGAATGGCAGGTGTTACCCAGGTTAGCCTAAGGGAAGACCTGCTGGGTATCTTGCTAGGTGGGTCAGGAGGCGGGCCTGCCTGCGCCCTGCAGAGAAGCGGGGTGGGGGTGGGGGCTCAGAAAATCCCTGGAGTTTAAGAGTTTAGACAATGAAGACACTGAAACAGCATTTCAAGTCTTGACTTAGGATGCAAGAAAAACAAAACAAACGTAGAGATCAAGAAGAACACAGTCATAGTGAAGAAGACAGGTTAGCTGTGAGGTCCCAGCCTTGGGTTTAGCCCCTGTATCTGGAGCTTGAGAGGATGCTGGAGAGTCCAGACGGTACCACCACCAGGATCTGCCAGGAGCCACTCTCCTCAAGCCACGCCCCACAGGAGGCCTGGTTGCCATGGTAACCTCTTTGGTAGTTTCTAGACTCCCTGCCCCGCCCTTCGCTAGAACACTGCGGCTCTGAGCGACTTTGAGGCAGGCCCCCACCAGGCGTGAGAGCCCCAGGGCTCTGTAAACTGCAACCCGGGCCTGGTCCAGCCCGCACTCAGTGTCTGGCTGCTGGTCCGGCAGATTTCTGAAGTGCCAGCGAGCCTGAGGAGCTCTGAGGATTCGCGTTTGCTCAGTGGAATTGGGGTGCGGCCTCGCAGACTGAACAGTGGAAACCTTCAGGGATTCAAAGGTTCATAGGGAACCTCCAAGGTCTCCGCTTGCTTGCTCTGCTCCAATCGTCTGCCCCGCTGCCCGGCCATTGTGGCCTGCCAGCCCTTCTCTTCAGCTTTTCCTAAGCTGTGTTCCCTGTGTAATTACAGTTTTTTGTTCTCTTTGAGCTATTTTATATTAGGTATATTTAAACTAATCTTGGGGGGTGTTTTTTTGGGGGGTTGGTGTTTGTTTTGTTTTTGTTTTAATATTTTCCTTGTTTGACCAGTTTGACCTTATAGCTATGACCTCATAAAAAAGTGGCTAGCTTTAGCTGGGCAGGGGTAGCCCATGCCTTTAATCCCAGCACTTTGGGGGGAGGGATTGCAGAGACAGGCGGATCTATGTGAGTTTAAGGCCAGCCTGGTCTACAGAGTGAGTTCCAGGACAGCCAGTGCTACACAGAGAAACCCTGTCTCGAAACTAAATGAATGAATAAATAAAAATAAGAAAGAATCCAACTGATTGGACCCAGTTATAGTTTTCCTTTTGGAAAAAGTTTAAGAGTTTGGATTTAAAATATAAGCAAATATAACCCAAATAGAGTTTCCTACGGAAGTTTTAAAATAAGGTTTGGTCATTTTAAAGAATAGATTCCTTTTATCCATATTATACTGAGTAATAAAGAAATTCTCTTGTAACATGGTGGAAAAAGAAACAGGAATCTTTTTAAACATGAAAACCAGATTTGAGAACAACAGGGGTTCTCAGTGAACAAATAGTCCCTAACGAAACCTTGATTAATGAAATGACGTAATATCTGTCTTAGGATTCCTATTGCTGCAGCAAAACACCACAACCAAAAAGCATGTTGGGCAGGAAAGGGTTTATTTGGCTTACACTTCCAGATCATAGTCCATCATTGGAGGAAGACAGGACAGAAACTCAAGCAGGGCTGGAACCTGGAGGCAGGAACTGATGCAGAAGCCATGGAAGACCTTACTGGCTTGCTTCCCTTGGCTTGCTCAGCCTGCTTTCATATAGGATCCAGGACCACCAGCCCAGGAATGGCCCTACCAACCATGGGCTGGGCCCTCACAATCACTAAATGAGAAAATGCCTTACAGCTGGATCTCATGGAGGCATTGTCTCAACTTTGGAGGGAATATGGTGTGCTGGATACCCTAGGGAGGGTCTGGGGTGTGCTGGGTACCCTTTGCAGGGGTTTGGGTATGTTTGGTACCCTGTGGCGGCCTGAGATGTGCCTGTGGGGGAGTTGGGGTGTGCTAGTTACCATTTGGAATGGGTAGGGTGTATTGGGTACCCTGTGGAGGGGCTGAGGTGTGTGGGGTTCCCTGTAGAGAGGCTGGGGTGTGCAGGGTACTCTGCAGAGAGTCTGGAAGTGTGGGTACCTGGTGGAGGGGCTGGGGTGTGCTTGGTAACCTGTGGAGGGGCTGAGGTGTGCTAGGTACCTAGTGGGTTGTTTGGCATGGGCTGGGATGTGTGCATACCCAGTGGGGGTCTAGGGGTGTAGGATGTGTTGTTACTCTGTGGAGGGACTGGGGTTTGTTGGATGATCTGTGGATGGTCTGGGGAGTGCTGGGTACCCTGTGTATGGGATGGGGTGTACTGGGTACCCTTGAATGGTCTGGGGTGTTCTGGGTACTCTATGGAGAGGCTGGAAGTGTGGGTACCTGGTGGAGGGACTGGGACATGCTGGGAACACTTTGGAGGGAATGGGGTGCCTGGGTACTCTGTGGAATGGAATGGGTGTTCTGGGTATCCTATGATAAGGTTGGGTATGTGGGAACCTGGTGAGTATTTGGGGTGTCTGGGTAGCCCGAGGAGGGGGAGGGGTGTCTGGGTACCCTATGAAGGGGATGTTGTGTGTGCTGGGTAAACTGTGGAAAGGCTGGGGGTGAGCTGGGTACTCTGTGGAGTGGTTGGGGTGTGTTGGGTAATTTGTGGAGGGGCTGTGACATGTTTATCTGCAGAGGGGCTGGAGAGTGCTGGATACCTTGTAGAGTGGCTGTGCTGTGCTTAGTACCCTGTGGGAGCTGGGGTGTACATGGAACACTTTGGGAGGGGTGAGGTGTGTTAGTAACCTTTCAAGGGGCTGGGGTATATTGGGTACCCTGTGGATGGGGTGGTGTGTGTGGATACCCTGTGTTGGGACAGGGGTGTTCCGTGTACCTTATGGGGGTGGGTGTGTGGGTACCCCGTGGGGGGACTAAGGTGTTCTGGGTACCCTATGGAAGGACTGGACATGTGGAAACCTGGTGAAGGGACTGGGGGTGCTGGGTTCCTTGTGGAGGGGCTGAGGTGTGTTGGGTACCCTGTGGAATGGGCTGGGTATGCTGGGTACTCTCCAGATGTGCTGGGGTGTTCTTGATATCTTCTGAAGTGGCTGGAGTGCACTGGGTACCCTGTGGAGAGACTGGGGTTTGCTTGAGACTCTGTTGGGGTCCTGGGGATGTGTTGGGTCCATTGAGGAGGAGCTGGGGTCTGCTGAGTTACTCTGTGGAGGAACTCTTGTGTGCTCAGTACCCTATAGAGGGGCTGGGGTATGCTCTGTAGCCTGTGTAGTGACTGGGGTGTGCTGGGTACCCATGGAGGGGTGAAGTGTGCTTGGTACCCTTAGGAGAGGCTGTGGTGTGCTTGGTACCCTGTGGGGGGGGCTGGGTGTTCTTAATACCTTGTTGGGGGCTAGAATGTGTTGGCTATCTTTCAAGGGGCAGGAGTGTGTTGGGTGCCCTGTAGAATGGCTGGGGTGTGCTGAGTACCCTATGGAGGTACCAGAGTGTGGTAGCCCAGGTTCTTTGGGCCTCCTCAACCCACCTCTGCCTAGTCCTTCTCAGGTGACCTCAGATCTTGCTAGAGGGTTTTGGACCCTAAGCCTCTTCCTCTACAATGCATCAATGGATTTATCCCTGAGCCTCCAGGCTGGTACTAGTAACTAGCCTTCCCCTCTAGGAGTCCTCAGTCCTGATGACATCTGCAGTATCCTGTGTTTCCAGCTGCAGTTCTCTAACATGCTCAGGCCATCTCTAGAACCCCGGAGCACTGATGTCTTCTTAACTAATCATGCTGTTCCTCAAAAAAAAATGTCAGCAGAGAAACTACACAGGGCATTGGTTTCTGGGCCCATAATAATAAGAGCACAGCTGAGAAAAAAGTCTAACTTCTGGGAAGTTAAAAAACTTACTAGGTTTAAGGAACAAAGAAAGTCCTTCAGAAATGAATGAACGTGAGATTCTTACTAACACTCTAGAGGGACACAGCCCCTCCAGCAAGCCATAAGCCTTCAGAGAAGCTAGGGGAGCTGAGGATGGCTGACTCATTTAAATATAGATAGTAACCAATAACCAAGCTTGATACAGAGTAAGGGAAGGGAGGGAGAGATGGAGGGATGGAGGGGAGACGGAGGGAGGGATGGAGAGAGGGAAGAAGGGAAGAAGGGAGGGACGGAGAGAAGGAGGAAATAAGGCGAAACTCATGAAGCTCAGTTGGTAGAATGTCTGACTGGCACACACCAAATCCTGAGCTCAAACCGCGGCACAGTATAAAGCAGGCATGGTGAGCAGGAGCTCAAGGTCACCCTTGGCTAAATATAGTTTTAAAACAGAGAACGAAATGCCATTTGTCTGAAAGACAAACTGCTCTACGTTCACATTCATAAGTGAAGCTGAAGTTGGTTTGGTAGAAATTGCAGAGCAGTGCTCCCTGGAAACTGGGAAAGCACGGAGGAGTGGGAGAGGGAGGCAGGGTGACAATCCACACACAGATGGGAAGGGGAAAGTCCACTGCTCTACTCTACAGCACAATGTGGGACTATAGGTTACAATGGCTTATTGTATATTTTATAAAGAGCTAGAAGACAAGAGGCCCAGTGTTCCTAACACAGAGGAACTATAAATGTTGGGTTGGGAATACAGCTCAGGGGTAGAATGCTGGCCTTTCATGCCCAAGACCCTGGGTTCAACCGCCAGCACTGTAATAAAAGTGTATATACATACATATATTTGAATATATATACATACATACATATGTGTATTACATATTATATATGTTACATATATTTATGTGTATATACTATGAATGTGTATATATAATAAATATAATGAATAAATATTACAGAGAGGAAAATACTAATTGCCCTGGTTTGACTGCTAAATCTTGAATACATCAGATTATCATGCTGTGTTTCATAAATACATGCAATTACTACATGCCAATTTCTAAAAAGGAGGTACCTTATAAGCATATGAGGCAATAAATACATAGCAATGATGGATGGATGGAACTGAAATGACTGACAGTGATTTCCAATAAGTTAAAGCTAAGCTCCTGTTCTCTCACCATCCACATTCAGCATTTGTTCTCCATGGAAAACCAAGAAGGTGCCGGCTCTGCACGTCTAGAGGAAGGAAATGGGACTGCTCTCTTCGAGTAAAACATTGTTGCTGCTTAGAAAGTTGGAGAGAATAAATCCATTAGCAAAGTGACCAAATACTAGACCAACCAGAAAACACAATGGCAAGGGTGGGAATAGCAGGTAGGAGGGTGAACAACCAGTAAACAGGAAAACACACACACACACAGATGCTCAATCAAAATCAAAATGTCCACCCCGCCGGAAGGCTCCAGGCGCTCCACGTTCTTCCTGGTTTTCTCCACATGGTAACTTTTGTCATTCTAGAAGCTGTGTTTCCTAATAAGCCTGAGAATGTTTTGTGACCAACAATACTGAGAACCTTTTCATACACATCTTTTCATTTGTGCATGAATATTAATTTTGTGAAATTTTGCCCATTGCAAGCAGAAAGTTGAACACCTATCTTTTCTTCTTCTTCTCCTCCCCACTCTCCCCACATTTTTGTTTTTTTGAATCAGTGTCTCACCATATAAACATAGCAGGCCTGGAACTCACAAAAATTTGCCAGACTCTGCCTCCTGAGTTCTAGAACTAAAGACATGTGCCACCTTGCCTGGACATTTGTCTTTTTATATCTGAATTGCAAGATTCAAATTCTAGATATAATGCATTCACCAATTACTTGGGCTATCAATATTTCTACCAGTTTGTGGTTTCTAAATAATATTTATTACATATTTATGACAACGTAAAGCCTTGAAGCGACAGGCTGCACGGTCTGCAGTGAAACATGTCAGGGGAGTGGCAGGCTGTTTGACTCACCATCCGACTTTGCGTGGGGAATTTATCTGGGTACTGCTTCCATCTTGGTGCTAAGGACATGAGCACCCACACTTCCTTTGCCCAGTCTGCTGAGGGACTCTTCGGTGCTGATCTATTCAATAACAGAGCAATGGACATTCTTGAGTACACTGCTCTCCTGCTGAAGCAGGACCACTGGGTCTTTTGGGAAGCATGTCTTCACTCTTTGATCCTTCGGTGTGTGGGACTCAGCCTTGGCCAGCAGCTTGCCACTTGGGCCTGGTCAGATATGTAAGCTATGAGATAGCATCTCATTTTTCATTTTGCTTAAAATTCTTCCATTTATTATTTGTGTGTGTGTGAGTGCATGCACACGCCACACACAGTGTGCGGAGGTCCGAGGACAACTTGAAGGAGTCAGTTCTCTTCTTGCGTGGTGTGAGTTCTGGGCATCAAACCCAGGTTATCGGGCTTGGCGACAAGCATGTTTACCTGTTGAGCCATCTTGCCAGCCCCTAATTTTGATTTTGACTGAACATCTTTGTGTGTTTTTCTGTTTACTGGCTGTTCACTCTCCTACCTGCTATTCTCATCCCTGCCTCTGCATTTTCTGGTTGCTGTTGGTAGCTTTCCTGGTTGGTTTAGTGTTTGCTCACTTTGCTGCGTTTATTCTCTCAAACATCCTAAGCAGCAACAATGTTTCACTCGGAAAGAGCCCTCCCATTTCCTTCCTCTAGGCGTGCAGAGCCGGCAGCTTCTTGTCTTCTATGCACATGTGTACATACAGCATACATGTGACAGAGGACAACTCCCAGGAGTCAGTTCTCTCCTTCCACCATGTGTGTCCTGAGGATGGAGCACAGGCCATTAAGCTTGGTGACAGGTGCCCTTGCCTGCCTGGCTTCTTACCAGCCCAGTTTGTGACTTTTCTGTTCTGTTGATGATGCTTTGGGTGAGCAAGTTTTCAATGTATCGAAGCCCACCCAACTTTCTCCCTTTATGGTTAGTCCCAGTGCCTCTGTGTGTGTTGGGGGGGGCACTGTTGGTCTCCGAGGATACAAAGACGTCCTTCAGTGTCATCTTCTGGCATAAGCTCCAGTGTCAGAGCCACAGACGCAGTATGACGAAGCTCGACCCCCCTCACTGAAGATGCCTTTCTCTGTCACAGCGTCACTCCTCTCTTAGGGCCTGCCCGTGGTGCTGAGTCTGTTTGTGAAACTTTGCTCCATCGATCCGTTTGCTTTCCTCCTGCCAATGCCACACTGGCTGGTGACTGCAGAAACTGACAACCGTTTCCTTTATTTAAAAAAAAAAAAAGTGATGAGGAGGTCTGAGGCAAAAGTGAGGAAATCCTTAACATTTACTAAATTGGGGATGGGTGCACGGTTTTGACCTTCAAAATGTTTTGACACATGAACATGCGGAAGCCAGATTTTTACACACCAGCAATGGAATTCTGTAAGACACAGAAAAATATGACAACAAATAAATGTCTCTCTCTCACACACACACACACACATGTTGCATCAACTTATGGCAGAAAGAGGAAGCTGCTGCGCACGGCGGAGGGTGGGGGACAAGCTGGGTGCATCCCCTCCCCATAGGCTTGGCCTCATCTGTAGACAGGAATCAGACTCCATCAGACAGCCTCAGAGGCCCAGCTACCAGGGGATTCATTGTGCCCATTCTCTGCGGTCCACTGGTCAGAATGGCCTCCAGCACCTGCCCTGTGGAAGGTCGTGTTGACAATTTGGAATCCATCTACACTGAGTTGTTGGCCCTACCTCCTTTTAGACTCTTCTATGGAGCCAGGAAGGATTTTCCTCAGAGCCCACACTGAAAAACCCCCAGGACAGGCATACCTGAGCCCTTCTCATCCCCACTTCCAGATATTTCCTGGCTTTGGCAAGAGCTCTGTCTCTCCAGCTTTGATCTCTCCGTGTGTAAACCAGGAAGCCCCTGGGGCTCCATCAAAGGTACTGGGTGCCACTTCCACCCACACACCGCGCACAAGGATCCCATCCAATCTCACAGGTCAGACAGTGACAATGCAAAACCCAACCGCCAGCAGAAGCCACTGGAACCAAGCCTTTTCTTAGATCTTGGCAGAAGAAAGGCTGACCTTGGAGGAAGGAGTTTAGAGATCAATTCCTGTTTACTTCCCAGGAGGATGTCTAAGGGCGACCGGCCCGCAGCTGATGGTGCTGTGGTTCACAAAACATTCTCCAGGTGTCCCTGATCACTGCTTTCCAGGACCAGCTCTGTTCCCCTTCTCCTCCCCAGGAACAACCCCAAGGTGCGAAGGGGAGAAAGGCAAGGGAGGCAAGGAGGGTCAGAGTCAGGGATTCACTGGGAATTCTGGAAACTAAGGCCTGTCCTGGAGCGAGAACAGTGGAGGAGAATTGAACAGGCTCTCCAGCTAGAATCCAGTGAAGGCGTGATCTGAGTCCATGATCTGAGTCCACCGAGTCGGAAGGCTCCGTGTAGCCTGTCCAGTGTGACACCCGGGTAAAAGAGATGAACTCTAGCATATGGAGACATGTGATAAAACAGAGTCAGATATGCAAGCAGTACATCTGGCTGGGGTAGTGCCTGCTGGGCCTGCCACCCACTCTCCAAATTTCCTCCTGGGGGAGGGGGTGTCTCAGCACAGTTATTGGAAACTGATCCCCTGGGGATAGGAAACCCCAACTCATTGTCAAAGTCGTGTCAGGACATACACAGGACCCCGAGTCTCAAGTGGAGAGGTCTAGCCTGCACTCCAGTACTATTCAGGTTACCCTAGCTGATAGCTACCCCATTCTTAGGATTGCCCTTGGGAAGGTCACCGCCCTGTCCTGGATGTCGGTGTCTTCTCCTGCAGGGAGGATAAGTAGAAGGTCTTCTTTTGGGAACTATGAGGTGTGGCTGAGCAGGACCTGTAGAACTTGGAGACAGGGCTCTCAGAGATTGGTCTAGAACATTCTGAAACTGCTTCCTGTGGGAGTTTTGTGGTCATTCCTTTCTAAATGGACAGAGCCAAGGTCTCTCTCAGGGGGTCTGGGGCCTGCTTCGTGGCAGCCAACTTGCCTTGTCTGAGGTTCTAGCAGCTGCACAAGGATGTCCTCCAGATAAAGGTTAGCTGGATCCTGTGACTTCAGACTGTGGTATATGGGCTTGAAGCTCAGCCTCTGGATGGTGATGAGTCTCTGGTCTTCCAGTTTGAGACAGGAGGTCTGGGTTCTGGTGGTGAGAGAGGAGACTGACTCTGGAGGCCAAGGGCAGCAGGATGGAGGACAGGAACATTATCCCAGCCTCGCCCACACACCTGCCCCCATCCTGGAGCTGGCTCTTGACCAGGCATTGTGGTGAATTGCTTCCTAGCGGGACTGATTCCTCCTCTGGGCCAGAGGACTTTATAGATCTCAGGCTTTGACTTGAGTAGACACCTCATGGCTCAATGTCTCTCCCTAGTGTGGAAACTGACACAGAAAGAGACAGATTGAAACCCGTGGGCTCAGGCCTGGCTCTCCCCTCCTGTTTATACTGGCATACTTGTCCCCTATCCCAGGGGGACGTCACTCCTGGGTCCATTTGCCAACTTGTCTTAAGGCTCCCTACTCTTAGGTATCTTCTTATCCACACTGCACAAGAGCTGTGACTGCAAAGTAGGGATGACAGGAATCCCCACCCACTTGTCACCAGTGGGGTGGATGACACGCAGCAGGAAGACTCAGCCTTCCTCAGACAGGCTGTGTAGGAAATGTGGGAGATGGATGAAACCGAAACAAAAAAGCATTTGAGCTAAGGGGAGCCAGCAGACATAAACCAAGATTTGGTGAGCACAGGAATACTGTGGAGAGTTCCCTGTGGATGCTAAGACCAAATCGTGGGGAGCTTTGATCCAGTTTCCTCAAGATGTCTGCGATGTGAAGACGAGGTCTCTCCATTTCTGTCCTGTCGCTGTGATGAAATCCCCTGGGTCCTTACCGCTGGGAAGAGACACTATGATCATGGCAACTCTTGTAAAGGAAAACATCTTATTGGGGCTGATTTACAGATCATGTGTTTAGTCCATTATCATCATGGTGAGAAGCATGGTGGCGTGCAGTCACCATGGTACTGGAGAAGGAGTTGAGAGCTCTACATCTTGAGCCTCAGGCAGCAGGAAAAGAATTGAAACACAGGTACTTCCTGCACCAAAGCCACACCAATTCCAACAAGGCCACACCCCCTAAGAGTGCCACTCCTTATGAGCCTATGGGGGCCAATTACGTTCACACCACCACACCCTGACAAAAGCCAGAGGATGACTGGTAAAACACTGAATGAAAGGACTCCAGGAGACCTGCAGCATAGCCATGTCAGTGAGGGGCAGGAAGCATCTGAACCCCACAACCATGTCCGCAAGCCCCTCCCTCCCCCAGGGCTTTGAACCCACCAAAGCCACCTGGACTACTACTAGTGATTCTGCTGGAGGCCAGAGCCCCTGCAGGCCCTTTCCCATCTGCCCGTCTTTCCTGACAGTCTTCATCATGAAGGTGTACTCCTGGCTTAGATCCTGGCCTGCTGCCCAGGTCCCAACCGCCTTTGCTCCTCTCTAGAGGCTGTTCCATCCCCACCCCCATCCCTCGGAGTGAAGGCCATGTGACTGCTTCTCTGTCCCACTTACTCTGCTCCGGATAATTCTGTTTGCCAAACCCTGGCCTCGCTGGGTCAGTGTGAGGTGAGGCTCTCTCCTCTGCCCAGCAGGAGCCACGTCACTGGTCACTACCTCACACATCTGTCTGCTCACAGACTGTGCCTGCCAGAGGCCACTGCCTCTGGGTTCAGCATTCCTTACGCAGAAGGTCAGTGTCCTCTCGTGAGTCAGTTGCAGCATCTGCAACCGTATGCCACGGCCAAGGCTCTGTGTGCAGGGCTAACCTAGGTGCAGGTCCTCTCTGGACTTTTCTGTGTCCCTCCATATTATAAGTGCCTTCACATCACGAATGCCCACGGGTTGAAGGCTTGCCTTCGCTAGCAGACCCAGTCATTGAGAGAAATTTGGATCATGAGCTCTGACACAATCAATGGATTAATCTATTGATGAACGATGGAAACCTTTGGAGGTCAACAGGGCATGTTCCTAGGGGACTTTCTCTTTTCCTGGGTCCTTCTCTGTCTGTCTCTCAGCTTCTTCAGCCACCATACAGTGTGTGCAGGTTCTTCTGTTCCATGCCGGTGGTTAGGATGTTCTGTCTACCGAAGGCTTAGACACACTTGAGTCAGCTGATTGTGGGCTGAACCCTCTGAAACAATGAGAAAAGCAAACTCTTCAAACTGCTTCTTTCCTAAAAGTCTGGGCAAAATACTCTATACCTCATACTTTCGTCTAGAACTCTTCTTAAGGAGAAAAAGACAAGATCTCCTGAGTAAATTGGGAGCGTGGAGATCATGGGAGAAGGTAGAAGGGGAGAGAGGAAGAAGATAGGGGAAAGGAAAAAAGGTATAATGCAATAAAACCAATTAAAAATTACAAAAAAAAAAGAAGAAAAGAAAAAGAGGGAGAGCGGAGGCTGTTAGCCTGTGAGGAAGAGGATGTGGTACACACAGTTGCTGCAGTGTGGCCACTGGGTGTCGCTGTTTTCGAGGGGAAGCACACATTATCTTCTACCCTTCCTGGTTGATAGCTCCTTGGATAGGATGAGTTCAAGCATGGACTTCTGAGCCTCTGCTCCCCTGGGCATTCCTTTGAGCCCTACTGTCTTGTGCTGCCATACTGGGCACTCTGACCTTCTCAGGGCCCCTGCTGATGTGGGTGCCAGACCGGTGCCACATATGTTGAGGCCGTAGTTTCCTGGCACAGAATCATAGCATTTCTCAGGGTCTTACCCAACTGTGAGAATAGGATGTACACATCTTTTAATTGGCGAGAACAATCCACTCACAGCTGTGACTTATTACAAGGAAAGTGTACAAAGTTCAAGCCACAGAGGAAGAAGTGAGGCACTAGGACCAGTGGAACCTAAGAGGGTTAGGGGAACCCAAAAGAGGGTCAGGGGACCCAAGGGAAGCCCAAGAGAGCCCCGGGCAGTCAGGGGGTCTCAGGGAAAATCAGGAAGTGTTAAAAAGAATCTCAGGAGAATCTAGGGTGGGTCAGGGGATTCAAGGAAGGCCAGAGGTGAGCAGACAGTAAGGAAGGACCAGAAGAACCCCCAGGGAGACCAGGAGAACCTAGAAAGGAATGAGGAAGCCAAAAGAATGGTGGAAGAAATCCCAGGGAGGCTGGGGAGCCTAGAAAGGAACTGGGAAGCCAAAAGAGTGGGTGGGGTTCCCCAGGGAGACCAGAGAGACTAAGGAGAAATCCTTTAGGAAACCAGAGGAGCCTAAGGAGGTTTGTAGAGTCTGATGAAGGTCAAGAGAGTTCAGGGAAGACTAGAGGACCCAAAGGAGGTCAGGGGATTCCAGGAGAGGCTAGGGAGCTCAGATGCCAATGGGTCCCAGCATCTTCCCTCAAGTTGTATCTGTCAATCTTTCAAAATCTCTCAGATTCTGGTGGACAGCACCCAGCTCCTGAGGCACCAATCACCATCACACATACAGACACACATGCACGCACACACACGTACACTCACACACATACACACACACACACATACACACACACACACACACACCTTGTAGATCCCAGTGCAAGTTAAGACAGTAGATCTGATTCTCTGACTCTTGGACAGTGTCTCTCAGTGCTTCGAATGGTCAGGCACAGAAGGGCTGGAGGGCCAGGACGGTATCTCTCAGGATTAGAAGCCTTCACATCCCCACAAAAAGTTCTGAAACCTTTCCACAGAAACCAGGGGAGGCAAGACTGGGCGTGGTGGAGCACCTGTTTGGTTACTCAGCCTGCACTTACCTGGCAGGCAGCCGTAAGGCATTGTACATTCTCGCTGTGGTTTGCTATTGACATAGCACTCAGTAGTCTGTGGGAAACACAAGAGTTTCAATGAGGAGTTATCTCTACTCCTGTGCATTCCCTGTGTCCCTGTCTCAAAGTTTCAGAAGTCTCTGGAGGGGGGGTCTATCAAGGAAAAAAAAACAGTGAGGGGCTATGAGAAAAACAGTGGTGGCCCTCAGAGGGGCAGCTAAGTGTGAGCTGTGGAGTTAAGAAGAAGCAGGAAAACCCTGGAGACCTCAGCTACTGAGGCCTGACGACCCAGGTAGTGTGGAGGCTGGGATGGACACCCAGGAGGCAAGCCCCAGTGCACCTGAGTTCAGTGCTTACAGGTGTTGGTGACAAAACCCTAGGTAGGACCAGACTCTAGCTCTGGCTTATGTCCCCCGTGGCTATGATGACACATGCCAAGCTGTCCAAGATCGAGGTGTCTGCAGGCCCGTCTCTGAAGCTCTAGACCAGTGTCTTTCCTGCTTCATGTTCTTTTTGTGATTGCGGCTATCCTAGGCTGGGTCTGCTTCACCTGGCTTCTGAGTTGGCACTGCATGTTGCTGTGTGTGTCTGTGTCTTCTGGGACATCTGTGAGTGTATCTAAGTCCCTGTGTTGTGTGTGTGCACATGTGTATGTGTGTGCATGTACACACACAATTCCCTTCTATTATATAGTTACTGTATAGGATCAGGACCACCCTGATGCAGAACGACCCATCTTACCATATCTGGAAAACCTAAACACAAGGTCACCATCAGAAACGTCAAGGGTCCAGACTAGAACCATAACCACCAAGACTGCTGTGGACTTTGCCCATTTCCTGGGCAGCACTGGGATGCTGGCTTCCATGCATGTGTGGGCATGCTCTGGATGTGGCTGCCTGGCTGAGCCAGCCAGCCTACCTACCTGGAAGGTACCTTGGGAAATTCTACCTTCCAGTATATGTCTATATCACTGGCCAGAAAAGAGTGGCAGACTGTCCAGTGGGGTGGGGGTGGAGATCCAGCACTAACTATCTCCTGTGGTCTTCTTGACCACCACATCTTCGGGGCTTGAATGTCTCTTCCTGCTTTAGGGCTAAGGACACTGTGTCCAGATCTCAGACTGGAGGGTTGAAATGATCCTTCATGGTCCTCCCTATACCACCATGTCCGGGAGGCCAGCCCACACTCTCCCAGCCCACAGTGAGCCTCCTTTCACAGCCCTTGGAGTGGGGGATTTGGATGGGTCTTGATGATAGGGTTGAGAATTCCCTGTTCTAGGAACCCCTATTCTATCTGGGTAGGCTGTGCCACACCCATGAAAACAAGCCTAGACCAGTAAGGCCAGGAAAGAAACGCTGGTGGCCTCCTGGAAAACCCCTAATATTCCAGCTCCCAAGCTTTCAGAGTTTGTGGGTTGTACCAAGATTTCTAAGGAACACCTCCTACTCCTTGTCCAGGGAGCGATGCCCCAAAGTCCTTCAAGCTGTCGGATGGCATAAGGAATGAGCACTGTCTTAAGGTGATAGGGTCCAGGAGGGAGATTTGGTTCCTACTTTGACCCTGTGGTTGCCTTGTAACCCAAGACACCTCCTGAAGACAGAGCCTTGATACAGATGTGGATAGGAAGGTTTCCTGGGGTCCAGATGTGCAAGGCTTATATAAGGCAGGAGAGTGGGATAAGAGGCCATGGGTGGGAGCAATGCCTGAACAAACAGTCCAACTACAGGGCTTGGAGGGAAGCAGGTCTTACAAGTCTCTTTTGAAGGTTTAAGTTGTCTTCTAACAGTTTTTGCATCACACACACACACACACACGCACACACACACACACACACACACGCACACACACACACACACGCACACGCCTGTCCTTCAACTCCATCCCACACCCTTGGGCCCCTGATATCCACCCTGAGACCCTAAGTCAGGTTGTGATCCCGCAGTTCAGAAAAGATCTGTGTTTCATCTTTCTAACTGGATTTCAGGCCTTCCACTGCCCTCTCTCCTATGCTGAGTTGGGCATGTGTGTCCACATTTCATGTCTGAATGCCTCGTACATGTGAGGAAACTGTGTTGAACTCCACAGGTGGCAGGACATTGACCTGTGGTACTTATCACCACTCACCAAAATAGACACCCAGGGCTGGCAGCATGGTCAGGAGCTGCTTGCTGGGATTGAGTCTGAGGGGCATACACCTGACAAAGACCAAAGTCTGCCATGCAGATCCTGACTTGAAGAGGGCATCTTGAGTCTGGACTCTCGCCTTCTGCAGAGCTGATCAGCCCTCGCCTGACTCATAGACACAAGAAGTTCCCCTTTCAGCTAAAGCTGGGGTTTGGAAGGGGGGAATAAGGAAGAAATTAGAAATTAGAGGAAGAGGAGGAAGAGGATGAATTTGATCAAAGCTTATAAATGAGTGTATAAAATTCTCAGGTAATAAGTCACTCCTTTAGATTAGAAAAACCAATAAATAAATCTTTAAAAGATTCCAAAGACAAAATATTGCATGTTTTGTTTTTATTTACTGATAACTAAATATTGTTGATTGCAGCATGCATTTATGCTATCAGGGAAATAAACTCTTTGGTCACAACGGTCACTCCAGCCTGGATGTCACAGAATAGTGCCTCTTGGAGGTACTGGCAGGAGGTACTGGGCAGCCTGGAAGAGAAGTATGATGATGACATTATAGCTTATGTGGCACATCTAGGGTCACAGAGCACACTACTTTAGTATACAAATTCTGGACCTGTAGGCCAGAGCAGCTGTCCTCACTGTTTCAGATCACGGTACGGAGTGGCAAGGCCTGGACCCACTGGGGATTCTGTCTGGAGACCTAGGACCGACCCTATTGGGACCCCTCAGTCACCCAGGTTCTAATGTGGATCTGACACACCCACCCTTGGACGTATGGTTCCCATTTGACACATCCACTCCAGGATGTGTCTTCCAGCTTGACATAAAGGTTGGAGCTGCCAGGCCCAAGTGACTCTTATCTCCATGGAAACGGAGGGCAGTTACCTGCCCTGATGTTTGTTGTTGTCAGTGCCCCAGCTCCCAATCAGTATGAGGCCTGTGACAACGCCCTCCCTGGGTTGCAACAGCTCCTCTGGCTCCTGGCTCTGTCGGTACAGGTGAGCCTGCTTGGGCCCTGAGCAAAGTGCATACCTTCCCGGCTCAAGAGGGGCTGCACTCGCACCCCTCAGAGTGTCCCTTGCTGCACAGAGCATACGAGGGGGTCCTGGTAGGAACGGTCAGGTGGTAAACACATGGTGTCACTTGTGGCCTGAAGGAAGTGCCCTTGGCCTGAAAAAGGGTATCCAAAAGCATGCAGAAGTTTCAGCAAGGGACAGTTCCCAGGATTCCAAGAGGGAGTAGAGCCAAGATGGGGGCAAACATCCCAGGCAGAAAGACCACTGTGTGCAGGAGCCCAGATGTATCTTCTAGATGGGCAGTGAAGAATGCAAGGGAACTGTTTGGAATATTTAGTCAGGGGCCTCATCCCAGGCCCCCGCAAACATCTCTGGAACACTGGGCAGGAAACTCTATTTCAAGCCCCTCCCCTGAAAGTTGCCTTAGTCCACCTCAGAGAAAGCCCACCAAACGGTAACCCCTCCCCGGGGAAGGTCCACTCCCACAGGCTACTTAAACTTCCCCTTCTCTCTCCCCTTCTCTCTCTTTTTCCCTTGCCATGCTTTCCTGGTGCCACCCGGGAACACTGCATTAAACATGGGCATCTTTTATTAGGTTTAATTCAGTCTGATTGGAATTATTTGCGTCAGCAGAGAGGCTTGTCCTAAGAAATATTCCTAACAGGAATGAAAGGGACAAAGCCACCCAAGACCCAACAAGCTAGCAAAAAACAGTGGTCTAGGAGGTCTCTGGGATTAGGGCTTGATGGACCTGGAGTAGGTTCCCTGGAGGAAACAGGAGGCTCAGAGGTAAGGATCTGAGTGGGGATGCTGTCCCTCAGAAAGCAGGGTCTCTGTGATGATAAGGGTCTTGATATGATGGCTTGAGTGCACTTGGGATGAAGGAAGAGGATGACCTGGGTCTTGGAAGCTTGGTCCTCTAAGGCTTGGGCAGACTGACCATGGGATGACCCTGATGCCTGTGAGTCAGTCCTGTACCCTTTGCTGTGTCCAGCTCGGGAGCAGATCCCCCGGGCACCACTGTTTCTTGGACACTGCGCTGGCTCCTGTTGTGTTTGGATACATGTGACCTCAGCTGTCAAAGCCCAGGGTTGCCCCATCAGAGGGGCCTCAGGTCCTGTGAGGTTACAGCCTGGCTCCTGAGCACCATGAAGAAATAACCACTGCTGTCAGCAAACCTGGTCTTTAGAGGACAGCGTCTGCTCCCCACCTCCTCTCACACTAGGATACAGGGCAGGGCTTCACCAAAGCGGGAAAGGGAGATTTTGTAGCATCTATATTTCCCAGGACCCTCAGTTTAGGCTGACTTCTCCTCTTTAGGAACCCGAGTTTTCATTTATCCTTTCTGAATGTTGACCTGGCAAGCAGAGAGAGCTCTGACGGTGCTGGTTGGTTGTGAGTGTGAACTTAATTCCAGAGAGTTCTGACCAGGCGTGGGGGGGGGGCTGTTGGAAGTCCTTACATCCAAAAGATCAGAACTCAGCATGTCCGCAGCAGGTGAGCCGGAGGGTGTGTAAGTGTAAGAATGCATTTAAATTGGTGTGTGTGTAAGAGCTGGTGTGAATATAGAAGTTAATGTGCTCGTGTGAGAGAGAGAGCTGTTGTGTGACTGTGCAAGTACATGAGTGTGAGAGTCGTTGTACGTGAGTTGGCACATATGTAAGTGTGAGCATGTGGAACATATATGAGTCTGTGTCTGTGTGTGAATGTGAGAGCTGATGTGTGGATGTGAGTATGACCTGTGTGAGGTATAGTTGTGTGGGTAACTGCATGGAGGGGGTGGTTGAGAGGCACCAGTCTCCATGCGGTGTCCTGGTGAGTGCACGAAGTGAAGTGGAGGTCTCCGTGTCATCTCCATGTTTCCGTGTCATCTCCGTGTCTCCATGCAGGGTCTCGGTGTGAGAGGGAGGGTGTGGTGGAATCTACACACACACACACACACACACACACACACACACGCACACTTGTTGAAATGTACCTACCCATTGGTCAAGCCAGGGTTCACAAGTTGCATACAGTCTCTGGGCCTCCATACCCTGTTTTATGAATGTGAATGAAATACACACATGCACGCAAACGTGCATGCACACACATACACAGTATGAGCATGCACACACATGCACACATATTCTTGACAAAGATACTTCTTCACTGGAAGACAGAATATGAACAAAACATTGTAGTTAGGGCATTATAACGTTCTTTAACAGTTCCTTTATTTTCTCTCCTTCTCTAAGCCCTCTGAGAGCCAATGGACAGATTTGCCCATCAGTATAAACACACGTCTGCAATGAACCATTTTTAGTTTTCAACATATAAAAAACAAAACATATGGTGTCATGTCTTTGAAATCTTCTTAAAAGATTTATTGATTGATCTTTCTGACCTAAGGAGTGATTTTTTTTTTATTACTTGAGAATTTCCTACATGTGTGTAATGTGTTTTGACCAAATCCACTCCTTTCCCTCCCCTCCAATTCAATTTCTTCCTTACGCCTCATCACTTTTCCATACCTGACTTCAAGTGCTCTTTTTTTCCCAATCCAGTCAACTTTCCAGCATGTCTGGGGCAGGAGCTCATGAATCCCACCCCATCTGAGGAGACTAACCCCGCTGCAGAGGGCAGTCCTACACCATGCACACACAGGCAGCACCAAATAAATGAAGTTGATTTGGAATGCCGCCTCATCCACCTTGGCTGTATGGGACCCCGCTGCTCAGGTGGGTGGTTACAATATTTCAGTCCTACCAGCCTCAGGCACCTGTTCTCTGACGCTTGAAGAAACTTTCACAACTCTGACTGGGCTGCGTGTGGACCCAGGGAGCAGGATGTGATGTCACACTGCTATTCTTTGACGGGACAGCAGAGGTTCCCTGCCCCCTACAGAAGGTTCAACATCTCCACTGTCCCGTTCATCCTGAAGGACAAACATTGATCAGGGTTAAATTGACAATAAAAGGGCAGGAGCAACAGGGACTCATCAGCCAGGCCTCGCCTCCGAGTCCAGCGCAGAGCTAGCTGGGAAATGTTCCGGATGTTGACCAAGACCAGTGTGACGCTGGGCGCCAGAGCTGCAGGTTGGGTACGGACCATGGGCTCACACCAGCTGCTGGTGCCACCCCCAGAGGCCCTGAGCAAGCCCCTGTCGGTTCCTAAGCGGCTCCTATTGGGTCCAGGGCCCTCCAACCTGGCTCCTCGAGTGCTGGCAGCTGGAGGCCTAAGGATGATTGGCCATATGCAGAAAGAGATGTTTCAGGTAGGTCTTGGTGGCAACAGCCTCAGTTTAGGGGTGGGGATCACTTGGTGACGGGCAAAGGAAAGGGTCTCACCTGTGTGCCTACTGTCTAGATCATGGATGAGATCAAGCAAGGCATCCAGTATGTGTTCCAGACCAGGAACCCCCTCACGCTGGTTGTCAGTGGCTCCGGACACTGTGCCATGGAGACTGCCCTATTCAACCTCCTAGAGCCTGGGGACTCCTTTCTAGTCGGAGCCAATGGCATCTGGGGAATGCGGGCTGCAGAGATTGCTGAGCGCATTGGTAAGGGAAAGAGTGGTCTATTGACACTGTGTTATTTATTCCTCTGCCCCCAGTGTTATCCCTCCAGTGGCCTGGCCTCCTGAGGGAATCCAGAAGCTGTCTCCAACAGATCAGGCCTGTACCATCCAGTTGGGCACTCCTTCCTGTAGCCCTAATGCCTACTCTCCAAGGCAGGCATCAGGGTATTCTCCTACCCCAGCAGGTAGCCGCAGACTGACCTTTCAGAGTTAGAACAAGATTGTTTCTGGAATGCATGGACGAAGTGCTGCTGGGAGACCCCTGGGCTGAGCTCCAGCAGTTCTCTGGGGACCTCAGGAAGACTAGAATTTCAGAGACTCACGCCCTCCCCAAATCTCAGAACCTTGTTCATCTGTAAAATGTGGATCTACTGACAGTTATCCCTCCATCATCTGAGATGGAAGAGGTGTGCTCCCAGACTTCCTTGTAGACCCTTGCAAATGGCCTTCATGGTTCACAAGAGTATGACCACAGTGTTGATGGACAGCCAGAGAGCCCAGGGGGTGTGGAGCTCCCACCGCTTCCTAATAGGTCACATTTCTCTTTCTTTCTTTCTTTCTTTCTTTCTTTCTTTCTTTCTTTCTTTCCTTCCTTCCTTCCTTCCTTCCTTCCTTCTTCTTCTTTCTTTCTTTCTTTTGTTTGTCTGTCTGTCATTCCTTCCTTCCTTTCTTTCTTCCTCTCTCTCTTTCTTTCTTCTCTCTTTTTTTAAACGTGCATTGGTACTTTGCCTGCATGTGTGTCTGTGCGAGGGTGTCATATTCCCCTGGAATTGGAGTTAAGACAGTTGTGAGCTGCCATGTGAATGCTAGAAATTGAACCTGGGTCCTCTGGAAGAGCAGTCAGTGCTCTTAACAGCTGAGCTATCTCTCCAGGCCCTAGGCCACCATTTTCAAAAGTAGGCAGAGTAGGACAGAGCTAGGGACTCAAGAAGACATTGGTCATTCAGGCTTCTCTTTGCCCTTCGCTGAGACCTGAATGGCTCATGTCCCTCCCCTGCTAGGACCCTGGTTGTGAGCAGGTGCACATGGCATAGGACTCAGAGATAAGAAGCAGGGCAGCTGCTTGGTTCCTGGTGTCAAGACCTACATCATCCTCTCACCCTTCGCTCAGTCTTCCACCCAAAGGCATGGGATATCTGGGAACTACACGTGGGTCAGGTGGGCTCCCATGCCACCTGCTGTGCCCAGAGCGACCTCTGTACATACTATCTATATCACGGAGCTGCCAAGAGCCTCAGGTGCCATAGCCTTCAAAGTCCTAGAGGCCTGGACAGCACTGCATCTATGCAAAAAGCAGCCTTCCCAGAGCCTGCTCCACTCCCTCTATGGTATAGCCACCTGGGAGCCAGCGTGAATAGGGTCCCCCACCCTGTTTCTTATTCGTGACCCATTCTGCCCCTGTCCTCAGGAGCCCGTGCGCACCAGATGATCAAGGGGCCTGGAGAACACTACACATTGCAGGAGGTGGAGGAGGTACTGCCAACTGAGTCACGGTGGGAGGGGCTGGGCTGAGATGCTGAGGCCTGGGGCTTGGTTGACTTCGGTCTTAGTGTCTGGGACTTGCCACAGGAGGGAAGACAGTACTAGGACCATGTGGGAAAATGAAGTCTGGGATGCAGCCCTGTGGGCAGAACCAGTGTGGCTGCAAGCTGTGTGGGCTCAGGGAGGCACAACTTGTTACTGAACTCCAGGGTGCCAGCCCCTCCCTGTGTGGTCAGGTCAGTCCCAACCTACCTATAGACCAGGGAGGATGCCGGTCACTCTTTCTTCTTGGCAAAGCCTTCCACCCAGTTCCCTCCATCGGCACACATTGACAGGAAGCGGGTGAGGCACATTGCATTCTTGCTTGCTAAATTGGAGGGAGCTGGGTATATGTGGATGATCCTGACCCTGTCCTCACACGCTGATATCCCTCTGTAAGGGGCTGGCTGATCCAGGGAAAGGTCCGCATCAGCTCTACTCACAGGTGTCACCTCTGTCCCTCAGGGCCTGGCCCGGCACAAACCAGTACTGCTGTTCCTGACGCACGGGGAGTCATCCACTGGTGTGATGCAACCCCTAGACGGCTTTGGGGAGCTCTGCCGCAGGTGAGTCTGGCCTAGGGTGGCAGTACCAGGGTGGAACAAAACTTATAACTTGGCTGAATGATGCTGGCAGGGAGCTGCGGGGCTGGCAGTGGCAAGGTATCCCACTATCCCGTTTTGCCTTCCTTCCTGCCACTGTCCCACGACACGGGAGGGCTTGCTCCAGGCTGAATACATGTGCTCAGCTTTTATTTGGTGAGGATGCAGGGGCTGGAGTAGGACCAAGTACCCTCTTGCTAGATGCTACCACGGTGATACTGACCTTGGAGGTCCCATGGCCAGCAAAGGCTGGGATGACCCACGGTGTGCATCTCAAAGCCTGCTCTCCCCAGGCACCAAAGCTGCCCCTAGCCTGCACTTCTTCCCCACCCCCACACAGGGATTTACAGGAGAAGGGCTCCAGGTCATAGTAGCCCCTCTGAAAGCTGGCAGTGCTGTCTGTCTGTAGTGTTGGCCACAGACCTCTCCACAGCCGTAGAGGGTTACCATGCAGGTCCACCATGGGCCTCAGGGACATGGAGCCCATGTGGGCAGGGACCCCACTGAAAGAGTCCCTCACACAGAGTCCTGCCCATGCATGAAGCCCAATTAGACTATGGGGCTCAAGCCTTGCCCATGGCTATGCCTTCCACCTGGTTAGAAGAGAATGAACATAACTCGCTGTTACTAGAGATGGACTCTGGCCTCTAAAGGCTGTGCGTTTGTGGCAGATGGCCAAGTGTGCAGCTATTGGTGGAGGGAGGCCCAGACCTTCGTGCTGCCAGGTTGCACCAGCTCTTAGCACTTGGAACCCTGGTTGCTTAGGTTGACCCCCGTCATTCGCTGAGAAGTCCTGCAACAGAGCCACCTGGGTCGTGACCCAACCACCCAGGCCCCAGTATAGATACTAGATACCTGCTCAACCCTACAGCTGCTTCTGGTTTCAAGGAGCTGCTTTAGGGAGGGAACACCATGTAGAAAGTGAGAGGGACCCCTCCTGCTTCCTTGCTGCCCTTGCCCCTGCCCCCCACCCCACCAGACACCCAGTCCAGGCTAAACTCTTCTACTTCACTGTGTTGCCTCAATGCCCATGACTCCTCCAGGTACCAGTGCCTACTCCTGGTAGACTCTGTAGCATCGCTGGGTGGGGTCCCCATCTACATGGACCAGCAAGGTAAGAGCATGCCTCGCTCCTATATTCCAGGTCATACATGCTGGCCAACTCTGAGGCTACAGAAGGCTCAGTCTGACAGTTCCTGTAGGCCCACTGCTGGGCTGTAACTGAGTTTACAGCCCTCTCCACAGGCCCTTGCAAAAGACATCTTGTAGCTTGAAGTTTGCTAGGCAGAAAGTCCAAGCAGCATGGCAGGGCTTCTGGCATGGGTCCTGGCTGCGTCACCTCATAGAAGACAACAACACAGTAAACAAGGGGAAGCCATCACAGGGTGGGATGAGAAGCCAGAGACCAGGAAGT
Source organism: Dicrostonyx torquatus (assembly GCA_028555095.1). NCBI lineage: Eukaryota > Metazoa > Chordata > Mammalia > Rodentia > Cricetidae > Dicrostonyx > Dicrostonyx torquatus. The sequence continues at coordinate 4,401,085 of JAQHUG010000148.1, forward strand.
GAAAGACTTGCTCTTTCATAACAGCCCTTTCCTAAGAACTAGGCAGGGTCAATTCCCAAAGACAACCAGGGACACAAATAACTTCCTGATAGGTCGGGCCTCTCAGAGGCCTCAGCCCTCCCATACCATACTGAGGACTAACTTTCCAACACATAAGCCTTTGGGGGCAGCACATCAACACATACACCACAGCCTTGGGGACCGCACATACTCCGAAGCAAATCAATAGCCTGAGTTTCTGCCAGGCCATCGGACAGGGTGTGGGGATGCAGCAGGAGGCAGCTGCTACTCTGGGGTCTTTGGGAGGCACTCCAGCTGCAGTAGGAGCAGACAGGAGGAGGAAAGGCGGGACCCTGTGTATCAGATGCAGCAAGTCCAGTGCCGTGGGTATCAGCACCATCCTTCAAATGCCATTTTATGTTGCCCAGGCCTGGCTGTTCACAGGGTTAGAGAAGCCATGCTAAGAGACTCCAGCCTGGGATCACCAGCTGGATGAAACAGCACTGAGACCTGAAGCCAGACTCTCCCATATGCCTCCTGGTTTCTGCCTGTCAGTGAAGACTTGCTACCCCAGTCACAACAGGGTTTGAACTGGACAAACACACCTATTTGGTAAATTCCTCTGTGAGATCTCAGACATCCCCTTCTCCATCCCCATCCTAGGCATTGACATCTTGTACTCTGGCTCCCAGAAGGTCCTGAACGCCCCACCAGGGATCTCCCTCATCTCCTTCAGTGACAAGGCCAAGTGAGTGGTTCCCACCTCATCTTGGGGTGTGGATTCAGATGGGGTGTCCCTAGCCCTTGGAAGGTGGAAAAGAAAGGTTCCATGTTGAAACCTCTCTCTCCTCACCCTGCTGAGATGTCCTAAAAGTCAAGACGTGTTCAAAGATGGCTTGCAGGGTAGTGGTAGTTGGGGTGAGGGGTGGGAGCAGGGGCGATAGGGGCAGGGGTGAACACATCCAGGGCCCAGATGTGGGCAGGATCAGAGGCTGGTATTCTGGAGGCTCCCAGTATCATGCTAAGGGGTGATTGATCCAATGTGTCTGAATACTCAGAGCCCAGCACCCACCCTTCCACCCCAGATCAGCTCCCTGGAGTTGGCACAGGACCTGCCAGAGATGGGAACAAGCCACCCCTCACTCGGCAATTCCACCATCATCTCGGGCTCCTGCTGTCTAGATCCTGAGCCAGGCCAGTGGGATTGGAGAGAGAGATAGGGTCACAGGAGAGAGACTTCAGAGGGTTGTGACCATCAGCCGCAACCAGCCTTTGTGTCCCAACCCAAATGAGTCAGTTTTGATACGACCAGGAATTCTTCCTGGCTGTCATGGCAGACACCAGCGGTGCCATAGGGAAAGTAGGGGCTGAGGGCTGTATAGAGAGGGAGGAAGCTCATCAGGAGAGGGACGAAGGATTGGGAAATTCCATCTGGGAAAGCAGTGTGCAACCCAAGTCTGGGCCTCAGTTTCCCTGAGAAATGAGACAAGGCAAACCTGTGGACAGAAGTGGAAGAAATGATGAGACTAAGTATGGTGGGGCCAGTGGGCTTAAGTACCCATGTGACAGTCACATCCATTCAGATCGCAGTGGGCTGGGAAGCCTGGACACGCTCACAAGGTCCCGGGAGCTCAAGCTCCACCATAGGCTTTCTGCCCCTGCACCCCCATCTGTGACACAGGACAGCCCAAAGCCAGGGATGGGTACTCAGACGGGTTTCTCTTGCCCAGACACAAGGTCTACTCTCGGAAGACAAAGCCAGTCTCCTTCTACATGGACATCACGTATTTGGCCAAGCTGTGGGGTTGTGAGGGCAAGACCAGAACGTGAGTGTCGGGCAGG
>JAQHUG010000148.1:4411651-4460564 GCA_028555095.1 Dicrostonyx torquatus
TCAGGTCATCATGTTTGGCAGAAGACACTCCTATCTGCTGAGCCATCTCACTTGCCTTTCTTTGAAATTTTGGATAAATTCTTGATTGGCAGGTAATTCTTGTCCATATCTTGGGGGCTACTCTTGGTTTCCTGCTTCCTACACCGAAAGCTTAAGAAGTTGATTTTGAAATGCAGCGTCTCTTCTAGACGTTTCCAACTAAGGTCCTCTCTCCGAGCACCATGTCGGTTTTGTCTCCGAGCTTCGATGGGCAGTGTTCTCATGGCCGCCCAAGTCAAAATATTTGATGACTTTTTTTCCTGGGACTTATTCTTGGAACCATAGATTATTCTGATTTATGTTGTATAATTTCTAAATATTTGGAGGAAATTCAAACTATCCACTCCGTTTTTATTTTTAATTTGTGTCTATTGAGATCAGAAAGCATATTGTGTATGGATTTTAGCTCCGTGTAAACGCACTCAAACCCACTCTTATTGAGCAGGGCAGGCTTCTCCAGAAGTGTTCAGGCTGGCTGGAGACAGTTCTGCAGCTCTGCACACTTGTTGATTTTTCCCCGTCAGGTGCTGAGAGTGGGGCGTTCCTATCTCCAGGTGCCCACACGTCCCCGTGGGTCCTCGTGGGGTATGGAGACTGTTTAACTTCAGAATTTCTGGGCTTTCCTGAGGACTTACTTTGGATGTCACTTGCAGTCACCACCCCTGTAATATCCTTCCATCTGCGTGTTTCCCGTGGGCCTCTTGTCTCTGCAGTTAAGGAATAGTTCTTTTTCTTGAAGCTCTGTTTCTGGGAGGACCGTTCCTCATTGCTGCCTTCCAGGACTCTGAGTGCCCAGAGAAGTCACAAAGGCCAGCATGAGGTGAGGGGAGGCCTGGTCACCAGGCGTGATGACAGAAATGTACAAGCCACTGTTCTTGTAACTTATCTGTCCCTCGGCCTGCTTGACTGGCCCCAGATAGACCGCAACCATTGTCCTCCAGATCCATGCTGCACTGCCATCGTCTCCTACCCCTGCCAACACACACGGGGGCAGTGGGAATGGGGTCACATAGTATAACGGGCTCCTTCTGTTGTGAATGACAGTCCCTTGCTCCAGGGCCTCAGCTCCTAGCTGGGGCTTGCAGGGATCCACATAACACTGACCCTATGGTCCTACCATAACACAAACTTGCCGTAGAAGCCACGTGTGTACTCTTCCCACTCAGAAGTGATAATTATCACAGTCACTTAGTTGATGGGCATTTGTAGGTAAGATGGAAATAGTCTTCAAGATCCAGAGAGGTCACCAAGAACCAAAGTCCCAATCTATGCTGGGCTTCTGAGCCCAAGGGTTTTGCCTGTGTGGCTGACCTTGAGATGGTACAAAGATTCGCCATGTTTGAATTATGGAATGGGTACATTTTGTAAGCCTGTAGGCATGTCCAACCTGTGGCCCACAGACCACATGAATGGAACCCAGCTCATTGGTAACCCATAATGCCATGTTGAAATGTCAGAAGTTGGACACCTGTGTAAGGCACTGAAGAACTTGCCAGCGAGCCTTCCTGGCTCTGATCTGCTTAGTAACATCACGAAACCCTTTTGTAGCATGTCTCCCACGGTCTGCCTCATGCCCAGAGCAGGGGGGTTAGCTTTGGCCGGATCTAGAACTTAACTTACCCGGTCCTCTTCCAACACACCATTTCTACACCTCCCTTCTAATGGGACCAGAGAGTGTATGCCTCCTGTATTGGTGCCTACAGAGCAAGTTCCAGAGGCCCTGTCATCCTATCCTACCATAGGTCACATGGCTAACACAGCATCTCCCCAACACTCACTGCAGTCTATCCGGTTCTTACTGGGGTTGTTGCAGTTCACCTTAAGGAGTGTTGAGTTGTGCTCCTGCACCCTTATGGGGTGTGTTTGGGCAGACTATTTAAAGGGATGTAAACTAGGGATAGTTTCAATATATTCCCTTGAGGACTAGTGAGATTGCTGAGTGGGTGAAGTCCTGAGTTCATCCCTGAACTGACCCACATAGGCAAAGGAAAGGATCATCTCCTCCAAGTTGTTCTCTGACCTCCACACATGAGCCATGGCACCCATGTATGCACGTGTGCACCCGCGCGCGCGCATACACACACACACACACTGGAATACACATTGGTATAAGCAAAATATATATGCAAAACATAATTCTAAAATCATTTAGCTCGGTTTGGTGATGCACACCTTTAATTCCTGCACTCGGGAGATGGAAACAGACATCTCTAAGAGTCTGATGAGAGTCTGGCCTATTTAGAGAGTTCCAGGCAAGCCAGGGCTACATAGTAAGACCCTGTCTAAAAAAAATGTGTCCTCTTGGCCTTTCCTGTGCCCATAGCTCTCATCTCTGTTACGTGTAGCCATTGTGATTTATACTCATTCCCAAGGAGGTGGCCAGGGTTGGCCTGGGTCTACTTCAGGCCCACTCTGGAGACAACATGGTGTTTCCCTTGTGCTGATGATAGCTCAGGCCCTGGTCCCACAACACTCAGAGGCCCTGAGCATTGTTCATTGTATAACTACTCTGACAACGCTATCAGTCCTTGGAGGACACTGGGTGACCTGCCCACATATGGGACCTGGATTCCTTCCTCAGAGCCTGGGGTGCAGTCTGCAGTTCCAAAGTCAAGGAGTAAATGTCACCAAGTGCCAAAGACAATGGAGCTGGGGTACTCAGATGTCCCCGGGCTCCAGGGAACTTGCTTCAAGCTAATTAGAAGACACGAATTATGGGATTCTGGGACCAGGAGACACTCCTGCACTGACAGAGCAGTAGGTCAGACTAGTATAGGGGAAGGGGGGCTGTGGAAGTCCCTTTTCTGGCTTCATTTTCTTCTGAACTGGAGAGTAAAGACACCTGCCCCTACCTAAGAGTGGAGAAGGTTTGAAATGACATCATCTTTGCACTCAAGCCTTTCATTGTCTTAGGAGTCTATATTTTCACCAAGAGATACAGAGAGCGGGGATCCTCTCCACAGGGCACACAGGGGCATGAATGTATTCAACACTGAACACACAGTTTTTCAACCCCAGGAGTAGTGTGGAGCACAGGCAGAGCAAACACCCTTTGTTTCTGTCTGTCTCCTGCCTATATCTGTTCTGACTGTCAAATGGATGGATCAACGGGTCTCTGGGAAGCATATAACCACCCACCTCAGTCCCAGTCTGGAACATGGCAGCTGCTTCAAGACCACAGTGCCAGGTACTTGGAGTCTCATAGCCATCCCTTGAACAGGAGTCCTTAGGGACCAAGTCCCTCCACCAGTCACTCAAAGAAATATCTCTGATCCCCATTTCCTTCCCAGAAGTTCCAGGGAGCTCTGCAGGTTGGTAGAGACTGAACCTGCCAGTCCAGCTCAGCTGTGGTCACTTCCCATGCTCTTGGCCTTCTGGAAGATGTTCTGCATGGCTGAGATTCTGTCCTTATCCTGGATGTCAAAGACCTGAAACTGCAGTGGGCAGGGACAGAGGGTCACAGGCAGCCAGGCTGCACGTGTCTCAGACATCCTCTCTGACCACCCTATCTGTGAGTGTCCACCTGGTCCATCACCCCTGCAGGTGGACCACCCCAGCACCCCTCCTCCAACAGCCCTACCTCACACAATGTATCCCTGACACAGGAAAGATCCCCTGCCCAGGGAGGTCCCACTAACAGTGGTTAAAGGCTTTAACCTCAGTCCCTGCACATTCCTGACCAAGAAATGTCAGACATGCGTTGGAGGCAGTATTCAGGCCTGGGTGGATGAGGTCCTGCCTTTGTCGTAGATCAATGGGCTCTATAGGTATAGAAAGGACAGCTGGTAGGCACCTCAAAACAGCAGGCCAGAGAACATAAGGTCCTAAAGGGTGGGACTATCAAAATGCCATGTCCAGGAATACATAGGAAAATGATCCTAGAAGGCCCAGGGAAAAAGTCAAAGCCCCAAAGTAGAAAGGGCTCTGGGCATTTTCTGTGTGGTTTAAGGTTAGGAACACAGGTGCAATCTCAAGCACTCTGCCCTGACTTCCAGAGAGCAACCTTATGCCCATGGAGGCTCTCCTGAGGTGGCATTTTATGTCCCATCTGACCCTCAGCCATTCAGAGCTCTGGTTTTACCACAGCCATCCTTGAGTTCCTGACCTGGGAGAGAGTGGTCAGGGTTCAGGACCAGGGCTCTAAGCCACTCTCCCCTGAAACAGCTGCACCCACCTTATCAAGCAGAAAATCAAAGTAAGCAGTGGTCCAGTAGGTAGGGTCACTGGCAGGGAGTTGCAGGAGTGCCTTGACTCCATTGTCAATGCGTGGTGGACGGTTGTGGCCCAGGTGGGTGACATGGATTCGTAAGGACTCTTCGGGCTGGCTGGCGAAGTGTTCCACACGTTGGTAGATGACGCTGAGGTCCAGGCCACTGTCCTGCAGCAAGTTGTGCTCCGGGTACAGGAAGTGGGGCAGGTTCCTGGTAGCCAGGCAGCAGAGCAGCACCACCAGCAGACGGTACACGGCGCCCTGCAGGTCCATCCAGTCCTCGGGTGCTGGGAAGAGCACAGAGGCCCAGAGCAGCACTGTCTGCAGGACACACAGTCAGACCTGTCAAGGGGCAGCTGGATGGGCTCCCTACCACCTGTTCGTCCCCTAGCCCTGAGACAGCTCATATCCACCAACACTCCTCAACATCTCCAATGCTGAGTCCCTCTAATATCTGCCACCTAGCAGCTCCTGGGGCTCCCACCTCTGCCCCTCTCTCTCTACTCTGGGCCTCCCTCTCAGCCTTTGCTGAACTCCGGTCAACTTCAGAACTCCCTCAGGGTTATATGAGGCTTCCTCTGGATGGAGGCTTTCTTCATGCCCCTCCATTGATCTCTGTAGACCAGCCCTAAGGGCCCATCCCAGGGCATTAGAAGTGCTCCTTTTCCTCCTTTCCCTCCTCCTCCTCCTTCTTTCTTCTCCAAAGCCCTTACTAGATTACCGCCCCCATTACCCAACTGCATTTCTGTGTCCTCAGACTGTCTTCCTCCTCATCTCTCAGTTCATCTAGGATCCTTGTGTATCAGACCCCAATGGCCACTGGAAACGGGATCCCCACCTAGGGCAGAGGCCTGAGACAGCAGACTGACTCCACAGAGCCAGTATCTGATGACACGGATAAAGCAGAGGGTCCTCTCCATCGTGAACACACACCCCAGGAGGATCCCAAGACTTCACAGCTCTACCCACTTGCCTCTCACTGCCCCGGGGACTAGGGGTGATGGAACCGTGCTTGTTCTTCATCCATAGCAGGATGTAGATGTGATGTGACTGTCCTGCCCCAGGGAGCATAGGAAGGGAGCCAGGGCTCCCATGGGTACCCAGTTGGCACCAGTCCATAGGGGAATCTGGCGAGAGGACTCGTGCTGGGGAGAGGTCCAGTCATGTTTCCAATTGCAAGCCCTCCCATGTCACCTGTCTAGGAATGGCCAAGGCCAGCATGGTGCACCACGGCATCACTCTACAGCTATGCCTACGAGACCTCAGGGGCTGTAGTCTCTTCCTCAGGTGAACCTGGAGTCCTCGCAGTACCTGTGGCTGCTCATCACAGGAACTGGTGTGAGGGACACACCCAGGGGGTCACGGCCCTCTACTGTCTAGTCACATATGTGAGCGTCAGAGCAAGGCAGGTAGTGAGCTACCGTGCATACCTTCAAGTGGTCAAAAGTTAGACCGGGGCTCTGGCTGCCATCTCGCCAGCTCTCTAGGTTCACCCGGTCGAGGATGGAGAGGCTGTCCAGGCGGTGACCGGGGAAGGAGCCTAGTGCACCAAGCAGGCGGCTGAGCAGGTAGCCGGTGGAGATCCTGAAAGCCAGACCCACCTGTCAGGTCTGGGGTTCACAGTGCCCAGCACCCTGTGTACCACCCGAAAGAAAAAGTCCAGGCGGCTGCTGCTCCCCAATACTAGAACCTCGTGAGTCCCATAGGAGGGTCCTACCCTTGCTGTGGTCATCCTGGGGCTCCATGACCTCTCTCTTAGCAGCTGATTCCGTTTGCCAGCTTGAACATCTGGGGTTCAGATTCCCCATCAAAGATTGCAGGGATTATGGGACACCTCAGCCAGCCCACCCTTTATTTAGACTGGGGTTTGGTGGAGCTCCAGGCTGGCAGGGGTGTGGGCTCCACTCCAGGGTGTATTAGGGAAACCCAAGTCCCCTCATCCGCCATGGGAGCCAGAGGGTGGATAATATGTGGAGGGTCTTCATCTACGACCCTTAGCACAGGGTCCAGCACATCACAGGCTCTCACTTCTGTGCTTGCTGAATCAGCATTGAGTCTGAACCAGACTCCACACCCTGCGAGTCTCAGTCCTAAAGGGTAGGCAGAGGTGGGGCAACAGGAGGCCATGTTCTACTCGGCCCCACCTTTCACCTGCCTTGGTGGGTTTGGCACAGACCCTGTTCTGCATGAATGGGTCAGCAAGGGCGCAGGGTATGGGGCCCACAGAGCTCTGCAAAAGCTTCAGAATGTCATAGCAATGTATAAATATCATTTATAAAGAGCAACTCAGTTCCAAGATGGCAGCACCTTGGCATGGGAGTATTTTATAAGTCCCCCAGCAGGATCACTGTGACCTTGTAGGTGGATGCCAGTGATGTCAGACTTGGATGGGTCCCAGGCCTTGAGTCCTGCTGGCTGAGCTTCTGTCCCCTTCACCTTCTCACAGATACTGACTTGGTAACAAGTAGCCCTCACTGAACTCACAGGCTTCAGGTGACTCAAAGAAGTCAGGACTGGAGATAAGGGCTGGCAGACGAAAGGAAACATCTATAACTAAACATCTCAGGTGGGGGAACATTCTGAGAAGGGCTCTGTAAATCTGGCAATGCCATCCCAAGTGAAAGGTAAGCCCAAGTTACTTTTATCAGTGTGATCATCTTTGTTGTATAGATGTTTTCACTGTATGGGCATCCTCACTATGTGAGCATCCTCTCTGTGTAAGCATCCTCACTGTGTGAGCACCCTCGCTGTATGGGTTCCTCATTGTATGGACATCCTCACTGTTTGGGCATCCTCACTGTGTGAGCATCCTTGCTGTGTGAGCATCCTCACTGTGTGAGCATCCTCGCTGTGTGAGCACCCTTGCTGTATGGATTCCTCACTGTATGGACATCCTCACTGTGTGAGTATCCTTTCTGTATGGGTTCCTCACTGTATGGACATCCTCATTGTGTGAGTATCCTTGCTGTATGGGTTCCTCACTGTATGGACATCCTCACTGTGTGTAAGCACTGTAAGCATCCTCACTGTGTGAGCATCCTCGTTGTATGGGTTTCTCATTGTATGGACATCCTCACTGTGTTAGCATCCTTGCTGTGTGAGCATCCTTGCTGTATGGGTTCCTCACTGTATGGACATCCTCACTGTGTGAGCATCCTCTCTGTGTAAGCATCCTCACTGTGTGAGCATCCTCGCTGTGTAAGCATCCTCACTGTGTGAGCATCCTCGCTGTGTAAGCATCCTCACTGTGTGAGTATCCTCGCTGTGTAAGCATCCTCACTGTGTGAGTATCCTCGCTGTGTAAGCATCCTCACTGTGTGAGCATCCTTGCTGTATGGGTTCCTCACTGTATGGACATCCTCACCGTATGGGAATCCTTGGTGTGTGAGCATCCTCACTGTTTGGGTATCCTCATTGTATGGACATCCTCACTGTGTGAGCATCTTTGCTGTGTGAGGACCCTAGACAACTTCTCTGCTAGAGTTTAGCTGGCTATTGGTGAAAGACCCCCTCCCACACGACCTTCCACATTGAATATCTCATTACAGCTTTGTGCTATTGGTCACCTCCTGTGCAGAAGATGGCCCAGCCATGTCCTCCCCAAAGCTCCCTGTGAGTCATTAAACACTAGAACTGCCCCCAGGGAGTCTAGAAACCTCAGCATGACACAGATGTCCACAGGGCAGAAATGGGCAAGCATCCCTCAGCTCCTCCTGCATGAGGCTCAGGGAGCATCAAGGTGTTTCTCCCTTCCCTCAGGTCCAGAGCAGCATTTACCTCCAGTGCTGGGCATTAGCTGGCACCAAATCCACCCCGTGGCTGGCAATTCTTTTCAAGATGCCCTCAGGGAATCCAGGCTTCAACTGGGCCCGCTCCAAGGCAGGCACCCTGTGCTTCTTCCTCACCACAGGCACAACGTTGAAGCGGATCTTCCTCCAGCCGCTGGACACCAGCAGGGACAGGTGCAGCTGCCCTTCCTTCAGGTTAGCAGCATTCAGGGAACCTGCAACAACCTGCCATCAATCTAGCTCCCTCCATTCTACCTGCTGTCATGACTGCCCTTCCCCCCGTATCTACGGCTTTTCTACCTGCCCATACGGAACCATTGCACAACCCGACGCATGGAGCAATGCCAGCTGAGCTATGTCACAGCATCCTTCATAACAACACCTTCCCTCAGGAGCCTTCTGTCTGCTAGGCCCCTCCCTCAGTCTTGTTGCCTGAGCCTGCTTCCCACACCTCCTGTGGGATCTGCCCCCTGTCTGTTCCACCTCCGTTCAAGATCAGCTCCATTCAGTGTCCAGGCTGGAGCCAGGAGAGAGACTAGGTCCCAAGGAGAAGCACTGAACATGTATGGTGCTTAAAGCTGGAGTGTGAAGAGCTGGGCTGGTGGCGTTCCCCTGCCTCCCTGGGCAGCTCAGAGCCTGCAGCCCTTTTGATGGACGGCTGTGATAAAGACATCTCATTGCTTCATTCTGAATCTTTCCAGTCTTTAAGGAAAGTCAATAGGGTGCTCTTGGGCATAGCATCCCATTCCAGGGCCTCTGTACCCCCTAGACACTAATAACTCTAAAGGACAGCCTTTAGCTATGGTGTCACCTGCGGTGTCTGGAGACTCATAGCCCTGCTCCAGCCAGCTGTGGCCAGGGAGAACAGATGTAATAGCCCAGCTCGCCTGTGTAATAACAAAGCTGGGGGATCAATCCCAGGCTGGACCTCTGCTGATGAGCTGGTGGGTTTGTGCCCATTACATCCCCTACACCGAGAGTCTCCCTAACAGCTCAGGTCAGAGCCACCCATGCATGCATGCAGGCAGGCATGCATGCTCATCCTCCTACCAGACAGGTGGGACTGGGCAATAAAGGACAGGAAAAGCTTAGGATCAGGTTCATGGGAGAGAACTACCCATGTGGGGAAAGGCACATGGTATCCTGAGAGGAGGTACTAGGTGACCCCATTCCCAGGGTGTCATGACCCAGAAATCCAGGCTAAGCCTGAACATTCTGTATGACGAGGTCTGTATCTACTTAACACTCCAAAAATTGGTTATCTCCATTACCTCATGAATCACACATTACGGCCAAGAGACTTCTCTCTCCTCTCCCTACTGAGACCTCACCCAGAGCTCATGTCCTATCATGAACCTCTAGGCCACCTAAGAGGGAATATTCAGGAGCGATATGGCTGGATGCTAGTGTATCCAGAAGCCTTCTACCTCAGTGTTCTCTTCCTTTCAAAACAAGTCAGTAACAGAGATAGTGAGAGGGATAACAAAGACACCCACACCATCACACAGGCTCAGGGTGGAACCATTTCCCCCCCTACCCCAGCGCTATCTATGTCCACTGAGGGGCCTGGGTCACAGGCCAGAACAGTCAATCATCTGGGAGCTGGGTGTTCTCAAAACAGAATCTCCAGCCCAAGCCTTGCAACAGAGCCTCCATTGCAAGGAAAGAGCCAGGCCTTGCTCTGTATCCCTTCAGCTCCCATGATCTGCAGGGTAACTCTGAGGCAACCTCTGGAATTCCCCATCCTGCATGAGCCTCAGTTTCCCCCTGAAGGTGGAGGGGACCCTCTCGGCTCAGCATTTGTCTCCTTGTCTTCCTCTAGTCACACATTTTTATTTGTGAAGTGGCAGCCTGGAAGACAGCCAGCCACACCTGTTCTCACCAGGCTACCTCTAAGCCAGGCCTGGCTGGTCTCACCGGTTCCAGGGAGTGGATAGCTGAACCCTGTCACCAGCCATAGCTTCCCTTTTAAGGAATGTGTTGGAAGTAATGCCTGGAATGTCCCATGGGCCCAGCTCAGTCACAGCAGCAGGAATGGGCCTAGGCTATAGGGTCTCCTTTCTCAGTCAGGCAGCAACCTGGCATGCAAGCAGGGCCTAGATGTTTGGACTGTCCTTGCTGGCCCATAACTTGGAAATCTCCTAGTTACCCCCATAGGTTTGTGCCTCAGCAAAATAGTGGGCCTGCAGAAGCCAGGCCCAGCTGGCAATGGCAATGACTGTGTTAGGTCAAGCAAAAAGGCAGAAATGGTCCTGCTGAATTAGAGGGGTCAAGAGATGACCAGGGGGGCTGGAGAGGTGGCTCAGTGGTTAAGAGCATTGCCTGCTCTTCCAGAGGTCCTGAGTTCAATTCCCAGCAACCACATGGTGGCTCACAACCATCTGTAATGAGATCTGGTGCCCTCTTCTGCCTGCAGGCATACACGCAGACAGAATATTGTATACATATACAGAATATTGTATACATAATAAATGAATAAATATTTTTAAAAAAAAAAAAGAGATGACCAGGTAAGATTCCCAAGGAGCTGCAAAACACCAGACACTTAATAACAGTCTCTGGCCACCCGAAAGTCAGACTTCTGCTCCAGGACACCTGGCCTAGCAGGTCTGGGAGGGACTGCCCGCAAAAGCTGACCCCCTAATGTTGAAAACCTGAGAGCCCAAGGGCTTCCTGAATCCTGCAACCCAGACTGAAACCTAGGTACCCAGCTGTGGGCTCTGCTAGACACCCTTTTGCAGGGCCCTGTGAAGGAACAGCAGTCCACTGCCCCAGGCTCCACTGTCCCTGGACATGCAGCCAGGCCGAGACTCCACACACTAGGGATCTCAGGCATGTTACTGCCCTCTGAGGGAGGCAACTACCCATTCACTGACAACACAGCATAAATATCAGGAAGTTGACTTGGGAAGACAAACATATGAGAAAATAGCAACTGACACCATCATGTGTCTGTCTCCTCCTAAGAAAAACAGGACATTGTCTTATGGCCTCCAATGCCCCATCAACCTGAACCCAAGAGGATGAGTGTCTTCACTTAGGGTCTGCAATGTTCTTGCTTATCACAGGCTGTACTTAGTATTGAAGTCATCTTTGTGTAAAGAGACTGGCTGCTTCTGGTTATGTTGAGAGCCCCCACCTATTTGAGGCTCTGACACCCCAGATTACATAAATAAAATGTCCAGCAAGAGACTGAGGCTGGGTCCCTGGCATATTTGAAAATACTCAATCTGGGTCTTAATGCCTGTATATATAGAGGCACGCATTCACACGTATGCATTCACACATGTATTCATGTCTGTTCACACCCTCACACACTCATATACATCATATGCAGGCACACTAGCGTGTGTTTGCATCCTTACTCACATACAGACTGACCGATGTGACCGAGGCTGAAATGGGGACAGGTGTTAAGCATCACCACCACAGGCTGTAACAGGAAGCAGACTGATTTCTTAGAACCCTGCCAGAGACCCTGTGCAGCAAGCTGGCCAACAAAACTGCAGGCTTGCCCTAAACTCTCAGACATTTATAAAGTGACATTCATTAAAATGTCTTCCCCCAAAGCACCATGCAGAAACAGGTCACATGTGATTCACAACCTGTTTTCTCAGGGATGCTGGGGGTTCAGGGGCCAGAGCAAGTCTCCTGGCTCATGGGACCCCCAACACACAATGCCAACTCACACTGTACTCATATGTACAGGGAATACACACCCGCGCACACACACACAGAGGCCCCCAACACATAATGAAATTCACACTGCACTCATATGCACAAGGAACACATACACACACACACACACACACACACACACACACACAGGCACCTGTATGCAGCCCCCATGGGCCAGTCCATACCCTGAGCCCTCAAACACACTGGTCACACACATATGCACACACGTATGCACACACGTATTGCACATATGTGCAAAGTACCTCCCCACTCCCCACCCCGTTACCTGGTGGGACGAGGCTGTGGTGCTTGCAGTGTACAATAGCAGCCACCAGAAGATCCTTAAGGACACACAATACTTTACTGGGTACAATGTGGCCACAGCACTTGTCTCTGCTCTCTGAGGAGACGCTGAAGACATCATCCGTCATCCATGGCTCCAGGCCAGATGCTTCCTTGAGGACACCCAGGCGACAGATTGCAGGGCCATTTCCTGGCTCAGTGGCTTCTGACTCCTCAATCAGGAGAGCCTCGGCGTCCACTCCCAGGGGCACCTCCACATCCAGCGGGTCCTCTGAGGAGCGTAGTGCAAACTGGAAGGCCTCCAGGTCTCGAGAATAGTCGACAAGGAAGCGGGGGTCCAAGGCATGGGCACGCTCCAGCACAGTGAGCAGGATGTTCTCTGCTCTCTGGTAGTCCTGGACACGGGGTGACTCCCGTGACTGGATGGCCAACAGGTAGTGATGCCACAGGGGCACCTGCTCGGTCATGTCTGGGGCAAAGACACAGGGGGCAGGCATCCCTGAGCAGCAGGCAGCAGGGCCTAGGGGCCCTTGGGGACGGCTCTTCAGCTGGTGTAGACTGGCTAGGAGGAAGCGGTACCTGCCCAGGTGAGGCGAAGGTCTGCAGGTAGGGCTCAGCTCTCCACAGGCAGAGTTCCAGAGGGGCAGGCTCCGCGCAGCAGGTTAAATAGCTGAACCAAGGCCAAGGCCTTTGAAGTGGGGTGAGTCAGTACCTAACAATTAAAAGCATCGCAGGGGGCTGTCCTGGGAGGCGGAGGCCCAATTGCTTACCACTCTCCTCCCTCCCTACTCCCTCCTGAACCTTAGGTTCAAAACACAGTGGCCTAACCTGGAGGAGGGCAGGTGTATCTCACGCTTCACACCTCCCCCCAACTCAAAAGCTAGCCACAGTGTCCCTTCCTTTCCATAATCTAAATGGAAGGCAGTGGCTGCCAGACTCTGTATGGGTCCTCTCCTCTCTAAGGCAGTTTGGAGAGGAGCAAGACTCAGGCCTGACCTGGGTAGTACCTCCTAAGCATTCTCCAGATACCAGTGTAAATCATCCCTTCTCCATTTGTCATTCATATAATTGGCCAGCTCGGGGCCCCTCAGGGTGCCTGTCCCATCCCCCCTCTGAGAAGAGTTAGCACTCACCTGGCCAGGAGCTGCTGCCTTCTAGGAGAGAAACAGCCTCTGACTCCACCTCATGGCTGGAAAGTCTTACCCTAGGAGCCACCTGCCAGTGCCCTGCCCACTGTCTCCTCCCTGCTCAATGTCATGCAAGTCCAGACTGGCAGGAGGGAGCCACCCCTAGCGACCCTTGGCCCTTAGAGGAGCCCCAGTTGCACAGGTAGCAGCTCAGCCTCTAGTCTGCAAACAACCAACAAGGCGACAGCCCCATGGGTATCACAAAGCTTCTATCTCTGCAGCCACAGCACGCATGACCTCTGACCCCAGCCATCTGCACTAAGTCAGAGCTACCAGATGATAGGATAGGAAAACCACTCTTCTTGGAGTGGCTGCTCAGAGCCTCTGAGGGGTCGTGACCTGTGGGCAGGCCTCTGTCAGCCTCCATGACAGAGACAGGCTTCCCTACAGCCTAGTGCAGCTCAGGCTGCTGAGCTGCCCAGCATATGGCTCACCTTCTCCGAGACTGTTCAGGTTTCAGAGTGCAGCCTCTGCCCTTCACACTGCTTGCTGTGCCCCACCCAGCTCCCCCACTGCACCGCAGTCTGTGAGAGGTAGGCCCTGCAGCCCTAGATAGCCCAGCTCTGATGCACCAGGCCAAACAGTTCCTTCCTTGCTGAGACCCTGGAGTTTTCCACACAACCTCACAGAAGTCCCTTCAAGCCACCTAGGAGACCAAACCACCCCCAAGCAAAGTGCTGCCTAAGCATCTCACCCTCTATGCTGCCCCTCCCCATCTGTGACCCGGAGTACCCAGCAGGCTAGAACTCTGTCCTCCCTTACTTGGCTCTTCAAGAGGATAGTGAAGGCTCCCCATGATTGGGGCAGTGTCATTGTCATTCTCCGTGTGCTCTCCATCTGGTCTTGATACCAGGTCAGCCCTGCAAGAGGTGGCCAGGGAAGAAGAGGTTGGCCTGGGCCTTGTTTGGATGTCTAAAGACATCACAAGCAGGCAGTGGAGAGAGGAAGGTGGAGCTGGTGGCTGTGTTTGACTTTGAAGGGACCTACAGGAAGGACTCAAGCCTAGCACCCTGCAGACCCTGGAGCAATGATATGTAAAATAGGGGAAATGGGGGAGGCAGGGAAGCCAGAGTGGTCAACATAGCTGTTGGAGCCCATGGGTTTCACAAGACCTTGGTGATCGGCCAACCACAACCTCTCAGTGTAGCACAGGGACAAGCACACTGATTCTGCGCCTCGGGAATTCCCAAGTGCTCTGGGAGTGGCTGGCAGGGAGAGGACACTCCAGTCTAAATGGACGCATAGAATGAATCTCAGTATGAGGTGCAGGTGCCACACGACCTCAACATTTCACACATGGCTCATGGCTGTAGACTCTGCATGGATGTTGCCCAGAGCTGTTGGGAGTCCCCTGGGAGGCCTGGCTTCCTGGGCACAGAGCCTGGAAGCCCTGGGTCAGGGTAAAAATGGTTGAGTTCCCTCAGAGAACTCCAGGAAGCATTGTGGGGTTTTTCTAAATCTAGCTACAGCTGCCTCAATGGCATCAAGCTACCTCTGCCCCGTCCTCTAGAGCTCCTACCTCATGTTCCTCTGCCTTCAGTCTGTCTCTTATGAGGAATATTGAGGTAGCATCCAAGGCCACCAAATAAAGTTCCCAGTCCTCATGATCTCCTTGTGAGGGCCACACAGGCTCTGGCACTGCAAGTGGCCAGTTGTCAGGCTGCCACAGTGGGCTGGAAAAGTCTGGACTTTTCTAACCTTGATCTCCACCCAGCCTCACAGACATCTCCTAAAGTCACTCAGGGAAACTCAGCCACCCCTGAGCAAGGTCTGCCCAAGGTCCTTGTCATCTGACTGCCTCTCCCCTGTGACCTGAAGACACATACCACCACACCGGGACTCAGCTACCTGGCTCCTGCATTCACAGCCTTCCCACCAGTCCTACATGGTCACATTGACTTCCGAGGCCACCTCCAGGATTTGCAGCAAAGACCAAAGGGAAGCCCATGAGAAGGCAGGCATCGCCTGGTACCCTAAGAAAGGCCAGTGAGGTCCACTGGAATTTGTGGAGGATTCTGGGATGAACCCCTCCTCTGTTGTGAGCTGTGCTCCTTCTCTCTGAAACTCTGTGGTCTGACAGGATCCCTATGCCCAGAGAGCCTGTTACCTGTTAAAGCTCAGGCATGAACACAGAAAGTCAGGTTCCCAGGCGCGGGTGTTCAGAGGCCCTCTGCGTGACCCACAGAGAGTCACTGTCCTTTCTGGGCTCAGAGTCCTTGACCAAGAATGGGAGATACGTGCTCCCAGCTGCCTCCACATTCTGACAGTGCCCAATAGATTCTTGACTACCCAGAGACCCTTGACACAGGTATCTCCTGGGGAAGCAAGTCACCACAACAAGATGGGTAGTTCAGGATCTCAGATGGAACAGCGGGGCTCACCATGCTGAACAAACCCTAGACCTCTCTCACAGTCTATACCCATTGCCTGCTACGTGACATCATGGTCTAACTCCAGCGTGCATGACTGATAATGCATACAGCACCCAGCTAAGTCGGGATTTCTGAGATTCACACTGGACATGCAAGAAGGTCATAAGCATCCCTTGTTACGGAATGGTGAGAGACCTGCGTTTTATTTGCTCAGTCTGCCCCCACCCCATGAGGTGGACTATGTGTATGCCCACTGAGAAGGGTCAGAACAAGAGAGATGACTGTCTACAACTTAGTGACCTAATGCTCACAGCAACTGAAGTCATCGTTGGCTCCCACGCCAGTCCCACAGCCCACCTAAGGGTGCTTATGAGAACTCCACGGTCATCATCTGTGGGATATGACCACAGATGCATATCAGAGGCAAATATACTTCAGGAAGGACAGAAGCTGGGGACAAAGAGCTGGGAATGGTCTGGAGGACAAGATGGAGTCAACAGGGTGAGCTCCAGCATGGAAGCAGGCCTAGGAAACCCTAGCCACCCAGCTAAGAGCAGAGCTGAGCAAGGCCCATTGTGTCTGTCATTAAGCTGGATCTCAAGAGAAGGCAGATGTCCACAGTCATACCAGGACAGTGGTTCTCAACCTCCTAATGCCATGACCCTATAATATAATGCCTCATGTTGTGGTGAACCCCCAATCATAAAATTATTTTTGCTGCTGCTTCATAACTGTAATTTTGCTACTGTTAGGAATCATAATGTAAGTATCTAATATGCAGGCTGTCTGATATGTGACTCCTGTGAAAGGTTCATTTGACCCTGGAGGGGTCATGACCCACAGACTGAGAACCACTGTCCTAGGAGGTAAGGGAGGAACTACGGGGAAGATCTGTCTACTAGATGTCTTCAAGGCTGGGTTTGCTCAACTGACAGCCTGGAGCTGACCCGCTGTGCATTTGCTGGGACTGGAGTGGTGGAATCCAAGCTTAGGGCTGGCAGACAGGGACCGAAGGACAGGCAGGACGGTAGCTCCCAGGAGCCTCAGCTTCACCAACGGGTGTCCGAGAGGCTCCAGACAGGAGTTGAAGCTACTGCTTTCCGGTTGTTTCCTTCCCTCACACAGCTAGGACACCAGAGCATGCCCCACAAAGTGTTCAAGTTATAAAACAAAGCCCTGCTGCCCTCTCCTTTCCCTTCGTTCCTTAGTCAGGGGAAAGATAATGGAGAGTCAGGGCCCAAGGTGAGAAGGTTCTGCAAGAGAGGGAGGCTCAGCCCCACCTCCTCCTCCCACCTACCCAGTGTCTGTCCACACAGAGGAGGCGTTAAGGCCACACAAGGAGACCATCTTCCCATCTGTCCTTTGCATTCTTCCTTGTTCCTTCCTCCCACTCCTGTAGTTCAGGGGTGGCAGTACAGTCTCCCTGCTCAAGCATCACCTTCTCCACCGCCCCTTTTGGGCATCTATCAGAGAGATGATCTGGGCCCCAGGCACCTCTGACACCATATGTAGGAAACTTGTAATATGTGCAGCTCTTCTGTGTCTAGTGATTTACTGGAGACATGTTCTACAGGGCTCTGGGACACACACTCTGCTGACCCAAGACTGGGATCACCAACTGCCATCCACCCTCAGAATGTCCTTACTATCACCCCACAGCTGCCCCAAGGGGACACTGTGAGCCCTGCCTGCTATTCAGTTACATGGGGGGGGGATCCAAGCAGCCCCAGTACTGAGCAAGCAGGGGTATAGGGACTGTGTCACCTGTTCAGGGGAGGAGCATGGGACACAAAAGATAGACAAAGGGGAGGGGCACCAGAAAAAGGGTGAAAGGGAGTGTCAGGGGACATTCTGTCAGGCCATGGAAACACAAGTGTGGATCACCTCAACACATAGGGTACACAAGGCCATTCTGCCTGACCCAGGGTCACCTAATCAGCCCAGGACAGACTAGAAGCTAGCCAATTCTGGGTTCAGAATCTGTGGGTGTGGTCTCTGCTAGGTGTCCCTTTACCTCCATGTTCACGAGAAAGATTTTTTGCTGTTGCTGGGTTTGGGTTGGAGGTTTATTGAATAAATAAACATAGTGTTTATTATTTTAACCATACTAAAGTGTGCATTAAAGTGACATTAAAAAGTTCACATTGTACGGCCACCACTACTAACTACCATCTACATTCCTTTCTTGGAGACAGTGTCTCACTGTGTATCCCTGGCTGGCCTGGAATTCACTATGGAAACCAAGTTGGCCTTGAACTCAGAGAGATCCACTTGCCTTCATCTCCTGAGAGCCAGATGTGCACCACCATGCCCGGCTAGACTCTTGTCTTCTAGAACAGAAACTGTGTCACCACGAGACACTAGCCCCTTACACACCTCGTCAGTCACAGCAGCGGACAGAGAGAATGGTTGCCCCTGTAGATGACAGCCCTAGGAACCTCTTAGAGGTGGAATTGCACAGTCCTGTCTTGTTATGACTGGCTCAGTTCGCTCAACCTGACGTCCTCCAGGTCCATCCCTGCCGCAACATGTGTCAGAACATCCCTTCTGCTAAATATGGAGCAGTCCTCCAACGGTATAGACAGCCAAATGTTGCTTATCTGTTCACCCACCAGCAGACACTCGGTTGCTACGGACATGGCGGCCAGATCTCTCCATCTCTGTTTTCTGTTCTCCTGGGTACACACCCAGATGTGGAATTGCTCGATCACCTGGCATGTGTTTGATTTTTGAGGAAGTACCCTGCTGCTCTCAGGCAGCTTCACCATTGCACATTCCGGCAGCATCGAAGGCCTCCAGTTAATCTACACCCTCATCATCATACTTTTCTTAACAGCAGCCACCCTAATGGGTGTGACGTGCGTCGGTACAGTTTTCCCCTAATAATTAGTAAGGTCAAACACTTTTGTGGGCTTGCGCGTCCTTTGTATGTTTCCAACAGAGAAATAGCTATTCCCATTCTTGATTCATTTTTAAATTGTGCTGTATTGCTGAGTGTTTGAAATTTTTTAGATATTTCTAGATTTTATTTCTCTGTCAGACTGACGATTTGCAAGTATTTTCTCATATAATGTCCTGGCTGTTGTCTCTTCTCTTTCTCAATATTGCCTTGAGGTATGAAATTCTTTAATGTTGATTTTAATGTTAAGTTCAAGTTATTTGTTATTGTTGACAGCCGTGCTTGCTTGGCTGTATCCAGGAAGTCACAACCAGATCCGGTGTGTTGGGCCTTCCTCATTTCTTTACGCTGTGGTAATTTTCAAACTGGGAATGACCAGCAGCCCCACACCCTCTCCTGTCACTGAAGGCAGTCCCTTCCTGGTTGTATCTTGGTATTCCTTAAGAATTGGTGACAGAGGGCAGGGTCCCTGAGCCACCCTGGGAATCATTATTCAGGACCATCCACCAGCCACCATCCTTTGAACGGGCCAGGTGAGCACTGAGCGGGTAGAGAGTGAGGTTCTCCTCTGCCCAGGGGACCCCTCAGGTCATCCTTATCTGGATCTGTCAGACGTAGTTAGTCTCTCTTCTTTATGCCATTGGCTGGCTCTATGAATGTCGCAATTTGCCACCCTGACCCAAACCCTTCTGGAGTAGAAAAGAACATTGGAAGTCTTCATTAGGGAACCTGTATGTACCCTCTGTGTGAAGGCTGGGCACCCACAGCCTCACCCCAACCCTGCCCTGGCCTCTCCACCTCACTCAACGGCCAAGAATGAGGATAGTGTCATTCATTCTCTGAAGGAGTCCTGATATCTAGCCCTGTTGGGCTCTGATATCCTCCGAGCACAGTTCATGTTGGGGACAACTCTTGTTGGGAAGAGGGTGGAGGGCACAAAGGAATGTCATGTCCTGTCCTTGCTTCACGGCCCCAGGATAGCCTGTCTGGCCTGAAGTGCTCTGGAACCTGACTAGCTCTCTGTGGCCATCTCTGTCCCTTTGGTGGCTCTGTGCCCTGAAGACAGGGAGGACTCCACACGTGCTGAACTCACAGGTCCAGAGGCAGCAGCCATTGCTCACAGGGAGTGGTTCCTGAGTGTAGCAAGGCTGGGCTGACCGGGGTGCAGCCCCTTTGCTGTCAGAAGTGCATGCCCTGTAGGTTCTGGAGGAAGTGCCCTGTGCACTGGACTTCTTCTGGTTCACTAGAACCCTGTTCGGTACCAAGGCTAACCTCCCACCATCACCAGGGTGTCTATGCCTATCCAGTCCTGAGGCCAGCCATGACAGTGCTCATGTTCAGTACCAGAGAGCTATGAATTGTACTCCAAGGAACTGGAAATCCAGGGTTTGCGGTGTCCTGGAGCCAATTCAGGTGAGGTTTCAGGTGTGGAGGAAGGAGTGATAACAAAGATCCCTCTGAAAAGGAGTCTCCATACGAGTACGGAAGTACCGAACAGCCTGCCAGACGGATGGCCACAGACAGAAGCAGAATCAGCCACATGCTAGCATGACAGACAACAGGGCCAGAGCCTGTCCTTGACAACTACGATGGAACTTGTTCCCCATACTTCAGAACAGGAGGTTCAGGGTACTGGGTCCAACAGTCCAGGCTGTTAGGAGAGGGGTCAGGACTGGATAAGACCCTCCTGAGCCCCATTATCCTCAATGGCCAATCTCACAGGGCTCATTATAGAGTCTGCTCTGGGCTGACAATGAAGATTCTCTTTGCCATCCATAGCCCTGGACCAGAAGCTACATTCATGGACCACACAGGGCATCAAGGGTGGATGCAAAGACAGGGTCTTAGGCTCCTGTGCGTGGCCAAGAGGGGTAAATTGGTAAACAAAGCCAAGGTCCTTTCAGAAAACCCAGAGGAAGACAGACCAGGATGGTTGTTAGCTCGTAGAGTGCATCCTCAGACCTAGAGACTGAATATAGAGATCAGACGGTATGCCTGAGTAGGGAACAGGGTGGCCCCACCTGAGAACCAGCCCTCCTAGTCCTAGGACATTCTGAAGATGCCTAGCTGTCGTGAGCATGCGATGCCAGAAAAGCACATGTGTGTCCCACCCAAAAAAAAACGTATTTGTGCATTCCATGTCAAATTTTATTAAATAACAGTAAGTATACAGGTTTAGCAGTTTCAATAACATACATTTTTTATATAGTTCCACCCTCCTTGGTCGCCTGGTCCAAGGGGAGGGCAGATTCTTTCCAATTTTAATTACTAATGCTAACTTTGATATCACATACTATGCAGTAAATATATCTCTATATCTGTATGCATATGTATAGGTTACAACGCAGATGAACAGAAAGAGGCTGCGGCAAAGTTCAAAAGGTTGAGAATATGTGCCGATAAGAGTATGAATCAGACCAGTGCCAACAGGATAACTGGTGAGAGATGTGATTCTGTACGGTCTAGACAGAGCACACTGCAGAGCAGGTAACCTGCCAGGCTCCAAAGAGGGAGCATGTAGAAGATGGAGCCCCCTTTGCTCCTGGGAAAGTCTGTTCCTCCCTAGTCCTTAGACATCCATGACATACATCTCACTACTGATCATAAAGTTCCTTGGCATGTTAACTAAGTCAGTTTGTGACCCTGAACAGAGAATGGGTTTGTGGTCTGCACCTTCGGGTGTGGTCGGCAAACAAACAGTCTCTCTGGACAGTAAATGGGGACTCTAGGAAGAGGCTGGTTCTGCCCTCGGGTCAGCTTCACTCCAGGTCTCCAGGGAAACGGCTTCGGCCAACAGTGCTCCTTAGTCCTCACAACAAGCCCTTACTCCTATTTCCAGGGAAACCCAGCCCTCGGCGTCCTGGTTGCCACAGCAACACTCATAGGCTCGTTTGGTATGTGGTCTCCACAATCAAGGTAGGGCAGTTGGGCGCCCAAGAGCAAGTGAATTCAACAGGGCAGAACCAGCATAGTGGCCCCAGGTACTGCACACGGGTGTGGAGAGGCACAGAGAGGAGGGGACTGGGAGGTTGAGGCTCGAGAAGGAGACGTGCTCAGGAGTCCAGGCACTGCTTATCTGAGGTTCTGTGCTCTTGCCCAGGATGAGCTCCACCTCCAGCAATCCTGAAGATGGGGACGCCACTGAGCAGTCTCAGCTGGGGCTGGCCACCGTGATCCAGGTCAGTGAAGTGGCTGTCCTTTGTGAGCCCTGGAGAGCTGGTCTTGAGAGCACTTTTCCGTAGGACATTGCAGGGAAGGCTGCTGCACCTCCCAGGGGCATGCGCAGCACGTGCTCATAGTGAGTATGAGCATGTAAGCGCAGACCTTTAGACTGGAGCAGCAGCTCAGAAGGTCAGCCCCCTGGAGCCTTGGGCTTGCAGCCTGCACAGCAAGGTGGGGGGAATAGGGGCTCCTCTGTTCTGGTAGCCAGGTATGGGAACAGTTGGATCTGAGCTGGAAGGGAGACTTCAATTTGAGGATACCCCAATACCCACTCTGTAAGCCGCAGAAGTTTCTTTTTTATCATCATGGAACTTGCTTGCAAAACAGCACTGATGGAATCATCCATCCCCACATCCCCATCCTCCTCGCCGCCTCCCATTCCTCAAAGCTCATCTACTTGCCAGTCCTGCTGTCCCTCATCCTAAGCCTCCACATCCGGCTTGCCCTTCACCGTCATCATCCAACCATGCCAGCCAGGCAGTTCCCATCCCCTGGGGATCGCAGTGTGCCCCAGATGGTCCTGCTGACTCAGAGTATTCATTAATCCAGCTTCCAGTCCCTCAAAGCCATGCTGCAGGGGGTTGACGTGGTCCTAGGTAAACAGTGTATCAGATCCCCTGAAAGGAGTAGCTTCTAAGAAGGTGACAAGTGGCTAAATGACATGGTAGTGCCTTTGCACACATAGGCCTACACATCTGCCCACATAGGACAGACCGTGACACAAACAGAGTATTAAAGACAGTTGGGGTGGAGGAGATGGCTCAGTGGGTGATGGCAGTTGCCATCAAGTCTGATGACCCGAGTCTGATCCCTGGGAGTCATGTGGTGAAGAGGTCAAATGCCAAAATTTGTTCTCTGACCTCCCCACATTCCCTATGGCACACACACACACACACACACACACACACACACACACACACACAAACCTTACACACAAATAAATAAGTGCAATTAAGAAATAGGTTAGCTGATGCAACAAGACAAGAGATTGGAGGCCACTCTGCAAACTCTACCTGAAGGGGTCATGGGCTGAGTTTTGAGAGCAAGTCTGATTGTTCAGAAAGAGTGGTTGGCACACCACAGCTCACAAAATACTCCCAGCCCAGCACATCTGAGCATCACATCACCCTGTAAGGACCTGGTCAGCTCCTTCGAGGCTTCAGGGTGGAAGTGAGTGGCTGTATGTTTGCCAGGGGACTTAAGGGAGAAACCCAGGGTGATGCAAACACCTCTAGGCATGGGTGATGGGGGCTTCTGCCTGCACCTAATCCCACTGTCCCTGAGAAGCTGTCACCTGAGAGTCATACAGAGCCTGGTGACACTGTTCTGTCTGCCGGGCCACACCCGCTATTTGCACAGCTGTGATTGAGATCTCTGTGCAATTACATCAGGTGAGCATGCAGCAGGAAGGCGCCATGAGATACCCCGATAGGCATATCAGACTAGTGACAGGACTCTAGGGACCTCCAGCTCTTCTGGCTACATACAGGATACTGCAGGATCCAGAGAAGGACAGAGCTTGAGTGGGGGAAGCCTCCTATATGACCAGGAGCATGGTCTTTGACCTCAACCTGCTTCCTGAGACGGGAAGAGCTCCTCAGCATCCCTCTTCCTCCGGCCAGAGTTCCCTTTCCCTTTCCCTTGCCTCATCTGCACACTGTCCCCCAACAGCCTCTGCACAGTGCCCCAGAGCCCCAGCCCCCCAGGCCTTTTGAGAGCTAGAACTGGAGACAAGGCCTAGGCTAGGGAGCCCTGAGCTTGATCCTGAGGGGTGGGGCACACTGGCTCTGTGAGTTCAAAGACCCCTAAAACTGCATATGAAACGAAGGGCTCTCTGTGCACCAGGAGACGGAGCTTCCGGAGTCCTCTCAGACTCAGGTGATGAGAGTGGTGTGGGGAGATTCCCCCTCTTGACTTGGTTGCTTTAATGGCATAGAACTTTCCGAACTGTTTCTTTTGGGTTAAGTTCTAGTTTTCTGGGAACTTGTCCATTATAAATTTTCATATTTGTTGGCAAAAGCTGTTGCTATGGTTTGGGTGTGGTTTGAATGTGCCCCCAAAGGGTTCACGAGCTGGAAGTCTAGGGGGTGATGGTAATGAAGAGTGGAAAGTGCTTAGGTCATAGGGCACTGGCCCCAGAAGGGATTGGTGGCTTCTTTCTGGCCCCCATTTCCTTCCAGGATGAGTTGTTTAAAAAAAAAAAAAAAAGCAGCAAATCTGGCTCCTGCACTCTCTGGCTCCGTCCTTCTGTACACCATATACCCTTTTCTTTCACACATACAGCCACACAACGGCTTCTGCCATGTTAGGTGATAGCCAGGCACCTCACCGGTACCCGTCAGAGGCCCTGTCTCCAGCTCCATGAGCTAAATGAGCCCCATTTCTGTCTATACAAGGGCCAGGCTCACTGTAGCAGCAAGACATGAACCAGGGTAGTGGCTCATAAGCTTCTGACATTTTAATATCATAGGACCTGAAGCAGAGACAGCAACCACCTCTGCTTCCCAAAGGGTCTGGAAAAAAGGTGTCCAGAACTTAAGACTTGCTTCTTAAGTACAAGAAAGTGTTGGACTAACCAGGGTAAGGGGGTCTCCCTGAAAATCACCTGCTTCTTCTTCTCTTTGACTCTAGTCTTAGTTGGGGTTCCTATTGCTATAATAAAACACCATGATCAAAAGCAACCTGGGGAGGAAAGGGTTCATCTTGCAGCTGTAGTCCATCATCCAGGGAAGTCAGGGCAGGAACCTGGAGACAGGAACTGAAGCAGAAGCCATGGAGCAATGCTCCTTAATAGCTTGCTCAGCCTGATTTCTTACATAATGAAGGACCACCTGTCCATGGGTGGTACTGTCCTCAATGCACTTGGCCCTCAGACATCAATCATTAATCCAGACAACACCCCACAAGACTTGCATACAGGCCAGTCTTATAAAGGCATTTGTCACTATACAGCCCCCAAATAGTTCCATCTTCTCAAATTGTCATTCTCATTAAACACCAGCTCTCCCAGCCCATGGGAGCCACCAGCTTGCTCTCTGTCTCTGTGTATTTGAACCTCACATGGATGGAACTGTCTGTCAACTTATTTCACTTAGCATAGTGTCTTCTCAAGGTCCTCCCGGGTCATAGCATGGCTGAGGGACAGTCCCTCCAGTGGCTGGACCATGCATTGCTCACCAAGTCATTCCTCCATGGACCACTGAGAGCATCAGTGGGATACAGGCTCAAATGCCTGGGTCTCTGGTTTCATTTTTGTAGAGTCTGTTCTAGAAGAATTGAGGGATCCAGTGCTAATTCCACATGAGCCTGCCTTACTTTTCAGTGATTCCCCTATTTTACATTCCCACTTTTTTTTTTGCGAACGCATGTGTTTAAAGCAAGATGTTAGCTGTAGGAACTGTTCTCACCCATCACTCATTCAACTGCTAACCACAACCGATTTGTCAATGCTCTGGACCCACCTATTCTAATACTAGCTACCCAGGGGTAGTACTAGGGCCTAGCCTTACAGGAGGGAACACGTCAGACACCATCATAGGCTACCCTTTGCCCTCTGATTGGCTAGCTAAATCCAAGGTTTCCCCAAAACAGCTAGTAACACTCAGGCATCACCTATCACTGACTTAAAGGGCTCCTTCAGGGAAATTCACAACGTGATGCTGGGGAGAGCTGAAGCATCTTGTTGGGGTATACGCTTGCCCCAGCCCTGCAGTCACACCAAGCCCCTCACTGGGGCATTCATGGGTGATTCCTGTGTAAACACTACTGATTACATCCCAGGGCACTGAAGTACTAGATCACAAGATGTCTTGGGTGTGAGCAGAAAGATTCAGAGCTCTCATCCTGCCTTTGTCATTCTGGAGTTCCCCAGGGACCCAGCCACTCCCCCTCACACTCCCTTTTAAAGTCACTCCTCACTCCAAAGATCAAGGTGTGAGGTCCCAGGAGGGCAGGCCCCTCAAGGATAGGAGCTGACAGTGGCCCAAATATGGCCTGGCCACAGTGCTAACCACATGCCAGCTAGGGAAGGACACACCGACTAGCTCTGTTCCCAGGGCCACATGTTCAGACACCAGGGCCACTGCACTGACCAGATGGATCACATCTTCTACTCAGACTTCTCTTACCCATGGTCCAGAGGCAGGCCCCACCCTTCTTGGCAGAACATCACAAGCCTTGACAATGGCATTCAAGTTTTCTACCGTGTCTATCCCACTTCCCCTCTCTCTGCTTCCTCCTGTCTCCTTGCTCCTCACCCCTTGTTCTATATCCTGGGCCTTTGCATGCTCTGCAGGTCTGCTGTCTTCCCCCAGGACACCTGTGCGGGTGTCGGGACATAGGAGCAGACATGACAGACAGCATCTTCATCCTGCTGAGCAGTCCCTGCTATGAGTCATTTTGTAGTTAGTGATTCATACCTTTGGCCATTTCAGCACGGCTCCCAATTACTTGTGTTGGGAACCTGTCTGAGCCTGTTTGGATGGCAGGCATTGTGGAAGGATAAGTTGTCCCCTTCATCCTCAGCCCCTGTGCCAACATCTAGTCCCCTCATGACTTTAGACGCGTCTGCTCCAGGGGCAATGCCATACCCCAGCTTGACAGGTACAGTCAGGGGTGGGAGTGAGGGGTGTCAATCAAAACAGAAGTAAAGCCAGCCTATGAGACACAGGAGTAGGCATTACAGGTTCCGAGTCCAGCGGTACCGACCAAACCCTCTGCAGGACAAAGTGCTCTGCGCCTACAGCTGAGCCTGCTCTTGACCAGGCAGTTCACTGACAGGAGTGCAAGAGGGTCCATGGGCATCCAGCCAGGTGCATACAAGTCAGGGGATTATTCAGAGACCTGGCTATCCAGAAAACTAGCCCCACAGGTATCTGGGGACCCAGGATTGAGTCTCAGTCCTAACATAGACCCTGCCAGCAATCCTAAACTTGCCCAGCCGAGGTTTTCCCACCCAGAGGGAGAAGGGCAGAATTTCCACGTCAAAATCACTGATTTAAAAACGTCTTCTTCTGGACAGTGCTAAGGAACTACAATCTGCAAACAACCTAACCTGTCTCAACTCACAAACTGTTACAGGTTTTCCATCATGTTTCCTGAGTTTCAGCAGCTGGGTGGGCCCTGCAGCCCTTCTGCAGTACTGGATGGGGCCACACGGGGGCACTGTTGGAGTTCAGCATCCAGACAGCAGCAGGCCTAGCCACCCTTGAACTGCACTGAGATTAGAGGATAGCTCTCTGCTCCAGGACTCTTTCACCCAGCCATGTTCTGCCTGCTGCCTAGGTTAGGGCCTGAGATAGCATCCCACTGGGCTTTTCTGTTGGATGCCCTCTCCCTAGGAGACTTTGGGGGGCCCTGTCCTGCTTGCTACTGAGTTCTTTATTTGAAAGATAAGGGTGAGTTCTGCCTTTCTCCACACCCAAAGTGGCCAAGGTCCTTTTTAAATCCATTCTGCTCTCCCCTGGGTACCAGCACCTATACTGTCCCCCTGTTTGTGGCCATAGTCGTGAGCAAGAGGCTGTGAATTAGCTCACGTGCTTTGCCCTTTCTGCTTATTGACCTCGGTTGTCTCTATGTCACACAGGAAGACCCTGACCGTCTTCAGGGAGTGGGCCAGTGCTGCTGGCACTGGAAGAGGACCCCGGGGAGAACTTAGGGTGTAGTGGGAGTTTCCCACTCATGCCTTTGCAGTCCCTGCTTGGTTCTGGTTCAGATGGGAGAGTAGAAGCCAGCCCTCTTACACCCCTGGAGAGTTTAACGGGTTTTGTTTGTGTGTTTTGCTTTGTCTTGTTTTTTTTATCCTTTACCTGCATCCCGGAAGGAGCTGTCTGGCTACCCGCTGGGACAACTGGGGGTGCCTGTCCCTGTGTGCTCTATTCTGCCTCCACTGTTTGAAGCAACAGTGAGAGATCACCCAAACCCTGCTCAAGAAGCCCCCTGCAGTGAACACACTTTGACTCTCCCTCCTTCCCAACCTAGACAGCAACCCAGGCAGAGAGCCCTGAGAGCTGAAAGAAGACATGCTCCTCTGAGTCTGGGCTCCCCATTGGTCCTTAGCAGTGGCCTGTGCTTGGATGTCGCCTGGATTCCCCTTCAGGGTGATCGCCATCCCAAATTTGGAGGGTGCACACGTAGAAGGGTCACAGCTGTGGAGCAGGAGCCTCCAAGGATAGGACAGGGCCCTGATCTGGAGCCCATTCTTGTGCCTTGTGATAAGCTTCTTTCCTGGATATGAACCCACACAGAGGGCTGGAGCCCTGCCCCTGACTTCATTCCCCCCCCATCCACAACAACTTCTGTCCCCTCACAATGTCTGAGTCAAGATCAAGAATGGGGGAGGATACATACCCCACCCCCCAGAACTCCCCATTCCAGTCGGTCTCTAGGCAAGGGCAAAAGTGCAGTGTGAGGTTCCTAGGCCAGTTAACAAGCAAGTTTCCATTCCCAGGAGGCCAGGGGGTGGTGGGCGGTGTTAGGGCTATTATGGGGGTTTAGGAAGCTGGTGCTACTTCTTCCTCCTGCTCAGTCTCCCTCCTTTTCAGACCTGAACCCCAGCCTTCACTTCAACAGCCGCTGGGGCCCTGGAACCCAGGATGGCCTGTAATACCAACCTGCATTTCATATTCCACAACCTCACAGGTGGTGGCGTGATATATCCGTGGTCACATTTCATTTGATGGGGACTCCTCCTCAGTTCTCTTAGAAGGGAGTCCTGCTCTGACTCAGAGAGTCAGGTAAAGAGGCCAGTCCCCTAGATGGAACTCCCTCCACACAACCACAGAAGAATAGGAGACAATGGCATTTGTCCCCACTGTCTCAAACAAACCCACTTGGGGCTAGATCTAGATGCACAGGACCGACAGGGGCAGTGGTCTCCCTGGGGTCTTTCACATAGGTTGAGCTGGGGAACTCACTGAGAGCAATAGGAAGAAGAGAACGTGGACCAGCTTATCTGAATCTGATGCCTTTTAGGAAAGTGACCATGGAAGTCCCTTTTGCCAAGCCTTGGCTTCCTTCTCATAGTCTGAGGTTCCCCTCAAGAGGTTATCCAGGTCCCGCTAGAACCTTCCCCAGAACCAGGCTGGATAGGAAAGATCCTGGCCCTGGAGATGGTGACCCACCCAGGCTGGGGGGCCACTGGTGGCAACATGGACAAAGTCCACACGCTCGAAACTCCCCTAACTCCACTCCCCACCATGGGCCAGACTTGGGATGGGGAAGGAGGCGGTCCCGGGTAAGATCCCACGAGATCCAAGCCCGGGTCAGCATAGACCTCCTTGCACGACGCAGCAGAGCCCCGCGCCCCTCCCCCGAGCCGTTTGTATGGAGGCGGGGCGGCCCCCGCTCGCAATCCTCCCGCGCGCGCTAGGGACCAGAGGCGGGAGGGGAGGGCGGGCTGCCATGGGCGCGCCCCTCCCGTTCCCCCTCCGCACCCCTCCTGCTCTGGCTGGGCGTCGACCCATCGCAGGCACCCGGCCACAGCTGGAACCTATTACGCCCCCAGCGCCTCTCGGGACGTCCCGGCTAATAAGTGACCCTCTGTAAACGTTAGGAATGAGTCAAGTTTGTGCTGCGCCGCTGCTTTCCCGTTAGCGGGTGGCGCCATTGATGCTCCGGGGA
This sequence comes from Dicrostonyx torquatus, assembly GCA_028555095.1. Taxonomy (NCBI): domain Eukaryota; kingdom Metazoa; phylum Chordata; class Mammalia; order Rodentia; family Cricetidae; genus Dicrostonyx; species Dicrostonyx torquatus. The sequence goes on from JAQHUG010000148.1 coordinate 4,440,970, forward strand.
GAGGAGGGAGGGGAGGCAGGGTCCTTCCGGCCTAGAGGGAACCTCTGAATGGAGCCAGCATCACGTCTTTAATCTGGGGGCCTGGGGTGCTGTTTGCTACCCCACTAGGCCTTAGGTTTCTCCTATGCAAAACAGGGCAGCCATGGCTGGGCGCTTCCAACTCTTAGAAGAGCAGGCGAGGCCTTGGTGGTCTTGGGAAGATGTAGCAAGCAGAGCTCTGTTCCTCACCAGTGGAGCTGCTGCACCCAAGGAAATTTGTTTACCACCCACTAAGAGCAAGACTGGGAGGTCCTCTGGAGGAAAGCAAAGTGAAGGCACCTTCCAAGACCACCTAGGGGAGTAAGTAAGTCTTTGCCCAGCCTGAAGGGGCAGACTAGCCAGGCTCTGAACTCACTCATCTGCAGCATTTGACCTTTGCAGGATTCTTGGGGGACTAGGCCAGGCCCTATCCAGGGCCCTGGAGAATCTGGATATTGGGGTGACTCCAATCTGACTAACCTAAGAGAGGAGTCAACTGGGCAGTAGCACAGGCCTTTAATCCCAGCACTCAGGAGGCAGAGGCAGGCAGATCTCTGCAGTAGAGGCCAACTTGGCCTATGGCAGGAATTCCAGGATAGCTAGGGTTACACAGAGAAACCCTGTCTCAGAAAGAAGGGCAGCGGTCATTATATTTAGGAGGACTAGGTGAAAGTGCTAGTTCATCTCCACGGAGATTTTAGGGATTCAGAGTAAAAAGAGGCCTGGCTACAGTCAAGAGGAGGTGTGGGTAAGGAAGGTGGGTCATTTGGAGAAGCAGGACCTCCCCACCAACACAGACCTGAGATTCAGAACCAGCAGGGCTCCAGATAGGTTGTTGGCAGGAGCTGAAAATGAAAGTCAGGAGACTGCTGAGTGTCACCTGAAGGAGCTCTAGGTGGGAAAGGGATCTGGGGAGTCCCACGGTGGAGGAGAGCAGACAGAACTGGCTGCTGCCCTGGGAAGCTCTGGGAGTGGGACCCCCGACATCCATCACCAATCGTTAGCCCAATGCTTTTGATTTAAACATCCTTCATGCACAGGGCAGGTGGGCCACTGTGGGTTGTTCTTAATCCTCATCATATTGTCTGCCCGTCCCAAATCTGGAAGTTTCCTGCTGACACGGAACAAGTCTGCCCACAGGACCTAACACTTCAGCTACCATGCCCGGCATTAGAATAGCTCATAGCTTCAGGTGTCAGGCTTCTTGGCTCCTCGTACCCTTTAATGCAACTGCTTCTACTTCTGCTAAGACTTAGAAGCTTGAGGTCCTGTCTCTAATTCATTCAGCCAACCCATTCAATCCCAGGCCCATTGTTTTCCCCAAACTGTGCCTCCCCCAAGAAAATGTTGCTGAGAATCTGAGAGCCCAAAGACCATGCCTAGGTAGGAATGGTGGGTAGACAAGAAGCTGCTCCCGTGGTACTGATGACCTTGAGTTTTAGGGCCTGAATTTCCAAAGCCAGAGGTCCACAGCACTAAGTCTTGGGACCAAGAGGCTTTTGACTCCAAGTCTTCAGTCAGAAGTTTATTGCTTTGGGTGCTTGAGACCAAGGTACATTGCTCTGGGTTCAGACTAACTGCCGGTGTCCTCCGTTCTAGGTACCCCAACTTGCCTCTAGAACCCTCAGCAGCTCTCCCAAATTCTTGTGGGGCTTGCAGTCTACCAAGTCTAGGCTCCACCCTTGGGCTCTTTGCTGAGTTCTAGCTTTCTCATTAGCTTTCTTAACTTCTCGGTTTCTGCCCTCAGTTGCAGTCTTGAACACTTCAGCTGCCATGCCCGGCGTTAGAATAGCTCATAGCTTCAGGTGTCAGGCTTCTTGGCTCCTCGTACCCTTTAATGCAACTGCTTCTACTTCTGCTAAGACTTAGAAGCTTGAGGTCCTGTCTCTAATTCATTCAGCCAACCCAGCCTGTGTTACTCATGACAAAGACCACAATGTGGACAAAGAAACCATTCGGAACGAACTTTTTATTGGCTCTGATGTTGCAACACCAGAGGGTTGAAGACAGGAGAGTGACCGGCAAGCTGCTTAGATAGCTGGAAAAGGGCGCCACACGCTTGTGGTTAGTCAACCCCAAGCCTCATGTTTTCTACTGAGTTACTAGAGAAAGTGCCCGCCCTTTAGTCTGAGCCAGCCCAGGACTTAGCCCAATCTGCTTAGCGCTAGAAAAAGGCTTAGAGGGGAGCGGTGCTGACCTAAGCTAAGAATCCTCTCAAACAGCCACTTTCTTAATCACCTCATTTCTGCCAAAGCAGAGTCTGCGGCTGGCACAATGCCACCCCACAAGTGGGGAGACTTAAGGCATATGGCTTGAGTGACCAGCCACGCCCTACTTTGCTATCTCCAGGATTCTGCTACATGGAAGTGACCGTGTGGTGGTACTCATTGACCCCAGTGAGCTTGTGCGAGGGGCCTGCAAGTCGCAAGGGGCCTGCAAGAACCAGAGAGCTCTGGGTGTTTTTCAGAAGCTGGAAGACACCATCCTGAGCCCCATGGCCAGCAGGGAGGACCGTGCACTGACTGTCCGTGGAGAAAGCCAGCGGGCCTTACCCACCCCTGTGCCAGCCCGTATCCGAGAGATCGTGTCAAGCAGCCTGGTGGAAGAGCCACTCTCAGGTGAGGGTGCTGAAGCTGTTCAGGTACCCGTGGGACCTCAGAGCAGCACCCTGGAATCTGGCCCTAGGGAGACACACCATTAAGACTGTCTGTGGCCCCTGCTGCCCACCCAGACTCTCCTAGCCCCATTTTTCTCAAATGGGAAACAATCTCGCCATTGGGTCCCTAGGAGTCATACAGATAGCTACGAGGCTGTTATCAATGCTATATGAAGGTGACCTCTGTGTGTGATAGCGTTATGTCACTGTGTCTTGATTTTATCCATCTTCACTTTTTTTCCCACCAGAGTGAAAATCCTAAAGGTTGACATTTCAGTTTAAGTTGAGCCCAGACATCCTGAACTTTGTCTCTGCCCTCCATCCAGCCCCATGCACATCTTACGATCACACTGCAGGAACAGGCTCCAAGGAATCCATCCCTGCACGGAGGCCAAATAGGAGTCAGGCTCCCTGACCCCCAGCTGAGCTCATGACTCCCTTCTGCTGGGGTCTTGATGACCCCTTTGTCATAAGGGCCTGTCTAATCTTCTGATGGCCCCGGGCTACTGTTGGGAAAGAACAGAGAAACACCACTGCATATTTGGAAAAGCGATCTTTCTGGTGACAGGGTCCTGCTACCCCAAAGCAGCAGTTCCAATACTGCTCAGGACCCAGACACGATGGGTGGTACCCAGTCCCCCACACATGCTTTAATGGGTAGGGACTTGGCCTGGCCATGAGTCTGAGAAGGCTAAAGATGTTTACCAAGCACAATAAGGGTAGGAAGGGTGCTTAGTAACAGGAGAGGAAGTGAAGTTCCTCATGGAAGCCCTCTCCTGTTGCTACGGGCCCTAGCAGTAGGATGTTTGAGCAGGGCCCTGGCCTGATCTTAATGCTGTGCTCACCACAGGGCTGCGGGAGCTGCCAGCTACTACAACACATACACAGGAGGAGAGCGAACTCCTGCAAGAGGAGCTGGCCCGGTTGGAGGACCTGTTGGCTCAGGCAGATGCTGAGCGGGAGGAACTGGTTAGCAGGTGTCACATGGTCAGCCAGAGGGTGAGTGTGCAGCTGGTACCTGCAGGCCAGTGCTCCCAGTCGAGCCCTTGTTAGGGACCATCTCCCAGGACTGGTGATTATAAGGGTGGGTCTGTCAGTTAGTCTCAGGCCTGAGCAACAGATGGAGAGTAGATGTAAGCAGGTGAAGTCAATGTCCCCTTCAGACATATGTCTGCTCCAGGAGCCCTATGACATGACCCGGTCAATGATGACCCGCTGGCTCCAGGGCTTTATCAATCATAATCACAAAGCCAGCTTCTGAACAGAAGAGAGAGCCAGGAAGGGCTGGCCTCAGATCCCAGGCAGAGCCTGTGAGCAAACAGTTATGCTCCAGCCCCCAGCCCTTTCTCCCATGCACCTACTCACCACCAGGCCTCAGAATGGGAGAAGTGAGGGGTGACCTCTGAGGTATAGGCTTCAACCAGAGGTTTGGGGGGATGCCTGTGGACTAGGAGATGCCTTTTCTATGAAGATAAAGAAACTCGGGCAGAAAAGTGCAGGCGCTTTCCAGGCCAGAGCCCTTTTCACATGTTATCCTCTCTGAGTCATGAGAGCTTCAGAAGCAGAGATGGACAGGACAGGACATGGTAAGGGAGAAGAGTCCCTAGCATTGACCACCAGGCCGTCTATGGACCTAGCCTGAGCTCTGTGTGGCAGGCCGGATGAGGAAACTAAGGCTCAGCCCTGGCCAGTGTTCCCCAACACAGTGGTTCTTGTGCCCGCCTTGGGGGAGTGACATAGCAGATATATTGCACACAATATATTTACATTATGATTCACAATAACAAAATTACAGTCATGAAATATCGACAAAATAGTTTATAGTTGGGGGGGTCACCACAACATGAGGAACTGTATTCAAAGGTCGCAGCATCAGGAAGGCTGAGAGCCACCATCCTAATGCCTTACAACCATGCCCAGGCCCAGTCCCGCCCTGGATCTGCTCTTCCTATGGCATGTAATTGAGACAAACCAGAGGCTTGCCATGCTTGGCCATGCCTTGGCCATGCCTCCAAGTACAACCGCATTAGCCCTAAGGTGCCCACCTGCCGCCGGGTCCCAGTTCTCTGATGTCCTTCCCACCAAACATGGGAAATGCTGTTTTCTTTAGCTCCATTCCCTAGAGTCCCTCTAAGACCTTGAGGACCTTCTTATCACAGTCTAGCTCTGGAGCTCAGGAGCTACTCTTCCTGTGAGCCTCTGCCCCAGGGCATTCTGGGGGTAGGGATCTTCCTAGCACAGGGCGGGAGATGTTGGGAAGGGACGTCAGGGAATAGAAGCTGCAAAAGTCCTTCCAAGGAGGAGTAAACTAATAAGCGATGAGTCAGAGCTCAGCTCTGAGCCAGCACACGGGGGAACTGGGCGAGGGGTGTCCAGCATGTCCTCCCCAGATGACAATACAATGCCTTATCACTGGAGTCCTCTGATCCCAACTGTCACACTGCTGGTGGCTGAGAAACAGGTCTTTGGCCATTGGCCACTCCTGTGTCCCATCACCATTCCCTGCTGCTCTTTGTATTTTCCTCCCAGAACTTCCTGGACCCCATGACTTCCTAGGTTCTGGGTTCAGATCCCCACTGTAGTAATGGCTGAGTGTCTCTGAGCAGTAGGCTTGGGTGTGCCTTCCTGAGTCCCGCATGTTCCCAGCCTCCTTTCCTAACCCCTTGGGATAATGCTCTATATTGGTAGCAAGGGGACTTGGCTTCATGTGAGTTAGTTCCCACCTCCTAAGAATGAGGGTTGAGATTGGAGGTACAGCCTGGAAAATAGGTCAGGTCAGAGGGCCTAGATTCATGCCCCATGCAGGCATGGCAGAGCCTGCTTTTCAGCTGTCCCTACTCCAGCCACCAGGGGTTAAGTGTTTCCAGGGACCTCCAGAGCCCTGTCCCCTGCTGGTCCCACCACTTGCATAGTATCCCCAGGCCTAATAGTACCCAAGCATCATCTGCTCAACTAGTATGCTTCCCTTCCCCCTCCTCTGTGGGCCACAGGCACTAGACAGAGAAGCAGGGTATAAACAGGCCCCTGGGAGGCCCTATCTCCTGCCTCTGCCCAGAGTGAGCTTTATGTCAAAGATGACCTACCTGGATGACTAGAGAGAGGTGGACCAGGTGGGCTCACACTCCTTCCTAGCTGCAGGCCCGCCTGGATACCACTGAGGCCCGGCTTCGGAAGTCAGAGCTGGAGCATAGCATGGACTTGGAGGAGGCCCTTAGCCGGCTGGAGGCCACACAGCAGAGGTGAGGCCCAACGGACAGGCTATCGGGGTTGCAGGAGTGCGGTGATCATCCCAGAGGGGGCAGACCTCACTGTGCCTCAAAGCTACTGGCCAACCCAACAACCCAAGCTATTCTGAGTTAACTTTGACTGTGAAAATTGGTGCAGGGGAAGGACCCTTGCAAGGGCAGGTCATTATCTACCAGAGCTGGGTACCAAGCCGCTTTCCCTTGCTTTTCACTGGAGACTATTCCCATATCCTCACCCCTCAGGGCCAGGGAGAGTGAGAAGGGCAGTCTGTAGAGTGGGCAGCAGATTCCCTTCCCTTCCCTGTGGCACAGGCCAGGGCACAGACAGTACAGAGCTGAGAGCCCTCTCATCACTGCTGGGTGAGTGAGACTCCTCCTAGTCTCTTCAATAGTGATTATCTTTACCCCTGAGTACAGGGAGCAAAGACATCAGAGAGGCTTGAAGCCTTAATATCCCAAAGGTGGGGCCAGGGTGCTTAAGAGAGGCCATCTACAAGTGACAGCTGTCATCAGAGATGGCCTTGTTGTCCTCTGCCCACACTCCTCAGTATATATTCCCACCCCCCTAGACATGGGAGCATCCATGTCAGGCTCAGAGCAACTGAGGGGGAATCTGCTCACTCCTCCCAACCCACTACAGGAATAGGTTTGGGCCCATGGGCAGCCTCCCAAGGCACAGCCATTGCCAAGGGCTCCCTGACCCCATTCCCTGAGTGTGATGCCAGGACGCCTGGCCATCACTGTTGGTGGGTTACCACAGTCAACCATGAGCCATTGGCATACACAATCCTGGGTGCCCTCTAGCTCCCCTTACCACGCCAACCACAACTCCAGAACTGTTGGCTCCAAGCCTCTCTGATGTCAACAGGCTCTTTTGTTCATACTTGGCAAGAATGCACCACACCCCAGTCCCAGAAACAGCTCTTAGAGCCCCACTTGAGCCCATCTCGCCATCACCAACATCCTGTGGTTGGCTTATCCTCCAGGAATCTGGCGGAGGGAGAAAATGCTGAAGAGCATTTTGAAAACCCATTTTTGAGGGGGAAGAGGAGCCCCAGAGGAGCCTGATGCCTGAAAAACTGACAGGATGGCTAGTATCTCCCAGAGGTGCCCAGCTCCTGTCAGCCTGCCCCTCCAAGGCTCCCTTTGAGCCTCCCGTACCTTATAAATTTCTTACAGGGAAAGGAGTGGTTGGGGGTAAGGGAGAACTTGGGAGAACAGGAATCTCTGGAAGGAAAGATGATGCTGAGCTGGTCCTGGGGAGAGTTCTTCTGATGCTGGCTTCGTGTGGGGCTCATTGCAGGTGGTTAGTGCCACTTGGGAGCACAGACGGGCGTGCACCTGAGCAAGCGTGGGAGTCTCAGGGCACCTTCTTAGGCCCTTGGTTTAGACCCCCGGACTCCGCGTACCTCTTCAGGAAGTCACCACACATGAAGCTGTGGGTTTTGTCCATCTAGGAGCATGGGCCTCTCCCAAGTAAACACCCTCCTGCGGGGACAGCTGGAGCACATGCAGAAGGCCAATGACACATTGGCAAGGGAGCTGGCCAGAACAACACACAGCTTGTTCCGCCTGCAGGGCAAGCTGGAGCTGCGGGAGGTATGTCACTGGTCCCCAGAGCCTGTCCCTGCTTCTGCCTGTCTAATTTGGTGCCTGCCAGCCAATGGTGGTAGGGTGGGCAGCAAGGATCAGGCAGGGGGGTGCTGGCTTCATACAATCCCTCCTGGAAGGAGACCTCACCATTCATCCTGCTTGGTCACAGCAGTCTGTGTCATGAGGGAGAGCTCAGTCCCTTCTCCCCTTGGGGAAAGAAGAACAAGACTGGAGGGTTCTTGGGTTATTCCTGGCTCTGATGTGGGACATTGTTGGCCGCACAGACAGGCTGCTTGAAGGACCTGTGTCACACAGCTGTCCTTAAGCTCCTAGCCAGAGACCACCAGAGACCCATAGTCTTGCCCACTTGAAGTGTAGTCTCAGGGAATAATGTTACAGGCCTTGGGAGGTATCTGGGTCTGGTCTACTGATCTGTCAATGGACATGGGACCTCCTGAGAAGGGTTGGTATTGCAGAGGTGACACTATACAACTGAAGCTAACATAGTCCTCTTATAGCCCTGCTCCAAAGGGGTCTGGATGCACATCCAAGTGTTCTGCACACACCAGTGGCAAGATTTCCCTTCTGAAGTCACTTGAAGAACATACTCGCTCCATATGAAAGCAGGAGCTGAGGGAGATCCGTGGGCCTGGGTCCACATATGTCCCTTCAAAAAAATCCATGTCAGAGAGGCCATCACTGCCCTTCCCTCCGAGGTCAGGAAAGGCAGCCATAGAGGCCCCCTGCCCCCTGCCCCACACCTGTCATTCCTGGCAGCAACTACAGTTGACACACCTGTTGTCATCACTTCTGCAGGAGAAAGGAGGATATCAGTGACAGCTAAGGTGTGAGGAGGAGGCACCAGAGAGCCGGGCCTGCCATCCCAGGAAGTCTGGGAATAGGCTTGCTGAGGCATATAACAGCCATTGCCCTGCCCACATTATGTATCTGGATGTGGTCCATGCCACCCACCTGAGTGGCTTCCACCAAACAATGTTATACAAGCAGTGTCTACAGTCTTGCTCATTATGGGTCAGGTCCTTCCTGTCAGGCTTGTGAAGGGCTCTGCCTCTGGACTCTTTGCTGCTGCCAACAAGCCTGTGGCCTCCCCTGACCCTAACTCGACATGAGACTGTTGGTCTCCTTGCTCGGGCGACTTCTCCCACCTCGTTTTGACTTTGGCAGGCTGCAGCTTTCTATGACACACCCCAGTGTGGGTTCTTCCTGTTTATCCTGCTTAAGGCTTATCCAGCCTCTGTCCTTCCTCATGCCCGGAAAGGACCGTTAACCCTTTCAGTATTACCTATGCCCACCTCTCCCTCCTCTCATGCCAACAAGGTGTCTGTGTCAATCTTACACCATCTCTAGTGCTCAGAATCATTCTGAGTTACTTCACCTCTTTTACACTGAGCCAGGCTAACTTCTTCAGACTCACGTTCTTGCTCATCGCTGTCCCTTCAAATCTTTAATCACCTCGGGCTCTGCCTCCTTGACTTAAAATACAAACAGCAGACTTTTCATCTTTAGGCGAATAGATTGAGCCTTTTGTAAACATCCCCCCTCCCTGGCTGGTGTGGATCCCAAGCAGCTATGTTGTGCTTGGTGTCTGACGTTCCACCCCCTGCCACCGCCTGAGTCTGATCCCATTGTTTCTGCTGACTTCTGCGTTGTCTTATGTCACTGGTGATCTTTGATTCTCTAACAGGCAGCTGGTTATTTCAGGGAACTTCCTGAAAATTCTTTGAAACTGGGATGAATGCAGGATTTTTCCAGAAAGGATTTCTAGCTGCTTTTTTTTGGAGGGGGGTTGCCTAGAGGTTCCAATAGTCTTCGAGACACGCTGCAATAGGCTTTTGGCTTCTGCGTTTGTAAAAACCTAGATTGTGTGCGTTTAGACTACATGATACTTCACTGTGGTTCCAGGCACAGGGAAGAGCTGTTTCTTTTGATTATTTACTCTAACAATTTAGACAGGCAATTTCTCTGCAAGACAGTGTGTGTGTGTGTGTGTGTGTGTGTAAGCCTGTGTGTATGGTATCGTAAGACTTGTATATGTGAAGATATAAGTGTATTATGTATATGTGCATGTGTGGGAGTGTGGTATGTGTGCACGTGGGAGCTCATGGTGGTGAACGACATCTGGGTGTGTAAGGATATGTGAGAGTTTGAGTTTCTGAGATCTGCATGAATACAGTGTGTTGCAGTGTGGTGTTCGTATGGGTGTGTTTGTGTGCATGTCTGTGGCTCTATGTGAGTGCTGGTATATGAGAGGAAGATGAAAGTGTAAGGGTGTGTTTGTGGCACGTCAAAGGTCTTTTTCTTCTCTAGTCTTCTCAGCTTTAATGTGTTGAGTGCAGCTTTGGATGTCCACATGTTTGAGAAGACCCCCACTTTGCTCAGCTCCCCAGAGTACAGAACCCGATGCTGAAGTTGCTCCTTTTAGAAAGAAGTTACATGGTGCTGAGTTCCTCGCCTGCACCGTGTCCTGGCTGCTCGCGCTTCCTGTGCTAGCCCACTCAGCCTTGTCAAGAAGAGGACAGGTCTAGAATTTCATGCTCCCATGAGACAGGAGCCAATACGTCTCATCTCTGGGATGTGACAGAGCACAGTCAAGTGTTCCTTGCTGTGTCCCAAGGTGTACAGAAACATGGTCCTAGGATCAGGACCCACAGAGGGCTCAGACACAGGTCTGCTGAAGAGTCAGGAATGGCCTCACACAAGAAGAGGTGTGGCTTTTAGACAGGCATAGGGAGAGTGTCCATCCGAAAGCCATGCTGAAGGGTCCGAAGTGGAGCTAAATCATGCAGGCACCTGCAAGGAGCTATAACGGAGCAACTGATACAGAGAACCCTGTGGGTCCCAGAGGTCAGCATATAGGACAACAGTGAGATATGATGATAGGAAGGCAGCATATAGACCCCAAGCCTTCTGATCCCCACTGTTCCCTAAAGGCTGTGGGCACATGTTATGATGGGCATGTCACTTCACCATCACCAGCCTCCTCCTGCTGCCTGGCTTCTCAATAACTCCTCTGCTGCTGGCTGCACTAGGGTTCTATTGGGTGCTCTTGCCCAGTTTCTTAGCCCCTGCAGGGCACGGGTCCTGCACATCTTGTTGAACCCCCTAGCATTAGACCTCCTATGGCACTGAGAGGACAGAGGGGCAGCCTCTCCCTCAGAGGACAGCGCCAGTTCCTGGGAGAGTCTTTCTGTTCTGAAGACCTGGTTCTCAGTAGCCCTGCCTTGCCCTCTACTGTGGGATGATACTCCTTGTTGCCATAGTAGGACCTGGGAACAGTCCTCTCTTGGAGGGCGTGGCAGTGTCTCCCATGTGCGTTGGGAAGCCCGTGGCTTGGATACCTAATAGGTGACACAGGTTCCCCTTCCAGCCCACGGTAGGTGGTAGGAGAGGGAAGGGATGTAGCCTAGTAAACACAACCTCTTATCATCAGACCCAAAGGTTGGGCCTGAGAGAGCCTCGGGACATCCTCCCGCTGTGGAGACAAGCCAAAGCTCTGCAGACACACCTGACTGAGCTCCGGGCATCCACTGAGAGGTAAGCAGAAGTGCCCACCCCGTGGTGCCTGAGTGGTAGGACACGGCTTCTCCCGGGCTGCAGTTGTGTTGGTTCTGGCTACCCTGTGGGAAAGCATACAGCTGGGGAGGAGACAGGGAGGAGGAGAAAGGGTCAAAGGAGGGCAGGGCATTGGCACATGTGTGGGAGGGTGGACACTGGCTTTCAGAGAGTTTCAGGGATCCATTTAGTCCTTTCTGAATACCTCATGGGGATCCTAGACATGCCCAGTTACCCTCAATGTAATCGTACCCCCATTTACACAGGAGGAAATAAAGGCCCAGAAGCCAGTGTCTTACTCAAAGTTGTCATTTCTGGTCAGGCCCATGCCTGCTCACTCTTCTTTGGCTCCACCCTCACCATTCTATGACATATAAGCCAATTCATAGCATACAGTAGGGCTTCTCCTGAAAATGGCCGTTGTTCATGTGACCTTCCTCTCCCTCTGAGGTCTGGCTTGCAGCATCCTGGGTCCTAAACTCCCAGCAGCGTCATGAAGCTCAGTCAAGGTACAACTCTTATATTCCAGGGGTCTCGCTGACGTTCAGGCAGACATGGCCCAGACAGCCCAGCGCTTGCATGTGGCCTGCCTGAGCCTCGACTCCCACCTGCAGCTGACAGCCAGCAGCATGACCCGTGACCTGGAGCAGCGGCTGAGGGAGCAGGCCAGGGAAATGCTGCAGCTGCAGGGCCACTGGGCGGCTGAGAAGGTGGCACTACAAGCCAGGTGGGCCCTGGGCTCTGGCTGGTTAGTGCAGAGATTGCCCAGGAGTCATGGACTTGAGATGAGGTGGAGAGAACGGTTGCAGTTTTTCCGGGTGATAGCACCCGGTATTCTGACACGGGGCTGCACATCTGAGTTGGAGTGAGAGCATGAGCCATGACAGCTGAGCTCCAAGATAGTGGGAGTTATCAGAGTTCTATAGCATACAAGCGGGCCATGGACTGAGTCCTGATGGGCCCACAGCACCCTCAGGGCCCCTCATCATCACCCCATCTCTCTCCAGACTTTCAGAGCAGACCCTGTTGGTAGAGAAGCTCTCTAAGCAGAAGGAAGAAGGAGAGAGATCCATCTTGACACTCAAGGCGGACATCCAGAGACTGGTTTGTGGGGTGGGAGATTGGGGTGCTTTGCCATGGGGGCGTGTCTGCTCGGCTCAGGGCTCTCTGTCCACAGAAATCCCAGCGCAGTGGGGGCCAAGTGGTGGTAGATGAACTGAGGGATGAGATTGAAGCCCTGCACCATGTCCTAGCCAGCATCAAGGAGGTATGGTCTTGCCTGATGTTCTTCCTGGATGCAGAAGGCCTCTGGGAGCATTGAGTTTAGTTGATCCTCATCCAGAAGGTACCATTTAATGGTGGCCCTGTACTCTCTCCTCTCCTGTCTCTCTCTGTATGACCTGAAGGTGGCCCAGTCAGATGCGATGTGTCCAGAGCTGACCTGGAGCAGCAGCAGTGAAGTCAGGGAGGTGCAGGGCCGACTGAGAAGTCCCCCTCGTTCTGTGTCACCCCACCGGCATATGTCCCCAACACGGAGCAGTTCACCAATCGGCCTGGATTCTGCACTTCAGGCTGTGCAAACAGCCATTGAGAGGCGGCAGCATAGGGAGCAGGTGTGTGACCACAGTCCACAGGGTCACCAGAGCCACAAATCTTGCCCAGCCGGGGCAGCTTTATGGAACTTTTCACAACCTGCCCTGGTGCGAGGGTGGGGGATGGGTTGGTAGTCAGGTCTCCATGGAGCCTGTCCCTGAGCTCCAAAGCCTGGGAAGGGGCTTCAGGTGTCGGGAGGCCTTTCTGAGAGAATTGAGGTGCTCTGGATGGCTGTTGGTGCTCACTATGGGTTCTTTTACCCTGGCAGGAGCTGTGTCTGAGGCTGGAGTCCTCCCAGGAGGAAGCAGCCAGGCTCCGGGATCAGCTGTCTGGGTACCGGCAGGAGCTGCGGACCTCACAGAGACTTCTGCAAGATAGGGCACAGGAGCATGAGGATCTCCTGGGCCAGCTGGAGGCCCAAAGGCAGGAGGCACAGCACTGCCAGTCATCTATCCATCTCCTGGAAAGGTGATGGGAGCGGCAGGGTGGGACAAGGCAGTACTGTGAGCAGGAGGAGCAAGAAAAGGCCACATCTTCAAAGAAGACCTGGTGATCAGGCTACCCCTCACTCTGCGCCCCTTTGCCTGAATTTATTAGTTCCTCTCCCTCTTCCGTGCCCCCTAATCTGTACCTGATCTGGCTTTCCCTTCCCTGAACATCGAAAGCACCATTTATACATGCCCTAAGCTCTCTGTGGGACTAGGCCCATATCCTATCCCCAGAAGCTCTGGCCTCATGCAACCTTTGCTCTCCTACCACCGCTGCCCCAGACTCTCTTCTAGGTGACCTTTCTCTACCAGTGACCCTTTACCATGGCCAAAAGAACCCCACTCCCCACATACCCTGTGGCTTCCATGACTCCATTGCAGCTATGATAGAGTTCTGGATACTTTCTGCACAGGACTCTTTGACCTGGGGTTGAAAAGAATCAGGGCCACGGAGTGTACAGGGAATCTCTAGGATCTATTGGGTGCAAGCTGAGTAAGAACCAAGTGTTAGCCATGAGTCTGGAAATCTTCCTGAAGGAGATGGACAATGCCCCAGGGAGCAGAGACACCTATGCCCCCTTTACCACGGTTGGGGACAGACCACACGTCCTTCACAGCTCCTCCAAGCAGACTACACATTTTCTGGGTGCTGTGGCACACAAAAAGAGTATGAATCAGTCTATCCTGGAGAGACACATAGCAGGAGGGCACAGGGTGGGCAGATCCAGAGGCCGAAATCCAAAGGGCAGCAGTAATAAGCTCACAGAGAGCAGGGAGGCCTTCCCAGAGGGAAGGCAGCACTATGTTGGGCAGACTATAGGGAGACTTCAGTGAGCCTGTTGGGCAGACAGGGCCATGTCACAGAAGAAGGTCTATCCACATCTCCAAAAGCAGAGGCCACATGGGATGGGGTGACTGTGGGGTGCAGGAGCAAAGCAGAAGTGGCAGGGGACATGCTGGACACAATGGGCCCATGCAGTGTCAGATCCAAATGACCTTCAGGAAGTGGGATCTGATATTCAGAGGACAGGGTGAGAGAAGCATGGCTAAGATTCCGAGTTCCAGCTGAATGACTAGGCATGGCTGTGCACAGGACAGGAGACATGGGCGAAGCACCCAGAGTTCCATGGCCACTTGCACAGGGGGTTCAGGACCCACAGACGTGTAGACCTGAGGGCTGAGGGACAGATTGGGTAGATAATGGCCAGGAAGGTGTCACTGCTGTAATGGAGGTTTGCAAGGATGGGGTGTACATTACCTGTGTGCCAGAGAGAGGTCTGTGAAGACTGCCCAGACTTGGCCTGTGTGACAGAGAGCTGTGCAAGGGAAGAGGAAGGCTGGTCTAGCCAGAGACATTGGCTATGTCATCTCAGCCAGCTAGTGAGGGCCTGAGGATTTGGGTCACAGTGTCAACTCCTCTTCCTGTTCTTCCCTGAACTCCATCTGCCTTTGAGACCCCTTGAGGGCCTGCACCCACCCCAACCCCTACGGACACATACCCTATTGATCCATACCCACTCACCCCGACCACCCTCCCCATTCCAGTAAGTCTTGATGGCCTCAGGTGCTTCCCCCCTGAAGCATGGCTCGAGGTGGCATCTCCCTTTGCTCCTGCTCCCAGGGAGAAAGTAGCCTTGGAGACAACAATGAAGGAGCTAAGAGAGAAGGCAGACATTCGGGATGCAGAGACACAGAAGCTGGAGGTCACAAATGCAGAACTGCGGAGAAGCCTCTTGCTGCGGGCAGAGCAGAAAGCCGAGCTGGCCCAGCGGAGTGAGCGGAGCCTGCGTGAGCTGGAGGCCAGGTGGGTTCTAGAGGGGCTGCAGGCCGTCAGGGTCCCTTAGACTGTGAGACCACAAGTGAGACACCAACAATGCATCAGGGACAGGGGGCAGGAAGCTCCTCTTGAGCAAGGTATCACACAACCCATATCCCCACACTTCAATCAGCCCAATGCCTGACCATATGTATACAAACTTCCCATGTTTATACCTCACCCAGGCATACAGCCAAAGGCTGCTCTCAAGGGGGCATATGCAGCTTTGGGGCTCCCTGGGCTTAAAGGGGTTAGAATTTCCCTGCTTATAAGTCTTGTGGGGACATCTCTGAAGAGACCACTTGACTTTGCCTTCTGGCCCTGGGCCTCAGTCAGGGCCGCCTGGAACAGCTGGAAGAGAAGGTCTCTGGACTCAGAAAGGAGCTGGCCACAGCCCAGGAGGCACTAAGCTCAATACAGCTGCAGAGGGATATCGTGGAGACTGAAAGGGAGAGCCTGCGTGATGCCCTGGCCCGGGTATGTGCCCCAGTACACATCGTCCTGGCCTCTGTCCTTACACACATGGCCTGGTTCACTACCAGGGCTCCTGGTCACCTCCTTTGTACACCAGCCTCACTCTTGACACCTTGCCCTCCCAAACCATCTGGCCACATCTTCTAGGGAATCCTCCCGGGCCACCAGTCACCAACTCTAGTCAGAACCTTAATTCTCCTGGGAACAATCTGAAGCCTCTCCTTGGAGCCAACTCTGGGTGACCACTACGCCTTTGCAGGCTGAATCAAGCAATGCTGATTTGGAACTGATGGTGGCACGGCTGAAGTCGGAAGGCATAGAGCATCGGGACTCACTGGCCAAGATGACTACCTTGGTGGAAGGGCTTTCCCAGGACAAAGGTGCCCTAAACCATCTGG
This sequence comes from Dicrostonyx torquatus, assembly GCA_028555095.1. Lineage (NCBI taxonomy): Eukaryota > Metazoa > Chordata > Mammalia > Rodentia > Cricetidae > Dicrostonyx > Dicrostonyx torquatus. Next base: position 4,456,824 of record JAQHUG010000148.1, read on the forward strand.
TGCTTCAGGTAAGGCAAGAGCCAAAGCCTCAGTTTCCCCAAGGTGCCCCTGAACCTTCTCTGTGTGCTTGTTCTGTCACCCATCCCTCAGAACTCCTTCCTAGATGGACTAAGACCACCATCCCAAGGGTAGGTGCTAGAGATGGGAAGCAGGCCCTAACCACTGATGCTGGCCAGTCCTGAAGCACGGGTCACAGCATCTCCATGGAAGGCCTACATGGAAGGTGACTGGCTTGTGGGGATTAGAGGTGTGCGGTCCACAGATTAAATGTCTTCCTACCTGCTCTGCAGCTGGAGCAGGAGCGAGACCAGCTTCGGGAGCAGCAGAAGATTCTGGAGCAGGAGCAAGCCGACGTCAAGGAGCAGCTGGCACAGACAGAGCAGCAGCTAGGCCTCATTAAGGCTGAGCGGAGAAGTCTGAAGGAGACTTGTGGGCACCTGGAGCAAAAGCAGGGACATCTAGAGGGGCAGGTGGCCCTACTCGGGCAGGAGAGTGCCCAGCTTCGGGAGCAGGTGGACCAGGTGAGACCAGGCAGTGAGCAGTCACACATCTGTCTTGCTATTGCTGGCTGTACCTCTAAAGAGGGGTGGAGAGAGGTGGGGATAAAGAGCCTGGCACACAACCATGGGGACCTGAATTGAGGTTATCAGGATCTACAGGACGGAGGAGCCACCATCAGCATGTGTGATCCCTGTGGGAGCTTCAGTGAGCAGGGGAGGGAGTTTGTAGAAGGGAGATTTGAGTCCAAACTGTTCTCCACTTTTGGAAAGGGGCTCTGCTCCTGGCCCCTGGGACTTGGTCTGTGTGTTCACAGTTGAACTCACCTGTCACTCATCATTTAAACATCTGTGTTTTTGTTTAGTTCCTGTCTTTTGGTTGTTGACTATCTTTGGGGGGTTTTGTTTTGTTTTATGTTTATTTACAGGTGTACATGCACATGTGTGTGCATTCATACGTGCATATCCGTGTGATGGTCAGAAGACAACCTCAGATGTAATTCAGATTGGTTTTTTTTCTTTTTAATTTTTTTTTTATTTTAAAGTGTTTAAGTGTTTTGCCCACAGATGTGTATGTCTGTGCACTACCTGTATGCAGTTCCTATGGAGGCCAGAAGAGGGTGTCCTAGAACTGGAGTTATAGATAATTGTCATCTGCCATATGGGTGCTGGGAATCGAACCAGGGTCTTCTGGAAGAACAACCAGTGCTCTTAATAGCTAAGCCAACTCTTCAGCCCCTTCCACCTTGTTCATGAAAGAGGATCTTTTGTTGGTCTGGAGATCACTGAGTAAGCTAGATAGGCTGATCAGTGACCATGGGGGATTCCTCAGACTCTGCCCAGTGCTGGGACTACAAGAGCACACCACCATGCTCAGATATTTTTAACATTGGCTCTGGGGTTGAACTCAGGTATAAACAAAAGTTTCTGTCCCGTCCAGTCCTGCAGTCATTCATTCTCAACAAAACACACAGAGACTTACATTAATTATAAACTGTTTGGTATTAGCTCAGACTTATTATTAATTAGTTCTTACAACTTAAATCAACCCATAATTCTTGTCTGTTTAGCCACGTGTCTTGGTACCTTTTCTCAGTGTAGAAGTCTCATCTTGCTTCCTCTACATTTGGCTGGTGACTGCAGAATGAACCTTTCTTCTTCCCAGAATTCTCCTAGTCTGGCCTATACTTCCTGCCTGGCTACTGGCCAATCAGCATTTTATTAATCAATACAAGTGACAGATCTTTACAGGGTACAAGACCATTATCCCACAGTACTCTTCACCCACTGAGCTACAGAATCAGTGTGGACTGAGGCTGAAGCCATTTTGGTCTTTTACAATTACATCTTGTGCAGAAACTGTGTCTCTGATGGGTCTCAGAACTCTGGTGACATCCAGGAATCCTTGTTTCATGTGGGACAGCATGACCTCTCCCCATTCTCAGGCCCTTACTATTGTCATCATGTTCCCCATTTTTGGTAAGGTATAATCAGTATGCAGTATAGGTGACAGGCAGGACAATGAGTTTGACAATGGTGTGCCCTGCGGATGACCAGTCAAGACAGAGAATATACTCACTAGTCCAAAAGCTTCCCTCTTAGACCACCCAGTTCTTGCTCACATGCCTAAGGCCCCAGGAGCCTCTGTTCCAATATGGAATACTCTGCACTGGCTGTGTGGATCACTTGTACCAAGGTTCTCTCTCTCTCCACAGTAAGACTCATCCATGTAAGTGCATGTAACACAGCTCTTTGCTCTTGCACATAACTACATGCTGTGGTAGGTATAAACACAGCTCCTTCCTCATGGCTTCTGGACACCTGCGCTGTTTCTGGCTTGGGCAGTAAGACACAAGGCTCCTGAAAACCTCTGTATACTCATCCCTCAGTATCCTTGAGCAAATACAAAGGGTGAAAATGAGAGCGTCATTGGGGAGGAGTGTGCTGACTTCACAAGTGGCTCGAGCATTTCAGCTGCTCCTTGACCTTGTCAGCATTTGATAGCATCCGTTTGACTTTTTAAGATCTTCTCCGTGTGATATTCTACATGCTAAGGCTTTGATTCCTGTTTCCAAGGTAACTACCGATGTTTTGGGCACATTTTCAGGCGCCTATTGAATTTGTGTCTTTTTTTTAGGATTTTGTGTGTTTTGTAAATGTAGATTTTGTGTTTTGGTCTATGTAGGAGTTTTTCGTATATATGGATACAAGTACTTTCTCAGACAGATGTACTGTGAATGCTTTCTCCAGCTAGTGTCTTATCTTTCCATTTTCTTTTTTCTTCTTTTGGTTTATTGAGACAGGGTTTCTCTGTGTAGCCCTGGATCTCCTGGAACTCACTCTGTAGACCAGGTTGGCCTTGAAGTCACAGATATTCACCTGCCTTTGCCTCCCAAGTATTGGGATTAAAGGTATGCACCATCACCCAGCTCCATTTTCTTAATAGTATTTTTGAAGAACATAGAGATTTAACTTTGACAAATTTCTTTTACATTTTTAATCATTGCTCTATTTTTGTTGTGGTGGACTTGTTGTTTCAGTTTGGTTTTGAAACAGTAACCACAAACTCACTACGTAGCCCACCTTGGCCTCAAATGTAGCAACCGTCCTTCCTTAATCTCCCTAACTGTTGGGATTATACGAATGAGCCACCAGGCCAGGCGTTTTTTTATATCTTAATATCAGTATTTCCTATGCCCTGCAGTTTTCCTAAGGACAAAAATTTGCCTCCTATGTTTTCATGTGGCCTTCGTTGAGGCCTTCCGTCCATTTCATATCAATTTTGTGGATCTCAAAGCATGTAACAATGCAAGCTTTGTGACCATCTAAAATCCACTGAGTCAGACACTCCCTCAGTAAGACTTCAAAATACGGATTTCAGTTACCCTCCAGGTGACTCCGGTATCATCAGAGCGTGAGAAGCACAGGTGGGCAGGGTGGGGTGGAAACTAACACGTGCTGTCTTCCATGCTAATCTTCACTTGACCAGTCCCTGTTTCAAGGGATTCCCATGTTTGGGTTGCCTTGCTGGGTGAGTTACTGTTCTGTCATTGGGGCAAAACATATGACATATAAGTTCTGGTGGTTTGAATGAGGATGGCCTCCATAAACTCCTGTGTTTGAATGCTTAGTAGCTAAGGTGTAGATTGTTTGAAAGGATTAGAAAGATTAGGAGGTGTGGCCTTATTGGAGGAAGTGTGTCACTGAAGGTGGGCTTTGAAGTTTCAAAAGCCCACAGCAGGCC
>JAQHUG010000148.1:4460719-4484212 GCA_028555095.1 Dicrostonyx torquatus
CTCTCTCTCTCTCTCTTTGCCTGTGGATCAGTAGCTCTCAGCTACTTCTCTACCTAGAAACACCCAGTTCTGTCACAGTGTACCAATGTTTCAGAGTGGCCGTTCCCTCTGTTGGAAAGTTCATACATGATTTGATGAATGTCGATGCTTCTCTTGTCTACCCACCTTCCCTACGGTCACCTCCATGCCACTCTGCATAGCATTCCTCTTCCCATGCCTTCTTACCTTCTGCAGCCTCTTCCAATTTGCTCACTCTCTTCATTGTCCCACAGTCCCTCTTTCCTCCCCTAGGTCACCTGCATGAAACAGGCCCTGGAGAAGCAGCTGGCACAGAGCCTGCAGGATCAGGAGGCTCAGATGGACGTTCTGCAAGAAGCTCTCCACAAGAAGAACACTCTTTCAGAGGAGCAGGCCCAACTACTGGCTAAGCAGGAAGCCCTGGAAAGACATAATGAGCTTGTGACTAAGGAGGCGGCTGATCTGAGGTACCAGTAAGACCACTAGTCGGGGCACACCTCTTGTCACCCTGTCTTCAGACAGCCCACGGGGTTATGACTGCAGGGGTGCTACATAGCCACAGTGGCATAGGGCAGGGCATGTCTGCTGTCAGCATATGGTATTATGCGTTGTATAGAGAGGAGGCACTCCCCATATGCCTTCCCCCTGTAACACCAGGCTTCCACTCTTAGACTCAATCACAGTGAGATGCTCTTGGGACTCTGGGAAAAGAAACTGGACACACCCTCAGATTCCCAGGCGGTGAGCAGACAGACATCAGAGGGTCAGAGTTCATGTCCCCTAGACAAAACCAGGTACACTTCTAGGAGGGGCCTTCAAGGCAGCCCAAAGGAAGGATGTTCTCCATACACAGCTGAGAAGAACACATGGCAGAGGACGTATTCACTCGTAGAGTGGAAACTGTGTAGTTGATAAGAGAGGCAGTCTATGGTGAGGCAGACAGTGAGGTTTCCAGAGCTTGTAGCCTGGGCCCAGAGAACTTTTCCCTCACACAGCAGGAGGTCCTGGCAGGTTTCTGATGCTCTCCAAGACAACACAGGAGCTGTGGCGACACTGTCAGACTGGTCAAGGGCCATGGCCTCCTTCGCCCATTGAGAGCACATCTTGATGTCATGCTATGATGAACATTAAATTGGGATGCTCGTGGTGTCACCAGAGCTCAGTGACAAATCATGCTGGTGGCTCTGGGCTGGCAGATCACTGTCAGCTAATGGTCAGGAAGTCAAGCTCTTGGCAGTTACCCCCCCCCCGCTGCCACCCCCATCCTGGAAGCAGGCACTGTTGTGGGTCAGGACACCTCACTCCAAGACGTGCCTTCAAAGCTGGGCTATTTTCCCCACAGTGGATCACACTGCCTGCAACTCTAGCTCTGCCGGTTGTTCTGTGGGTGACCCCTTCCTTGCAAGGGTGTGATGCTGCATACGTTAGATGCACCACCATGTCTACAACAGTTTCCCATTTGTTGGCATTCCAGTCAAATCTAGCTCCCTCCCTGCGTAAAACCATGGTGAGCAGCCTGTCTTGCCCTGGGTAAAGTCAGCACTCTTAGTCTCCCCCACCACTCCTGCACTACTGCTAGGCATGTTGCCTGTAGCCCTTTGCTAATCTGGTGTATAATTAATGGCACTGCCTGGCTGTACTTTCAATTTCTGTGGGCTCTGATCTCTCATGGTAAGGTAGAGTACATTTCATGTGCTTTTGTCTTGATTGGAAGCTTTCTTTGTGACTGTTATTTTTCTTGTTTTGCTGACTTTGTTAATGATTAGCAAGAACTCTTTACATAGGATGGATGCTTACCCCTATGTTTATATACTAAATACAGATTTTCTTCCAATTCTGCCCCTTGTTATTTTCTTTTTTAAATGTTTAAAGATCAATTTCTTAAGTTAGCTGACGAAGTGATGGGTTTCATTACCTGCCCTTTCCTTCCAACTTTATTTATGGAATCTCTTCTATGGAAAACCACCTCTTCCTCCTTTAAGTATATCTAGATCTGTTGGCCTCTTTTTTTTTTTTTTTTAATTGTGGCTTTCGTGTCAGGCTTAAGAAGATTAAAATATCTTCCGCATCTGTTCTATTTTTACAATTCTGAGTTATTCTGTGATGACTTGTTTATTTTGCTTTGTTTCTGAATTTGGTTTTTTTATTTGGCTCGAAACGTGTTTTTGTGTAGAGTACAACCGATTCTTACATGTTCAAACTATGAGAGACCTCGGGACCACGTGGGTGATGTGCCTGCTCTCTGATGTTTCTCCACAGGGTGGAGAGGGACTCTCTGGAGAACAGCCTCTTTGAGGCTCAGCAGCTGGTAACACAGCTGCAGGCCCAGCAGGAGCAGCTAGAAAGAGAGGCCCAGGCTGCTCGGATGGCTCACAGGGCTTTGCAAGGTGCGGCAGTGGGTGGACCCTCTCTGCCCTGACCCCCAAGTCACTGTTGGGGTGAACTCAGTCCCTATAGGTGTCATTCTCCCTCCCTGGGCCCTGTAAGGGAAGACCCAAGGGCTCAGAGCTTGTGTGGGATGTGCAGGAGGCAACTGGCCCATCCTGCTCTGTGGCCGACTCAGCTCAGACCTGAGGTGCTGTCACAGGGATGCTATAGTGGCTTCCTGCCCCACATCCATTCCCAGTGTTTATGTCCCCGCTTGGCCTGCCCACCACCATGTGTTAGCAGAGCAGGCAGCCACCTCTTAAGTGGGGCACTTCAAAGGACAGAGGGCACCGTGATCTGATACTCCTGACACTTCGCAGTGGAAATGGAGCGACTGAAAGGTGACTGGGAAGTCCAAGAGACAAAGCTGCAGCGGGATCTGGAACAGCTGCAGCAGCAGGTCACACAGCAGGAGCAGGAGGCACAGCTGGCCTTGGAGCGCCAGGGACTGGCCCACAGAGAGGATGTGGCACGCCTGCAGAGGGAGAAGGTCTGCTGTGTCCTCCATGTCCTCCCGACAGGCAGAGGTGGAAGAACAGGGGGAGGGACCGGGCCAATCTCTGTAGTTTAGGAGGTCAGGGAAGGCCTTGTACAGTATAGGGGAGGGGCAGCTGATGTGTAGGGCAGGCTCTTGCTCAGAGAAGGAACTGAGCCTGTAGATCCATTATCCTTGCTTTAGGCTGCTATAGAGACCAAACAGTCTCACACCTGTCAGAACTATACAACAGGGTCATGTGACCCTGGAGGCCTTGTTTGTTCCATCCCATTCTTCTACCCACATATCATCCATCCATCCATCCATCCATCCATCATCCATCCACACATTTACCTATCCATATAGACATGCACCCATCTGTCTATCCAAACACACATCCATATATCCATCCCTCCATCTATATGTATATCCATCTACCTGTCCATCCGTCCATCTGTCCAACCATCCAGCCAGTCATCCAGCCAGCCATTTATCTATATACTCATCCATCTTTATGTCCATGCCTCTGCACCAGTGACATTTGGTAGAGATCCAGGAGCATCTTAAGATCTGCTAGATTACTATGGGATGGTAGATGCTGAGACCCAGAGAGGCCCCTCCCAGCTTCTGTTTGGGGGATCTTGTAGAGAAGACAAAGGGAGAATTGATTGCTGTACCACCAATCCCTAGCTCTTCAGGGGCCAGGAGGTTTATAAATCTCAGAACTTCAAGTGTCTACCAGTCTCCCAGTTCTGACCGCACAACCTACCCTTTGCCTTGGCCAGGAGACCCTCAGTTTATCCCTGGCAGAGGAGAAGGAGGTGGCTGCCCAATGGATGGAACGGCAAAAGGAACTGGTGACAAGAAGTACAGCTGAGAGGGAGGTTCTGGAGGGAGAAATTCATAGCCTGAAGCAGGAGCGGGATGAGAGCCTCCTCCAGCTGGAGCATGAGATGCAGCAGGTGATGGTGGCACGGGAACTGGGGTACTTACCCGCTGCACTCTCTTCTGGGTCCCAGCACAAGGGCTACAGTGAGCTTCCCCCATGCAGATGCGTCCTTTCCAGGCTGCTACAGCTTTGAGCTGCCACAGGAATCCTGCTGAACAGACATCTGCCCACCCACACATCCAGCCATCTACACACCCATCCATTCAGCCACACACCCATATATCAACCATCCATCCACACGTTCATATGCCATTTAACCAACCACCCCTTCACACACACACACACACACACACACACATTTATATATTTATATATTTCCTTGCACATCCACCCACCTGCCCATCCTCATACTCGAATGTCCTTCCACTCATCCATCTTCCTTCTAATGACTTTACTATACATCTTTCTTTCTATGCTCACTGACCTCTGCTTACATACATGGCCATCCAGAAATATACACAGCTCTCCATCTACACAGCTGGCAATCCATCCATTAATTTGCCCAGCCATCCCTCTATCAGCTTCTCTGGCCATCCATCTATCTACCCACTGAGATGCCCTTTTGGCTAGCCATGCATTCAGCTATCTACCCATGTGTCCAACTATTCATCTTTGTGTCTGTCAATTCCCTCACCTGATCAGCCAGTCACCCCATTATCTGCAAGGTCCCACCACATAACTCTTATCCAACCTGAGCGTTCTTTCATCCCACAAGTCTAGGCACTGGGTGGGAAAGGTTACCCTTGAGCCCAGGCTTTTCCAAGGAACTGGGCCATCCTCAAGAATTCATTGCTGAGTGAATTGAGCAGACAAGTACACACACGCAAGCATGCCATCACAGTGAGTAAGGACGATAATCTCTCTGCACTGATCACAAATTGCAAGGAGAGAATGTAGGTGGCTGGAAGAGGTAGGGGTTGTGGCAAGACTGTGTTTCTAATGAACTGACTGTCAACATTCTAGCCTCATAAGCCTATTTGACTGGTAGGAAATTGAGAAGTGCATGTGTTAATCTCCTGCCCATGTACACTCTAGGCATGGGAGCCGTGATTTTAGCTGTGTTCTGTACTGAAGGAAGCTAAAGCCTTGCAAGAGGAGCAGGGTATTGCAATGGAAGCAAGAGGCTGGGATGAGAGCATTCAGTAGTATCTGGGATGCATGTGTCAGTATGGGCACCAGAATCTGTGTGAACTGGATGGCAAGGACTGCAGAGGAGCCCTGAAGGCCCTATGCACCAGGTTCAAGTAATGGAAAACAGGGCTGTTTCCAAGCAGGAGTAATATGAAGGGGGTTGGGGTAACGAGGCTGAAGTCAGAGAGGACAAAGAGAGCTTAAAGCTGAAAAGGCTGCACCTATGAAGGATCCAGAGCACTTGGAATGCAGTGACATCGTCCCCCATTGGGTGTATGAGAAGATGCTCAGAGAAGAAACCTATCTGGAGCAGCAGTCAAGGCCCTACACAGTCCCTCACTGCCATCTGAGACCATCCACCAGGCCACACCAGGCCACACCACCTATTCCCATCTGACTGAAGTTTCCTGGCCTCAGAAACAGCCCCAAGAGAGGAGCATCAATAAGAGGCGAGCAGACTGAGAACATGCCCTCCAATGGTTTCCCTGGACCCACAACAGGACCACAATAACATTGTGCTCCGATGCTATAATCCAGAAAGCCAGGCATATGGGCAGTGGTCACCACAGCAGCCAGTGGACACTCCCCTGGCCCTCTGCCCACACTATCTGCTGCCCTTCATGTCAACATGAAGAAACAGTGCCTGGTGGGGAAGATCTGGCAGGCAGAACTCACACGCCACAGCTCTTAGAAGAAACTGACCATTTCAATCATAAGGCAATCTTTGGGAGACCTCAGGCAAGAAGAGAGAGTCTGCATGGACCAGACCTCAAGGAAACAAGATAACGGGCTATGAAGGACCATTTCCCCTTAATTCTCCACTCTTGTAGTCCACTGGGCCTGAACCATGACCTGCTCATGTCGCCACAGTGAAAGTCACACTCTGTCTTGCATGAAGTCTTGCTTACAATTTCAACAAGTATTTTCTTGCTATGTCCATTAGCAAGAACTTCAAGAAGGGCAATCAAGGCCCCAGGTCTCAAAGGTCCCACAGGCCAGGGGTGGGTGGGTTACCATAATGAGGCAGAAGAAAGCAAGCATGCGTTCTGACAGGGAGAGGATAGGTGAGGAGCAAAGGGTTGTTTGTTTTTTGTTTCTTTGAAACGTGGAGAGTGGTGTTCCTGCCTAACCACCTCTTCTTCAGGGACTGTCATTCTTAAATTCCTCAGCGATGAAACCCATCCTAGCTGCCACGGGTTAGATGTATGGTGGCTGAAAGCTAAAGGGGTGCTCTCCTGCTACCCCTACTTCTGACCAGCCTTGCTACGAGGATGGGAAGTGTTGTGGAAAGTCTCACAATTGGAGAGTCAGGGGAAGAAGCTGTGCTTGCTGCTGTAGTTTTCTCTCGATCGGGATAAGCCAGGGCACCAGGTTGAGCGCAGCTCCCGGGGGGATTGACCCATCACACTCCTAGCCTGTCTGTATTCACCAACTCTCCCTGAGCTGGTATCCAAGGCTCTTGGGATTTCTCTGCCTGGCATGATCAATGATACCACTGGGACGTGGTTGAAGTCTGTTTCCAGCCCTGCCACTCTGGGAGCTGGGTCTCCCCGAGTCTGGCTACTGTGTCCCTGCTCACACCCTTGGTGAGCCGGACAGCCTTGGGGTATAGTGCCATCAGTGGCTTCTTCCTGATCACTGTAGGAGGCGGTACCTGGGACGATAGTGAATCTTGAAACACCAGTCTGTCCAGTTAGAACCAGACCTCTGGCCATGGAAAAGTGGGAGCAGCATGTAGGATTGTTGAACCCCCGAAGGGGAGAGTAGGGTGAAGGAGTGTGTTGCCAGTAAAGACCTGAGCTCAGAACCACCCCCTGTCCAGTGGCAGGGTATGCAAACAAAAGCTGGTAAGCCTGACAGGAAACTTAACATGGCATTCATTCTGTTGTGCCTCAGACAGGGAGCCCTAGCAGTTCTGCTGAACTCCCCAACTCCTCTGCTCCCTCACAAGCTCTCTGTCTCCTCATGTCCAGGCAATGTCTCTGAAGGAAGCAGAGAAGAGCCTGCTGAGCAAGGAGCTCTCTGGGGCTAACAGAGAACTGGAACGGACCCGCCAGGAGGCCCAGCACCAGCAAGCGCAAGCTGAGGTGAGCCCCCCTGATAACAGTTCCCAGGCAAGGGTCAGACAACTGCCTGGTCGTGTAGGACCAAGTAAGTCCTGGCAGAGCCCCCAGAATACCCCCATTCTGTCTGATCCTAGACGTATATCCACCTATTTGTGTCTTCCTGAGTCTTACGTTCCCCTGGCCTTCAAGTTTCCTGCTGGGAGAAACTACGATATCAAAGGCAGAAATGGCCAAGTGATTATGGCTGTCTATGCCTCTGCCCCTGCCTGTGATGGCTATGGGCACTTGGACTCTTCTGGCCTTGTGCTCCCAGGACTTGATCAAGACTGACAGGAGGGCCAGACTGTACCATATACTGAGTAGCAACCGCCGGGAGAGGGGTAGACCCAGGCCTATGTCCCCACCTTCTGGTCTATATAGCACGAACTTTGCCTGCCTGTGCTCAAGCTAGTTCTAATAAAGCCCAGTTGTGGGAGGGCATACAACTAATCTTACTGGTGGAGATTGCCTCCAGAGGAGGTTGTTCCTGTGGACAGTCATTGGCTCTTGGAGATCTGTTCTTGTTACCCATATGGGCGATGAGAGAAGATCACCCAGCTGGAGTGAGAGGCAGGTGCACAGAGGTGGCAGGCCCTTGGGGAGGATGTCCTGGTGGATTTGGTGGAAGTAGGCAGGGAGTGGTCCCCAATGCTGTGCAGTAGGAAATGCTGTAGCAATTAGGTCTGAAGCTCCCCCAGTACACATACTCTGAGCCCCCAACACAGATTAGGACAACCTAAGTGGTACCCAGGCTCCAGAAGCTTCCCCCGGCTCCTTTTCCTCTTGCTCTGTCTTCTCTCACCCCCAGTCCCTCACTCACTAGGGCTGGACAGCACTTCCTTGGCTTGGGCCCAGAGGAGTCTATGACTATGTTCTTTCTAAGCTGAACTTTATCAATTTCTCCCCTATGGGCAGGAAAGCATCCTGAGACCCTGGGAGCTGCTGCCTCCTCATAGACCAGCCTCGGCAGCTTCTGGAGCCTTCTCTCACGCTGGCCAAATCTCCCCCTGGGCTAAGGACCAGGCCTTCCAGCCAGCTTGGCTCCTCAGGGAGCTCATTAAGGGTTCTTTTGCCACCTCAGCTTAGAAAATGGAAATTAAAACCCGCTGAGAGAGGGAAGTACAGCCAAGGAACCCCAGCTGTGGGGTGACATGGCACTGAGCCACTGATGGGTGGAGGGGCCTACTGGCCTGAGTCATCATTGCCTCCAGGAGCTGGTCCCCAAGATTCACAGGGAACCATAGCCTCACTGAGCAAGCAATTCTGAGCCATGTGGGTACAAAACCATTGACCTGGTCATCCTAGGTGACTCGTGCCCATTGAGAAGGAGAGCAGGGGCCAAGGGCCAGAGCGAGAGGTGGGGCTGATGGAAGCCTCTATGTAGCCTTAACCCCCAGATGGTGGCCTGCAGAATGCAGGGGTGGGGGTGGGGCCTCCACAGAGCACTGGTGCCTCTCTGTAAAACAGCAGGTTCTGGAGGGGCCGCTCTTCACCCTTACAGGCAGTCTTTCCACGCTCTAGTGTTGTTGCTTAATGAATTCCCTCCATCCCCTCACTAGTAATAGGTTGTAATAATCTCCAATGCTAGCACTTACAGAGTGCTCTACAGTTGGCACCCTCATCCCGACACCACCGACAGCCCAGCTGCCCTGCCTAGATGTCTCTATCCCCAGCCTTTCAGGCATAGTAGCCTATCACGGGGAAAGAGGGCTTTCTTCTAAATGCTGAGGATCTTGAAGTCCTGGGAAAGAGCCATATGAGGCCTATGAGGCCTATGAGGCCTAGGATGGGGCCCAGAGTGAGTGGGGAAGAATCCTAACCAGGGACCTCATCAAGGTAAGTAGAGTAACATCTTTGGACAAGGAAGTGCTTCAGACTGAACCAAGGAGCTGGTGCCTAGAGGACCTCAGTCTCCTCTGGGTGCTCAGCAGTCTACAGGACTGTGGTGTAACAGGACAGCAGACCTGGGCTGCACTGAGTCCATGGCACTATACAGCTGCCAGGCTATGATGGCAGCATTCAACATATGTAACTAGGACACATATAATTGGGACATATTTTTTTATAGATGGTAGGATGGTAGCTGTCCCCTATTACCACCTACCCATTGGAAAGTTCAGGAAACTGGGCACCAGGTGGATGGGACGTATGTGGTGAGCAGTGCCCAGTCCCGTTCCACATCTCTCCACTGGGATTTCTGCCTCCTTGCCCCACACCAACCCGACATTGACCATAGTGGATGCCCCAGGACCAGCCAGACCTGAGTGTCCTGAGAAGCAGAAAGTGTCATTGGGGTAGAGGTTCAGCCCCAGATCCATTGCTTGCCCAGGTAGTGACACTGAGGGCAGGACCTGTTCACTTGCTAAGCAACTGTTCCTATCCCCTCTCCATATAAAGTGGGCTAAACAGGACTGTTAGACAGAAAAGAATACCTGAGCCGCCGCACTTAACCCCCACCCCCACCCCGCCACCGCCAACCAGGCCATGTCCACTCAATTGCCACAATCTGATGCCTTGGGAATCCCAGAATGAAAGTGAAGAGCCGTGGGCATGGGCCTCATCTCAGAACATCCATACCACATTTCATCTCATGGCCTGGCAGTCGGACCACAGACCAGCCTCCCAGAAACCCAGTGGTCCCTCTATCCCCAGGCCACCATCACCACCATGACGGAAGAGCTGAGGACTCTCCAGGTCCAGTTTGAGGAGGCCATCTCCACCCACCAGAGAGAAGCCGAAACTCTGAGAGAAAAGCTCCGGGAGATAGCAGCCGAGCGGAGCAGTGTGAGGAGGGAGGTGAGGAGGTGGTACTGAGAGGTTAAGGATGCAGGAGAAAGGAAGATACCACAAGACCAGCAAGAATCAAACGGACTGCCCCATTTGGTTCAGCAACCAGGGGCATCTCTCCGAGGAGTGAAATGGTGCCTGGCTCCTGACATCAGCTGGGGAAAGCGGGCCATGGCCTAGTATTATTTCTAGCCCAAAGTGATAGATTTGGCTTTTAGAGACTTGACAGGTCAGAGCCGAGCCACTGCTAAGAGAAAGCAGAGCTGCTGTAGTTTGCTGCAGGTAGATGTGAGGCCCAGTCATGGCTACCACCGGTCCTGCCTCCTCCCAGGGAGACCACAGAGCATCTGTGACTGTTGGGACAGTCACAGGCTGGCTACCCAGGGATACTAGCCATGGATAATTGATCAGAACCATGGCACAGGCTCCAGGGTCTCCCCAGCCTAACATTCACTTCCACACAGTTCAGAGACCAGGAGTCAGAAACAGGGAGCTGTCATTGCACAGTGACTTCCAAAGCCTGCCTGAGGGACCACTGTGACACAGGAATGGGAGATGCTATCTAAAAATCTGTCCACCTAACGAGTCATGGGAAGCCCCCAGGGAGTTCAGCTCTGCCTGTAAAGAGGCATGGTGCTGGGGTGGCATGAAGCTGAGTTTAGAATATGCAGGGCAGAAATGCAGAAGTGGGATGGTGGTGGGATTTTCAGGGACAATCATGGGCCCTGATGCTCACACAGAGGCTCCAGGAGTCACATGATCACGACAGGATGGGGGACAGTCTTGGGCGGGGCCAGAAGAGGCCAGGGCTAGGCCAGGCAGGGGCCCAGCAGGCTGGCGGATGGAAAGGTGTTTCTGAGGAGTTCTGACAGGACTTGGGGGCTCCTGGGAGAGGCAAGGGCAGGAGGGTATGTGGATTGAGGATGGAGGGGGGTCAGCCAGAACCCAGGTGGGGCCTGTGGGGACAAAGCGGCCTCACAGCTTCTGGGCTGTGTGCCAAGGCTGGCAGGCAGGGCAGCTGGCCTGGTGTGGTGAGGAGAGGGGCTCTCCCTCCCCAAGCACACCCCAAGGGGCCAGCCAAGAGCCCGGGAGAGGAAGAGAGCATGACTGAACATGACGGGCTGTTTATATTGGCCCCAAAGAGAACGGGCTCCTTCCAACAGATTTCAAAGCCGAGGCCTGGTCAGCGACCACATGGAGAAGCAAAGTGTAATTTCAAAACTGGGGGCAGAAAGAGGAGGATCTAGGGGAGGGGGACTTTTTGTTCTGGTCAGATGAAGGATATGAACCTCACAGCAAAGTCAAGTTTTCAGTAAGGAAGCCCCCCAGAAAGTGATAAGGAGAGACAGGAGTCTGAAAAGGTGGGGGGATGGAGTGGAAAAGAGAAATGATTGCAGAAGGGTGTCCCAGGGGCGAGGTTGGTTCAGAATTCCCCCACTTTCAACTGCGGGAACTTGCATGTTCTCACATACCTTATTGGGGTTCACACATATGTAAATATGCACACAGACATGTAAGCCTACATGTTGATAACCTCCCATTTGTATGCACATATGTGCACATCACGTGCAGCCTAAGACAGCACACATCTATGAACACAGATACATGCTGGTATGTGCACACTAAGCAATATGCATAGGCACACCTAAGGCATTCACACACACTTGCAGGGCTCACATATGAAAGCACAGACATTGAGAAGCATATACATGTGCATGTAGATAAATAGCAAACACATATGCATACTTAGAAACACACCTATCATACATGTGTAAACATACATCTATATGCATGCACACATCTTTTGGGTGTGCACCAAAGCACACATGAATACCCTCACTCATGCATGCATGCATGAATGCACACACAGGCTACCCTGCTGTCACCTCTCCCCTGCTTGCCTTGCTGCCCTCCTCCCTGCAGAGCTCTGGAGTTGCCTCCCTGCAGGAAATTTCAAAAGAGACTGTTTATACAACTTCTAGTAAAGAAATAATTATTATAATCACATTAAGCGATTTGGCTGTAAAATTCCTGCAAAAGGGATGGATGTCCTCAAGAGGCGGTGGGTGGGGGTGCTGGACAGCGGGGGAGGAGGTGTCCTGGCAGCAGGGGGGCCCTTCCCCCATTTGTTTTGCTTATTTTCATCTCCCCTACTCCGGGAAATGAGTGCAGCTCCTTTTATGATGGACAGGCCCTTTCCCTGGTCCTTGACCTTCTGGGTGGATTCTGCTGAGCTCAGCGGAAAATGCTCTGCACGGTTGTGGCTCCCACATGTGGGGGGTGGGTGGGGAGCAGTGGGGAGGCCCTGGCCCTTCCCAAAAACAGAACAACAATAACAGTGGGCGTACTCTGGAGCCAGGCCGGCCGGGGGCCTGGACAATGTCCCGTGAAAACAGCTAGCAGAGAGGGGTTTGCTTTTGGCAAACCAGCAACTCAACATCACTGAGTTCTTGTGGCTTCCTCTCTCAACATGTCCCTGCTGGCTTCCTCCACCTCCTCCCCAGGGACACTTGAGAGCCAGGATGGAGCCTTCTCTGAGGCTTCTGGTCAGACTTGTAGGTTGGGACTGGGAGGCCTCAGCAAGTCCCTGTCCCATAGCCTGGGAGTTAAGAGTGGACTGGCCCTTCTCTGGACCCTTCCATATAGAATCTGGGTCCCCAAGGCAGGAAACCAGGATTTAGTACCCCTGTAGTGTGAAGTCCCTATCCTCAATTCCAGAATGATGGGTCATCCTCTGGGCCATGGGCCAGCCAGCAGGAGATGGGAACTTACACTGTGACCCCTTGACTTCCCTGGGTCAGTCCACAGAGGTACTAAGTGGCCTCCCTCATGTTTGAGGGTAGCCATGTCCCTGCCTTGGAGACTCCTATGATGCTTATAGCCTCCTGCTTCAGCAATGGAGCAGCCTGGCCTGAGAAGCCCTAAGTCTACTGGAGAATTTGAAGAGCACAGGTGCCTGAGCTCTCCCTCCCCTTCCCCTGTCTCCCTCACTATTAAGAGGCTGGAGAGGATGGTTGAGCTTATAACTATGTAGTTGCTGGTGCTAAGCACCTGGCTGCTAACCCGCACTACCAATATAGTTATCAAAAGGGAGGAGCAGACCCCGGGTTAGCAGGTAAAAAGAGCTATCAGTAGTCCAAGGTATGTGTAAACAAAACTAAGCTCCAGGAACAGTCAAGGTGAAAGCTATCTGGGCCTTGTACCCCGGGGACCTGCTTTCTTTCTCAAGTGCTGGGTGACTCAGGGATATCCAGCTAGAATCGGAATCCTGTACTCTCTCTGGTCCCTGGAGCAGCTGCCTGTGCACCCATAGGTCCCCAAACTGGTCACCACAGCACATTTCTCCCATAGGCTGAGGGGCTACAGGCCCAGCTGAACATGGCCCACGAAAGGCTGTCTGAACTGCGCCAAGAGCTTCAGGACAGTGAAGCGAGTTGTGAGGGGTTCCGCAGGGAGGCCTTGGAGGCCCGCCGGGCTCTGGACGATGAGGCTCAAGAGAAGAATGTGCTGCAGCACTCCAACACCAAGCTACGGGCCACCATCCACAGGGCTGAGCAAGAGAAAGCCAGGTACCCTATAGAGTAGTTATAGGAAGAGCCTGCAGCCCTGCTATTCAACCAGGCCTTAGTGAGAGAGTGCAGGGCAGGGGTAGCCTGCGAGCTGGGTCAGAAAGACAGTGCAGGCAACCTTCAGCTACCCAGATTAAAATGCCTACAAACGCTAGTCTATTCGGGGAGGCTAAGGACCAAGCCAACCTGTTCCTGTCCTCAAGGAGTTCTTGTCCAGCAGACTTAACAGGTGAGGGAACTGGAGTCTCTGTGAGTGGCTCAGGAGGCTGGGCTGAACAAGGGGTCTTTAGGGGTGTGGTAGCGGGGTAAGAAAGGGTGGACTAAAGAGGAGCTGAGAAGTGAAAGTGGACAGGGGTGCACTTCTTGGTACTAAGACTTGGATAGACTCTGAGTCAAGGGTAACGGGAGCCCTCCAGAGGTTAGGTCTTAGGACAGTGCATAGGGCACACACAAAGAATAGCATCTCCCTGGGGAGGGTCTGTATGATGAGCTCTGGGCCCAGTGTCTAGCCAGCCTGTGGCCTGCTTAGTTTTAAGCGGTCGAAGGAGGAGCAGGAGCAAAGGCTGCTGGTGCTTCAAGAGGCCCAAGCAGCAGCTCAGAAGGACGCCTGCAAGCTGAGGACCAGGCTGCAGGAGTTGGAACAGGCACAGGCAGATACCCGCAGGAAGCTCCAGGAGCGCCACAGACAGGTGAGGGGACCTCCACCCAACCAGGCTGCCCCAGGTCCTCCTCCCTTGTCCCTGTCTCATAGCCATTCTGGGTACCAGTTTCTACTCCTGCTCTTTTCTGTAGAGTGACACTGGCCAGAGCTACTCCCCTAGGGAGAGCTATGACTAACACGCAGCTGCTTCCCATCCTCCCCAGTCAGCACCCTCACCCAAAGAGGAGCCCCACATGTATGTCTGCAGAGTAGGAGAGGTTGGATCCCAAGCCCTGTGGCCAGAACTGAGGTCCCTTGAGTGTGGACAGCTCCTAAATGGAGGCCATGTGACAAGAGGCAGGGACTATGGGGGCTGCTGGGTCCCTGACCCCTCAGCACCACCCCTACATCCTAGATAAGGACACTGGAAGCTGAGAACCTGAGGAAGAGAAAGGAGGTGAACGAGCTGCAGGCCCAAGTCTCTCGGGATGCACAGCAACGACGGAAGAACCTGCAGGAGGCACTGGAGCTGCAGAGGCAGGTAGCAGAGGCCCAGGCTGCCCGTGACGGTGCCCAGAAGGAGGTAGGAAGGCTTTTTGCCCACTTAGGGGGACCACTGAGCTCTGGTACAAACGGGGACTAAGACAAGGTCCATGGGAACACCTATAGGGGAGGCAGGAGACAATGAAAGGGATTGGTGGAAAGAGGCCTGATGTCCATTTCCTGTCTCCATCCACTGTCCCCATGATAACCTGACCATGTGCAGCAAGGGGTGGGTGAAAAGGATCTGAGGGCAAGGGGTTTGGCTAAGCTGTAACCTCTTAATTTCCCCAGATTTGTTTTAGGAAAGAGCCAAATCTTGCCCAGGTGCTAGGCAGAATTCTGGGCAGAAGCCAGGTAGGGAGACCTCAGGACACTGAGTTAATGCCTAGACCTTGCCTGCCCACATCACACATGCCCAACCCTTGCACACACACCCCTGTACCCCGGACTCACACAGCCCCTAGGCCAGCTCCCAAGACACTTTAACCACAGCCCAGGACTGTAGTTCAGTGTACTAAAGGTACTGCATGGTTCCAGAGACAGAGGGGCCTTTCTGAGCCCAGCAGTCCCCAGCTTTCATACCCGAACTGCATGCCTGGCCTTCCTGAACACCAGTCATGCCTAGAATGTGGGGGCTTAGCTCCCAAGCTCAGGTGACCCAGAATGACCTCAGCCCCACACCTCCTTCTGTGAATAGGGCCATTGTTATGCTGCAGTCACCCAGAAAGGGACGTGAGGCCAGGCTCCCCTTGCTCTGGCTCAGGGAAGGGGCAAGCTGCTTTTCCATCTTCCTAATGCCTGTGCATTCCCAGCTCATGCATGCATGAGTATGTAGAGGACAGGTATTGTCCCGTGGCAAGAAACATAACAGAGCACACTTTGGTCACAACTGGGCTCTGAAGCAGCTGATGAAGAAGAGTGGCTGAGGTGGGTCCCTAGCAGGAGAGGGCAGCCAGCCTGTGGCCCTAGCTAGCTGCAGTTTTGCAGAGAGCTGCCAGCAGAGCTCTCAGCTGCTGAAGGATACACCATGATGCTGAGGTGGCAGTCCTAACCTGGCTTGGGTATACCCACCTGCTAAACACTAGGAGACAGAGCTAGGGCATCTTCCAGCTATAACCTGTCTTGAAATGATACTTCAAAGGGCATGCAGAACAGTGTTTTCCTACTGGCCTGGCTGAGCCACTGATTCAACCAGCCTCGATATCGGAATCCTACACCTGAATCCCAACGTCCTTCCGACAGGTTCTAGGGCTACAGCAGAAGTTGGCCGAAGTTGAGGCAGCAGGGGAGGCCCGAGCAAAGCAGCTGGAGGGACATCTCAGTGAGAGCCAGAGGGCTGAGCAGACCCTGCGGGCCGAGCTGCGAAAACTCACCAGGAAGCTACATCAGGCCAGCAGCCGGGTTGACAGCCTCCAGGGCAACCTGGACAATGCCTGTAGCCGGGTCCACATCCTGGAGCAGGAGCTGGCCCAGGCTGAGGGTGCCAGGCACAATGCAGAGGCCCAGCTGGGCCGACTGTGCTCCACACTCCGCAGTGGCCTAGGGCTCTGGAGCCAAAGCCACGTGGCCCATTCTCCCACAACAGGTCAGTGATTTTGGCTCTGTTCTGTTCCCAACCTGAGTACCCCAACATTTCCTTAGGCCTCACAACCCACATAATAAGGAAGCCAGACCAGTCCCAACAATTTTAGGAGTCTGTGATTACTATAGCTTTGCTCCCAGCTCCTACAGGCAGGATATCTATATGTCTGTTCCTACTTACATTCCCTCGGCTGTCACCTCCTGCAGGCAGCTCCCAGACTCCCCCTGGACATCAAAGGGCCAGTCCCCCTGCTAGATCCTACTCTCCATCCCGATGGCCCTCACCTGTACCTGGAGACCCTGACTCACAGATCATAGATGTGGCCTCTGTCAGGGATGCCCTGAGGGACTTGGTGCAAAAGCTTCAAGAAGCCCAGCAGGAACGGGTAAAAGGGATTCAGGTCTTCCACACCCATATGGGCATAAGCCCCCAGGGACTCTGGGAGGCAGGGAGGATTTTAATCACTCACTGAAGACCGCTGTCTATGTGTCTGTCCATTTCTGGGCCTGCTGAAACGCTGGGAAACACTCTGGTCAGTTTTTGGACTGCCCTGTGGTGATAAACACCAGGAACGCCACCACCTCTCATATCTGATATGATCCAACTGCCTCATATGGCACAGGGTCACTCTGTTTTTCAGGGTAGGCAGCAGCAAATGCCTGGAGCTCACATTGCTGAAGTTTCTAGAGTCTGAGACATGCTGCATTATACACCTGGCCAGGACACCTGAGTGTTCCCCACGGTCTCTCACATGGAGGCATTCTCCCCTCCTATTAACCAGTGCCTCTGGTGCCAGGACTCCACCAGGGACACAGTGGCTGTCCCCTTATGACTTCCTTGGTAACAGATGATCTTGGGACAGACCATAATCACAGAGACCACAGGGGTTGTCTGCCTTTTCTATTTGGGCTCCCCCTTCCCACAGTGCTAGATCTGGGGGCAAGTTTCTCAGCTCTAATCCTTAGCCTACTGTTCCAGCCTCCTATGGCCACCCTTGCAAGCTCCCCATGCCTCAAATTTAGGTTCCTCAGGCTCTGCCCAAAGCCAGCCTTTATGCCCTCCAAAGCTAGTGTGTAAGCTCAGCCATCCACTATAGCTGGCTTCCCTACAGCTTATGTTCCCACGACTCTGCCCTGTATGTTATGGACTAGATCAGAAGATGCCTGCCTGGCCTCCCAGCTCACTAGTAAATATTTTGCCTCCTCCCTCTTGCCTGCTAGAACTCACTCTGCTGAGTTCTTTCTTTCTGCCTAGGACAACTCTTGCATCCAGGTGGCCAGTTTGAGCAGCCGCTTGAGAGAGGCAGAGAGCGAGCTCATCCACCTACAGAGCCGTGTGGAGCAGCTACAGAGGGACCTAGCAGACGCAACGGAAGGTGGATCTCTCCTTCCTATGAGGGGGCCCTTCCATGTCCCTTCCTTAGCCACTTTTAGTGTATGGTCTCAGGAGGGCTCTGGGGTAGGCCTGGGACTGTACCCAATCCCTTTCTCAGTAATGACTTCCTATTAGAAGGGTGGACTCCAAAGACCTCTGGGACCTGCTGAATCTGACCATCCCCCCCACCCCCGCCGTCGCACCTCTTGTACTTCCACCTCAGGCCAGCTGCAACTGTGCCTCTACTTGGCACCCTCCCTTCCAGAAAGTCACATGATTCCTCTTGTCACCTCCTCAAAGAGGCTCTTTGCTGGTGCTACCCCCACTATTTTAAACTTGCTGCCCCCATTAAAAAGACCTTATGTGGTATGTGGGGGAGTGGCAGCCCAGAGCCCAAGAAAGAAGAAAGGAAGGATGATGGGTACAGAAAGCAAGACAGATACAGGGAGCAGTGACCCAAGGTCAGATGATCAGGTGCCGGGACCACTCCTAGCACCCCGGCTGAGAAGGGGCAACCTCTCCCACCCTGCACCCAGGGGACACTTGCCTTAACCCACTGAGTCTACTTGCAGTCTGTGAGCTGGGAAGGGGCAGTTACCCCATAGATCTGCCAAGCTTGGGAGCCTCAAGCCACACTGCTTTCCCCCCAGGCCAACGCAGGGCAGAGAGTGCACTGCATGGCGCCCAGGCAACTCAGGTCCTGCAGAAGGAGGCACTCCAGAGGCTGGAAACAGAGCATCTGGCAAGGACACGAGCTGCAAGCCAGGAGAGGCGGAGGATGCAGGTAAGACTCCTGGGACGTTGCTGCAAACAAACCAGATGGTCATCAGAACATGGGTCTTGGGCCCATCCCCAGCACAGTTATCTTTGAGGTAGACCTTATCGTACAGATTGGCGAAACTGAGATCTTCTGGTGGGAGCAGAGCTGGCAAGCGGCAGAGCTAGGACTGGATTCCTGCCTTCCAGGTCCACCCATTTATCTGAGGTCCCACAAGCAGGCACAAGAGGTCCTGCTTAGCTCTGAGATCCTCATGGGACCCTTGGCTGTTGCTCCTGGCCTGCTTTTTATTCTGCATTTCTCAGACACAGAAGGGTTTGTGTGGGACTCAAGTACATTTTCCTGTGTTGGGTACTGTGCTATGGGTAGCTGCTGGAGTTTCCATTTTAGTTGAGGACATGGGGCCTAGAAACCCTAGAGAGGGAGCAGTCAAGCCATAGATCAGGATCTGGCTCTGGCCTCCCTCTGCCCTCTCAGTATAGGGACTGTACCATGGACTACAGGTGAAGGAATGCAGAAAATGCTGGGCTTCCCCTGGTCAGGGGCGGGACTCCAGAGATCAGCTGAGGCCTTCCAAACGTTCTGGGCAGACCCAGATATGTAGAGAACACACCCAGCTGGAAGGCCTCCACCAAGTATCGGGGAAAGCGGGATCCCCTGGGCTGATTGCCAGAAGGATAAAGTTGGCAACCATAGGTGGGGATGGGGGAATGCAGTAAAAACTGCAGGTCACTTGTCCCCAGGTATCCCTCCAAGGAGGGAGCTGCAAGTGAATAATAGCCTTTCAACATCGTGGGTTCGCAGGCTTCTATCTAAGTTCCAATTGAAGAGGCAACGACTAGGCCAGACTGGCCACCAGCCTCACTCAGGCCTACACTCCCTCTCTCCACGGAGGGATCATGTGGGGAGTCTAGCCACCCTCAGACGACTTCTGCACAGAGCAGTCAGGTGGGCAGGGGCCTCCCTCAGTCTATAAGGAGGAGCCTGTTGCTGGGAGAGAGAAGGCAGAAGACAGAGCCTCTCCTGCCTCCAGGAGCAGCTTCCTCATCTGCTCAGGAGGTTTCAGAAAGACCCCTCTAGGCACAGCTGCTGTGCAGTGTGTGTGTGTGTGTGTGTGTGTGTGTGTGTGTGTGTGTGTATAGCATGTTCCTCATAATATAGTGTCCCCACATCGATGGATGGAGACAATGGCCTTGGTTGCAGTTAAATGGCTTAGATAGGCAGTGACAGGATTGGTGTACTCAGGAGATGAGGGATCAGAGAAGCCAGGGTTGGCCTGCTGGGCTAGGTCAGTTTTATTTTACATATATGTTCACTTGTGTGTCTTTTCTGCAAGCAGAACTAAAAATAGCTTATTGCTTTTGGATTATTCATTTGGAAGGGGGCTTTCTAAACTTTTACAAAGCTATGAGTGGTATTTTGCCAATGTGATGTCTCTCCTGAATTCCCCAGGCCAAGAGAAGGGTGTTGATGTCTACTATGACTTTTTGTCACCATTTTTTAAAGATTTATTTATTATTTATTTAATGCATAATGAGTGTTTGTCTGCATTTATATCTACACACCAGAGGACGGCATCAGATCCCATAGTACTACAGTTACAGATGGTTGTGAGCTTCCACGTGGGTGCTGGGAATTGAACCCAGGGGCTCCGTAAGAGCAGCTACTGGTTCTTAACTGCTGAGCCATCTCTCCAGATCCTCTTTTTGTCACTATCAGCTGTTTCTATGGATCTTCAACATAGACTCAATGGCATGCTCCTCCTAAGGTAGTGTCCCACACCAGCGTACAGAGGAGAATGGCCTTGGTTCCAGTTAAATGCTCATCCTCAATCCTACCTGACTCAAGGCTGGCGGGGGCCCCATTGCACTCATCTGCCCAGCTAAGCTTCCGCATTCCTGCCCTTTATGTTCATTCCCAGCTGTTTCTATCTGTCCTTGCCTTTTCAGGGTGTTTACCCCCTGACAAGTGCCGTGTGATGAGACGCAATTTCTCCTGGGATTGCATCCATGCTTATGTCTGAGCTTTCTTCTTACCCACAAAAAAGAAAGTTCGTTCTTTGTTTTCCCATTCTCCTCCAGCCTCAGTTCTCAGGTCTTTCTCTAGGGTTGTCTCAAGGGTGATCATTGCTGGTTGTGCCTGCTTTCCATACCCTGTGGATCTTTGGCTCCTTACTCCTTCTGCCTGTGTCTTGGTACTGAGGATCTGTCTGTCTGTCTGTTCCTGGACCTCCTCTAGAGTAACCTCGGGGAGGCTGCCTGCCACCACATCCCACACTGTGTTTTGAGTTTCCATGTCCTTTTCTGCTGCAGACCCGGGCTTTCTAGCCGTTACAGCCTGTGCTTGGCCAACAGCTTCCCAGGACTTTGCAGCTCGTGACTGTGAGCTCATGATCTAAATTCCCTCGTGCAGGAAGCCCATTCCCTGAGACAACACTG
This sequence comes from Dicrostonyx torquatus, assembly GCA_028555095.1. Classification (NCBI taxonomy): domain Eukaryota; kingdom Metazoa; phylum Chordata; class Mammalia; order Rodentia; family Cricetidae; genus Dicrostonyx; species Dicrostonyx torquatus. The sequence goes on from JAQHUG010000148.1 coordinate 4,481,536, forward strand.
GCACAGAGGGCCTCTCCAGGGGAGAGCTGGCAGAATCCCCACCATAGGCCCTGGAGAAGGCCCTCCACACTTGCTAGGGCAAGTCCAGCTCATTGTCATTCCAAGACTGAGGTTCTGGATCTGGGCCAAGTACCACTTAGCTTCTAGGGCTCAGGCTCCCAACCATGGGCCTGCTTAGGTCGACTCACAGAAGGATAGTGTGAGCTAGGCAACTCAGGACAGTTTCTGCTCCTCTTCTGATCCCAGCTCAAAGCTGGAGCTGAGCAGCAAGCTAACCCGTCAACAGATGTGTAGATTTCATACCCCCTACCTAGTGCCTTGCTAGGCGACCTCACAGGATCTCAGTACAGCAGGGTGATGCAAGGGTTCCTCGGAACCTGTCTGGTATATGGTTTCGAAGGACCATTCCAGATGACATCACTGGTGAGGAAGCACCATGTGGCCTGGTTCCCCTGGGAGGGAGATGCTTTCTCTTAGACTTCAGGTTCCTTGTTGCTCTCTGAGCAGCACCTCAGGTGCGTTGTAAAGATGTGACACTTTGTAGATTTTTTTCTTAGGGCTCTCTCCAAGGTAGAAGCCAGAAAGGCTCACTTGTCTTTAAAATTCAAATATGTTGCCAAGTCTGGGTGTGGTGGCGAATCTAGCACTCAAGAGGCAGCGGCAGAAGGATTGCCATAAGTTCAAAGGCAACCTGCTTCATATGACAAGAAAGCTCCAAAACCAGGCAGGGCTATGTGAATTACCAAAATGTTGGCTTGCCACGGTCCCTCTTATCCCCTTTGCCTGTCTGCTGTGAGCCTTCTCCACCAGCAGAGCTGAATCCCCTGCCTTCTGCTCACATCCTTCCAACTTCAGAAACATCTCAGTCAGGACTGTAACCCCAGCCATTCCAGATGCTGATGCAGGAAAATTGAAAGTTCAAGGGCACTGAACTAAAACATTGAGGGGGTTCAAGGACAGCCTGGACAACATGGTGAAACCCTGACTCCAGGAAAATGGCTGAAGATATGGCTCAGTAGTAGAGCTTTTGCCTCTTCTTAATGCTTTGTCCTAAACTCAAGCCTCCTGATCCTGGGTCCTAAGTTAGCCTCCTGGCCCCTGTCTCTCACTTCTCCTTCCTGTCACCGCTCCCCCAAATCCAGAACTTGGGTCATCAGTCTTCCCTGCACCCTGGGTTGTGACCGGCATTTTCTGCTCGTTGGAACTCTGGCTCCTGCCCCACCTCACCTTAAAAACAATACTCGCTTTAGTTATGGGGCCTCAAACCTAACCCCTCTGAAGACCACTCTTCCAGATTTTGTTTTTAACTTTGCCTATCTGTGAAGAGGGGACCTCTGCCATTGTTGGAAGTCAGAGTGGGGGCAGAGCCAGTGGGAACTCAATGACTCCATCCTGACATCTTAGGCTAAAGGGAAAGGCAGGAAAAGGTCCCACCGTCCCTCTTGGTGTAGGAAACCCTGATGGCCTGCATCAGAGTAGTGTCTCCCCCTTTCAAAGACCCTCTGTCCTGGGAACAAAGAGACAAAGGCCTGCTTTCCCAGCGACACTGCTATAGAGGTGCCCTCTGCTTCAAGCTTGCCAGTGTGGGCTCCTGAGGGGGACAGGGGACCACCTCATCCATATGAGCCAGGTTTCCTGGGATTGGGAGATCTCCCCTTGGTGACTCCCACCCTCAGCTCTGTCTCTCTCTGCTCTCCCCTGTCCACAATCACCTCTCGATTCAATGAAGCATTCACTTTGCTTTTATAGCAGAGCCTACAACATTATGCCATCTTTTCCCCATAACCCTAGAAAAGTCCCATTTGTTCCTGGCCAGCTGGAGACCTGGGGACATGGTTACCCTTATGACTTCCTCATGCCACCCCCCTTGCCACAGCTGGGTAGCTGCCGGCCCCCACAGGGCTGGCCTAGTGCCCTCCTGGTTCTGCCAAACCTAGGGCATATTCCAAAGCAAGCCCTGAATTTTCTACAACTTCTTTCACTTTCACAGACTGATTCCCCCACAGCTCCCACCACCACCACTTGGTTCACATAAGCCAATGTGTTTGTCAAGAAAAAGTTAATTAAAAACATATTTTTCTAATTAAATGGTAGGCTGTGCTATGCAAACAGTACAACTCTTGTTTGAGAGCAACTCCTTCCCGTTGCCAGGGCTACTCCAGGACCAGCAGAACAACAGGGCACACAGGGCTGCCCTGAGAATCTAGACGAACAACAAGGCACACATGGCTATCCTGGGACCCAAGAGAAAAATGGGACACAAAGGTTATTCAGGGAACCCAGAAGGATGGGAGACACAGAGGACTGTCCTAGGGACCCAGCAGAATGACAAGGCACAAAGGATTACTCCAGGGACCCAGCTATATGTACGGCCATGTCTGCAGCATGAGGACATGCATCCACCCATCACCAGGACACATGCATCTGGATAGGATTTTGAGCAGAGAAATCGAGAAGTGCCCCCCCATGCACATTCCTCATGCCCCAGTAGAGAGGCCACTGATGTTCTCTGTGGCACCAGGTCACAGCCCCATAGTCCCAGCGACGCCCAAAGAGTCCTTGGACTCCTGCCCAGGCCTCCCCTGTGGCAAGCACACCCTGAACAACTCCACTGGCATTACACAGTCCACTGCTCTCTCTCCTCTCCTCTCCTCTCCTCTCCTCTCCTCTCCTCTCC
>JAQHUG010000148.1:4498416-4509442 GCA_028555095.1 Dicrostonyx torquatus
TGCACAGAACCTCGGGAGTGTGCATACAGTGCACTCACACAAGTATAACTGTGCACAGAACCTCGGGAGTGTGCATACAGTGCACATACACAAGTACAAGTGTGCACAGAGCCTTGGGAGTGTGCACATAATGCACTCACATGAATACATGTGTGTACAGAGCCTCAGGAGTGTGCATACAATGCACATATACAAGTACAGGTGTACACAGAGCCTCAGGAGTGTGCACACAGTGCATTCATACAAGTACATGTATGCACAGAGCCTTGGGAGTGTGCACACAGTGCACTCACACAAGTACATGTGTGCACAGAGCCTCAGGAGTGTGCATACAGTGCACGCACACAAGTACACGTGTGCTGAGCCCGCCACAGCCCGCAGCTGAACTACTGAGTCATAAGAACCTTAGAACCACTGATGGTCAAAACCCCTTATTTTACAGAAAGGAAACAGAGATACAGAGAGGCGAAGTAACTGCCCAGCATTACCCTCAATTTAGTTTCCGTGACCCACTAGCAATGCTTATTTTAACCCAGTCATTCTATGTATATTTCTGGCCTTAACAGAAAAAACAATTCCCTTCACTATTCATAGGATGCTCACAAATGTCCATCGTGGCGGGCCTAATCAGATGAAATGAGTCCTTCTGCCTGTCTACCCACTGTTTCTATCCCATGGGAGCTATGGGCTGCAGCCTCCCCCAGCCCTTCCTGACGTAACTCTCCAAGGGTCACTTCCCACCTGACTGAAGCTCTACTTTGTCCCCAGGTGGCTAGCCTGAAGAAGCAACTGGACCAGGCAGTGTGGCGGCAACAGCAGCAGGCCCACAGTGACGAGACGTTCTGAGTTAAGCAATGGCCTCCACTGCAGTTCCTTCGCTACCTCCCTGTGCTGGGTGGCCTGCAGCAACCAGCTGGAACAGGGGGAGACGTTAGGGCCCTGTGCTACTGGGGAAACCGGTGCTATGCCCACTATACTGGAAGGGCCAAGCCCAGCAAGCGCTGGTGTGTCGTGAGAAAATGCACATATAGGCAGCTACCAACCAAAGCATGCTATTCCTTCAGCTCCTCCTCAGACTGCAGAAGTACTGTGGGGAACACATAGGTTGGGCTGGACCACATTGTTGGTCACTGCTCTTTAATATTTCTTCCTGCTGCAAGGAACAGGCGCGTTGACCACCCCTCAGCCCATGCCAGGCCGGGGGATCCATTTCCACATTAGCCCTGCTACTCGGGCCAAGCACTGGTGGCTGGGCCCTGTCAGACCAGCTCCCTCACCATGGGCTGCATTCCATGCCCTCAGATCTGTAAACACAGGGAAACACATGGAAAACATTTCCACCAGCAAGAGCCAAAAACACAGTGTCCTGCAAGGCCAGCCACCACACCCCATATCCAGAGGCCACAGAATCTTCCACATCCAGGAACTGCAGTCCTGGTGCAGTGGCAGGTGGCTGGAAATGGCTCAGCTACAAGTCCGTGACTCGCTGGCCATTGGAGATAAGAAGCTGTTCCAGCATCTCCCATTTCCACACCAAAAATGCTGGCAAATGCCAGTAGGGAATCGTGCTCTGGTGCAATGGAGACACCGAGGCCATCGTTTTACCAGAACCTGCTCCTGCCTCACATGTTGGCATCTGTAAACCTCTCTCCTATTCAGCAGTGGTCAGAATGACTTCTCTTCCCCCTCCAACCAGCCTCTTTGGCATTGAAAATGTGAGCCTGTTAAATGCTTGCCTACACCACAGGGTGCAGGTTGCCCTATGGCTTGTGCTTCTGCCTGAACCTCCTAAAGCATCTTCGAGTATCCTGGCATGGGGCAGGAAAGGCCAGAGGCTCCTGGAGCCCATCCAATCACAGTCATGTAGCTGTGGCCGAGATGTGTGACAGCCTGTCATTTACTTCAAGACCACCAGACTTAAAACCAGCCATCCTGTCAGACCTTTGGCTGAACTTAGTAACCAGACCCTGCGCAGTCGAGGTGGGAAGACAGGCTGGTTCACTGATGACAGTGTGAAGAATCCTGAAGTTGGGCCCAGGCTCTGAAAGGAAGAGCACAGAGACCCCTTGGCAATGGCTTCCCTGGACAAAGGGTAAGCTGGTGGTGGCAAAGGTAGCCTGATCTATGCCCACCTACAGTTTCCAGGTACCAGCCAACACTGAGCCTAGCGTAGGAGAGTGGATGGCCTGACCCATCAAGGACTGAGAAAGTGGGACTTTCTAGTTGGCCCTCACCTTCCTCCTTCCCTTAGCTGCAGTTCCCTTGGAATAGTATTGACCTCCTTGCTCAAGGACCCAAGAGTGGCCCAGAAGCTGGAGATTGCCCCAGGAGGCCAGGGAGCTCCTCCATTGCTCATTCAAGGAGCCCACGTGCAGTGTCAATGCCTCTTCCTGTCCTTGCAGGGCTCACTGGTGTCCCGGGGACATCAGTGGGATTGAAGCTGCCAGCTTAGGAGGTGTCCCGTAAATGTACCTGGAAGTTGAGGACACGCTTTACTTCTCAGCACCAAAGTGAAAGACACTGTGGTCCAGCCAAGGTGCTCCCTGATGACCTGGGGCCTTACACGGGCTGCTCGGAAGAACATTGAGTCCAGTGAGGGCTTAGGAGAATGCTGTGCTTTGAGTATTTAAATCGCTGCAGGGAATACTGCTGTTACTTATTCAACATAAAAGAATGTATTTGGGAAAAAGGGATTTTTCTAAAGAATATATTGCATTTCTCTAAACATTTTCGAAGGCGTGTGCACATTCGTGTGTTAGAGTCTGGTGACTCCTGCCCTGGGCAGAGGGCTGGTGATTGAGAAAGGCCTTCCCAGCCACACTCTGAGACCAGTGTGTGTGGGTGAGGAAGCTGCAGCTGGGCCAAGATCAGATAGGTAAGTAACTATTGGTCGAATCCAGGACCCCACAGCTCACTCTATTCGGGCCTTGCCCAGTGGAGCTGCAGGCACAGGAATGCAGACTAAAGAGGACAGAATGGGATCCCTCGGCAGAGGTGAGGCCAAGGAAAGAAGCAGCTGGGGTGGACGATTCAGGCTATGCCAGTGGTAGGGGACCCAGCCTTCTGGTTCTTGTCCTCCCCAGAGTCTGAGAGGAAAGGGTTCTGAAACATCACTGCTGGAACTGCCCAGTCCCGCTTCCAAGGGAAGGCAGGCAGTTTCTCTTTTTGGACTGCCTCACATTTGGTTCCCGGCCTGTACGAAGTCTGATGGATCCCAACACCCATTTGAGAGGCACTGGCTTCAAATGGGTGCCTCAGCTCAGCCCCTAACCTGAGCAATCTGAACAGGCTCTCTGGATGTCTATGAAAATAAGAAAGTGGCCCTCTGGCCTGGTCCTGCCACGGTGGAGCCTCAGGGCTCCTCATCGAGCCTGGAGTTGCATGTATATTGTTAGACCTGGAGCCCATGTGTAGCTCCAGAAATGAGCCTCTACCTGCCCATCCCCTCCAGGGGTTAGGAAGCACAAAATACAGGCCAGGTATCTCCCAGGGCTCTGAACACAGGAGAGACAGACAGACAAACAGGTACACATACACACACGGAGGGCTCAGAAACAGGCATTGATCCGGTCCTTACCAGAGATAACACAAAATCTGACAGACACATGACATCCTGCAACCTCCACTGAGGGATTTGGGACATACGGAGGGTACTAACATCCTTATTCCCTCTGACCAGGGGGCTCTGGCCACGCCCACCCTTGGGTGCCCCAGTCTGGAGCCACCAGCCTTACCAGGCTCTCAGGTCAGTGTAGGGAGAAGACAAACAGAACAGAAGGGCTTGGGTCCAGGGAGAGCTTGGAGAAAAGGCCAGACTGAGAGCTCGGCATCACATCAAGCGATTGGTCAGCGTCGAACCTGGAGCAGGAGGCAAAGGCTCCTCTTGACTGTGCTGGAGCAGGATGCAATCAACATGCACTGCTTATTTGAGATGTCTAAAACACTGACATTTTTTAAAAATACATCCCGTGTCGTGCAACAATGAAGATGCATCTGAGAAATGTCACTGGACAACTTCGTCACTGCAGAGCATCACGGAATTTGTTACACAAACTGAGATCCCTGCAGTCTTTGGATACCATCTGGAATATGTGATCCGTGCCTGACTGGAAGATTGTTATACAAGAAAATAAAACCTCACAGGAGGCAAGTAAAGATCACACCGCTACACATGATCCGAACCCCACTCCTTCAGAGGGAAACCTGAGCTGTTCCTGCCTCCAGAACACACACTTAGGATGGCTGGGAGGGGCACGCTGCTCTGAATGCTGCTTCCCAAATGTTTTCCTTGGCATGATATCATCAGAGTTTTCCCAAGGCCTTTAAAAATATCCCAGCAGCGTGACTTTATCAGCTGCGGTTTCTCCAGGTCTACATGCCTATCCTGTGTCAGCTGCCTCGGTTTTCAGGAAGCAGGAAATAGAGTTGTCCCTGAAGGAGATGGCCTCCATGGTACCTGGTGGAGCCCAGGCCCACATATGCACATGTTCCCGGCCACCCTGCACCTCGAGAGTTTCCCATAGGCCAATTCCTCCATCACTACCCACTCAAGCAGGTGGGAAAGCTCTGCCTGAGCCTCACCTGTGTTGGCCTTTTCAGTTCCCATTTGCTTGAAACAAAGCAAGCTGTAGCCATTTGGGGAGCACATGCTGAGCTCCAGCTAACTGTCTCCCCGAGATCAATAGCAAAGGTCATGTCATGGCTGCTGGGGTTGCAGGCCTCATGTGCAGATGCTGTGCAGGTATGGCATCCTTTCCCTCCGTCTCACCTATGGGTACGCTATGTGCTTCTCCTCAGGAGCAGGGCCCCACCTGCCGTGGGCCCTGAGGCCTCTCCCACCCATCCTGGAACAGTCAAGGTCACTAGTGGGGAGGGTGCTTCTGGTTGTACTGCATGATGGAAAGAGCTGCTGCGGGGAGCATGGGTTTCTCTAGCTACATCCAAAGGGAAGGCGCGGGGGGGGGGGAAGGGCGGCCTCAGACCTGCTGTGTGGGACCAGCTGACTAGCCCAATCCCCCAACCAGGCAGAACAACAATAGTGTTCCCCATCTTGACCTTCATGGTTTCCTAAGGCCTGAACATCTGGTGGGTGGCTCTGGGGCTCCCCCTCCAAAACAGGCACACACAGTCGGGCCCTAAATTAAAGTGTCACAGGCCTCTTGGGGAGCTCAAGTTTCCTGAGAACATGAGCCTGCTTGATAAAACGATTTTGGTTGTGATAAATGTGGATTTTCTGTGGTAGAGACAAAGGCGCCCTTGAGTCCGGGGGGGGGCTAAAACAGCACGTTGCTGAAAAGTATTTCCTGACAATATTTTTAGCACCTGAAAAAAAACAAAACTATTTTCCCCTCGATTTTGCCTGTGGGTCTGTGTGTGTGTGTGTGTGTGTGTGTGTGTGTGTGTGTGTGTGTGAAATAATACCCAGAAACAACAGTGAGGTCTGTATTAGCCCCCCCACTCCACCCCCAAACCCTGTCTCTCGGGCCTCACTGAAAGTCTGTACAGGGCACCCAGTTGGAGATAGAGGTCAGTACCACCTCTTTTGATGGTGATCGGAGGACCCAGCCTGCAGCTGTACCTTCCCACAAGTCCAATTCTGAGATAAGCCTGTGTCCTCTACCCCACAGTCAGGGGATTCTTGTGGGAAGCAGTCCGGACCCCATGTGCCGCCCACTGCTTACATGCCTGGAAAGACGGTCTTCAGTCGATGGATCTATTGAACGCCACTGTGTACCTGGCAGTGTGCTGAGTCCTGAGGCACCCCAGGACTGACCCCAACCCAAATCCAGATGCAGGACTTTGCTAGGACCCTCTGAGACATGTGCTTGGGGAAAGGGTGGTGGTGCTGAGGTGGGAGCCGGGGCCGGGCACTCAGGGTAAAGCAAGGCTGTATGGTTGGAGAGAGCAGGGCTGGCTAGTGATGGGTTCTTTTTAGTGTCTCAGGGGAAGGAAGGTGAATCTTTATTCCCCTAAGCTTCCACCCTTGGGACTGCCTTTCCATGTGAGAAAGCCAGTGAAGAGAGGAGATTGGAGCTTCCTAGCAGGCGTGGAACCCAACACAAAGAGGCTAGAGCTCCTGGGTCCCCGGTATAGTGACCAAGCTGGCTAGAAGCTCTGGGCTAGAGGATGCCTTACGAGGCCTGGTCCTGATGACCCTGACTTGGCCTGGTCAGTGAAGCCAGGGAACTTACCACAAAGCACTCTTAAACCCAGGAGCCTGGCCCAAGGGCTGATCGTTTTTTGTTGTTGTTGTTGTTTGTTTTGTTTTGTTTTTTTGAAACACAGTTCTCTGTATAGTTCCCTGACTGTCCTGAAACTCCCTCTGGCCTCAAACTCAGATCCACCTGCCTCTGTCTCCTGAGTGCTGGGATTAAAGGCATTCGACACCACCTCTGTTGCCAGGGGCTGATCTATAGCTAACTGTAGAGGGGAACCTTTCCCATCTCCAGCCTTGGTTTACCCCTCTGCAAAACAGGATCGCCACACAAAGCGAGGTGTGTGGGCAAAAGCAAGGCAAGCCGGGCACTAGGCATAGGATGGAAAGAAGTGGTCACTTTCCAGCTCTTGCCAGGGCAAACAAAGATGTCCTAAAATTTAGTGCCTGTCCCTGACATCACAGTGGTAAGGCTGCTGAGAACAGGATCTGTATAAGCTAGGAACCCCTGACTGACACACATAGAACTCTCTGCTATCCCTTAAAAAATAACATGTAATGTTCCTTGCTCTAACTGAAACACAGCACATGCTTGTTAGAGAGATTTCAGGAAACACAGAAAACGCAAAGCCGGCATAAAACCACCCAGAATCTTAGTAACGGCAGCTGTTACTCTTGCAGGATTTTTCATCGTCTTCTTCTTCTCTTTGAGAGAGAAATCATCTTGTCTTTGGGACTCGCAGATTTGACTTATAGCTATAAGTCACCCAATAGTAGGTTGTGGGAGCAGACAAGATGGTGGGGACTGAGGTCCTAGGAGTCAAATTCCTGTAGTGACTCTGGGGACACAGACATGGATTCGATTGCACTCCTAAGGCAGGACAGCCACTTAAGAAGCAATTCTCAAGATGAGCAAGGACGGTTTAGGCACCACAGCAACTGATTTGCCCCGGGGCCTGGATATTGGACTATCCCACAGGTCTCCCTGAGACTTTCCAGCGTGATAGGTGTCTGATCCCTTCAAAAAAAAAAAAACAAAAAACCAACCAACCAACAAACAAAACCTTACATAGGGAGAAAGCTGTGTAAGTCTTCAAGTCTCCCAGGCCCAAGGTTCACCTTCAATGAAACCAGATAAGGAACAAACCCTGGGACAGGCTTCAGTGGCATTGAAAGTTGGTGACCTAGACTAGGATTGGAGTGTGGCCACACTTGGTTCATCTAAGTGCTGCAGGGCAAAGTGGGCCCAGACTGACATTCTATCAGGGAAAGATGCTCTGGACAGACAGGGACCCAGAGGACACACAGGAAACCTGTCCAAAATCAGGCCTTAGGGCAACCAGTCAGCTTCAGAACTGCTGGATTAACCCAGGCGCCCCTGGTGGGCAGGCCCTAAGCTGGTGCCTGGAGAATGCAGTTCCTCACCTCATGAATGTCCAACCGCAAGGGAGCTCTAAAAGCTAGGGGGTCTTGGGGCTGGATGGGGAGCCAACCCAAAACTAGTCCGACTTTAAGCGCCTAGAGACAGGGAGACCTGGAACATCGCTCTGGCTCCCTCCCGCACAGAAGACCAGCAAGTTAAAAATGCCACTATTTGCATGACCCCGCCTCTCCCCGCCCCTCCCGGGTGGCCGCCAGGGCTGACTATTTAAACTCTGGGACCGGAGGTGGGCCAGCGGTCCGCGGTCCTGTCTCGCGCCTTCCTAAGCAGTGCTGCGCCTAGAGTGCGGCGCGAGTTAGCGAGAGGCGACAGGCGACGGTGCGGCCAGTCGGCCGTGCGTGACTGCGGCCACCTGCCCGAGCACCCTGGTCCGCCCTCAGAGCCCGGCGATGCGCCGCGGCGCCGCATGGGCGCTGCTGCTGGCCGCAGCCCTGGGGCTCGGGACTCGCGGGGTGCGCTCTGCGGTGCCCCTCGCCGACTTCTACCCGTTCGGCACGAAGCGCGGCGACGCCGTCACCCCAAAGCAGGACGACGGCGGCTCAGGGCTGCAGCCCCTCTCGGTGCCCTTCCCGTTTTTCGGCGCCGAGCACTCCGGACTCTACGTGAGTAACCCCGAGCTCGAGGGGGCTCCAGGGAGGGCGTCACTGCCCTCCTCTCCAACTCCCGCTGCTGCTGCGGCCAGCGTCTTGGCACTGCGGCAGCCAGAGGTGGAATGAGGACAGCGCTTCCTCTCTCCCGCCGCCAAGGCCGGACAGCGGCTGGCTGGAGAGGCGTGGGCAGGGCGGGGCGAGCAGCCGCCAGGGCACCTAGGCGACAGCCAGGCCAGCGGAGCACGGCGCGCCCCTCCGGCTCATGGCCCGACCTGTTGGGACATTGGCAGAGTTATTCGCCAAGCATCCACAGAGCTACCAAGTGGAGACCCTCGCTCCTGTTCCTTCACAGAGCAATGTGGCAGTGGGTATATGGCCTCTGCTCACAGTTTTCCCAGTGGGGCATCTGGCTTGTGATGGTCTCAGCCCTCTCTAGGCTACTTCAGCCTCACAGGCAGTTAACACCCAAGCCCCGGGGCCAGAAGGAACTCTGGCGTGACATGCTTAATTGTAGAAGACCTGCGCTGGGCAGGGCTGGCAGCTAGGGGCAGTGTGGAGGGGTTTACGCCTCTCTCCTATTCTTAGTCCAGAGGTTGATCATGCAGGCTCAGACCCTCTAAACGGGATTCCCAAAGGTAATTCCTCTCTCCACCCCCAGACACGAATGCAGGGAAGGTGTCAGTGGATGACAAAGCCTGAATGCCAGTCTTCATGTTCCCAGGGTCTAACCCTGAGCCGATCACTTGTGCGCAACCAGGGGGATGAGCTGAGGGGAAGTGACCACTTAGCACCAGCCCTGACATCTGTGGAAACACCAGATCGGCTTAGAAACATCTGAGCCAACTTGGTCTACAGTTAAAACACCATCTTCTTAACCACAGCCTCTGCCACATCTAGTGCCAACCACCATTAGCACTACCACCTCCACTATCAGTACTACCACTGGCTCCTCACCTCTGCCACAAACAAGCACTGCCTCTTTCGGCCCCATATCGGCATCCCCGCCATCTTGAGCAATGCCTCCATCACCAGCCACACAGTCTGCATTCTCATCCTCCTGACATGGATCTTGTCCACCAACCTGTCCACCAACCACTACCATCTCCAAAACACCGATCCCTACAGCTGCCAGCATCAACCCGCACAGTCCACCACTGTGGCACTCCACAGCCTTCTTGTACCCACTCAGAATGGCCTCCTCACCTTGGTGTCAGGGTCTGGTGACATGAAGGGGAGGGCATGGAGAGAGAGGAGAGGCAGCCATCACTGAAAATCCTGCTGGCCTGGGACTTGTAAGCTGTAGACAGGAAGAACTGTGTTCAGGGTCTGCCCAGCAGGAAGAGGCCTGTACATCTCAGGAATGTGAAGACTCCTAACAGATCTCTGTCAATATGTTCTTTGAGCATTCTGGCTAGCCTTGAATTTTCCACTCCCACATCGCAGGTGAAAATATTATTGAAATGGTTGAACCTCTTAACATGAGAAACCAACCTCTGGCTCCTAGGAAACATACGCCCTACAGGAGCCTCTCCCTGAAACATACACTGTAAAAACAAACAAACAAAAAAACAACCAAAAAACCCCCGCTGTTGTGGACATGGTGTGCACAGTGTACCCTGTCTTTCCCTCTGCTCAATGGAAAATCAATGAAAAAGAAAGTGGAATTCTTCAGGAAGCCACGCTCATTTATCTAGCCTGAAACAGCTCTTGGGGCATGTGGGTAGGTGACTGTCAAGGCTATATGGAGAAAAGGAGGCATTGTCTCAAGAGCAGGGTGTCTGATGAGTGTCCCCAGGCCCCTCAGGCTGAGAGGATGCCCCTGCAACTCCACATAGCAAGATATGGCGTCAGCAGCTCTCCTTGCCCTCACAGCTTGGTTCAAAGTAGGCTTGTTGAAGGAATAAGTGAAAGAATGCATGCCCCAATTTTCTGTGTCACCCCACATCCCAGCGGAAATCAGAAGTGCCCTGCATGAGACTGGCGCTTCTTGTGTCTTCCTTAGAGAAATGCAGACATGTTCCCAGCATGACAGCTCTACCTTGATGGTGGCCCCTATCTAGAAAGGACCTTGTGCCCTAGTAACTGGCCCTGACATTACTGAGTGCACACGTCGCTGAGATTTTTGAAGCTCCTGAGGTAAGAAGTTCCTGGTGGATTTGGGGTACTGCCCACCGCCTGCTGGCTGGAACTTTTACTGCCAGACACTTAGTAAAGATTGAAGCTGCAGTATGTCCTGCTGGGTCTGAATTGTGTCTCACTTGGCACTGGGAGCTCCCACTGTGGCCTTGGGTAGCCTATGACCTGTCAGCTTCTAAGGGAGCGCCATGTGAGCCACGTCCTTCAGGGTGCTAGGCTCCTCCAAGGGCCAGGAGTCTGTTAAGGTGGTACAGTGGCTGAAGTGTGATCAGGGACCTCCCATTTGTGGATCCAGTCTGAGCAGGGTAAAGGCACTCTGGGAAGCCGTCTCCACCCATCCTCCAGGTAGCTCCTCCAGCCATGTGAAGGATCATGCACTCTGATCTTCCCTGACCATTGCACCTGAGAAACTACTTACTATACTGGTCTCTGGGAAAACTTTGGAGGCAGTGCATGAAATATAGAGCCTGGGGTGGGAAAACGGCAAGGATTTAGAGGTCAGAGAGTGAGCCCACAGGTGAGAAGGACAGTTAATAGTCAGCTTGACTCAAATTCTTCCTGACCAGAACATCAGTTCTCACACCCTTGAGGCAAGGCTTGATTCCACACCATCAGATGTGCTGACCTTCCTACCCTTACAGCACAGTCCATCTCTACCCTGCAGACACCGGGCTAGAACGGCGGTGGCTTCTCCTCCTCCTCCTC
>JAQHUG010000148.1:4509847-4538086 GCA_028555095.1 Dicrostonyx torquatus
TTTACATGCAACTTTGTCATCTTTGCTTTGTTGGTCCTCTCGTGAGCCTCAGTTTAACTCTGGCATAGTAAAAAACAATTTCTCCCTTTGATGCCAGGGTTTCCTTGGGCCTGGGTCTCAGCAGGTCACTGTGTGTGTCAGAGAGGATTTTCTAGATGGCCGGAGCTGGTAGCCAGGCATCCTGTACAGGGAAGGCTAGACTTAGGAAAGTAGAACCAGTCTGCGAGTGAGACGTGCAGGTGAGGAAGCTGAACTTAGGGTTCAGACGTATCCAGCTGCCTTCGTACTGTGCCCCCGCGGGGGAACCCAAATGGAAGTCCTCTTTGCTCTCTAGACCACTTCTCAGAATCTGCAGTCACTGTGGTCCAGGCTCTGTCCCATGCAAGTGCATCTTCATTGGATGCCCAGTTCCTAACCTTCCTTACCATCTGCCCTCTCTACTTGTAGACACAGCAGAGCTGAGAGCACCAATGTCTCTTCCCCTTTCCACACTTGCCTGGCTCCTCTAAGAGACCTTTCCTGAACAGGCCCCTCACTGCCAAGCCCTGCCTCTTTACTTCTCTGAATGTGGCTCTGACCCCCCAAAGGCCCAAGACAACAGGAGAAGGTGTGTAGAGATGATAGCGCAGACAGCAGCAGCCCGGCTAGGGCAGATGCGACTTCTTGTTCAGACTTCCAGAACGCTCACAGCACCATGCTGATGGTGGCCTTTATTCTCTATCTGGTAAGGGCAAAAGGGCGTGAAGTTGGATGTTTTCTATCCAGCCTGGTAGTCTCTCTTTTTCAATTGAAGCATTTGCATTTGCGTTTGATACCGGTTACCAGCTGGCTTAGCCTCCTGATTTACTATTCACATGTGAAATTAATTACTTTTCTCCCCAGTAGCATTTGAAGTAACTCCCAGTACTAGTCAGCAGGGGTGAAGCTCCTAGATGGGCACCAGCTCAATTTTTTTCATGTTCAATGATGTAAGTTATGTGTTCAGCAGTAGGACCTTACCATCGGGCTACAGACAGTAACCAACACCTTTAGCCCAGAATGTTGGGGGAGCATATGGGTCCCCTTTGGCCAACATTCTGTCTTCAAATAGAACTGCACTCCTTCAAATTCAATGTCAGGACCTTGAAATAGCATCCATCTATCTCCCCATGCTGCTGCAAGCTATTGCCATAGCTTCACATGAGTAATAAACCCAAATAATACACTGTTAATATTTTGCTATAAACAGCCAATTGTCATTTATAGAGACTTTAAAATTAGACAGTCTTCTCTGTTTACCCAGCTTTGCTGTTTCCAGATTTCATCACTTATGTACAGCAAGACTTCCTGTGACATTTCTTGTAGTATTCACTTGCCTGAGAAATGGGTTTGTTCACCTTTCCTTTGAGAGCTGTGTCTGCAGTGTGGCTGTAGAATTCTGGGTTGAACATTCTGTTTTTAAAGGAAGTGTTCCACTGGTTTTGCACAGTTCCTAACAGAAATGGCTCCTGCCTTTCTCGTGTGGCTAGACAGGGACTAATATCTCTTCTTCCCTCTGACTGCAAGATTTCCCTTTTGCTCCTGCTTCCCAGAGTTTGATTCTCAGGTGTGTTATTGTTGCATTTTTAAAAGTATTTCTTCTGCCCAAGGTTCATACATATTTAAGCCTCTGGTTATATGATTTTCATGAAATTTGAGAAACTTCTATTATCTTCAATTAATTCTTCTGTTCTTTGCTGCCCTCACTGTGGGCACATCCTACTGTGTGCTGCTGCCCAGAGCTCACCGAAATGTTCTTCTGTCATTGGTAGTCCCTTCCTCTGGACCCTTTATTTTCAGTAGAATTTTCTATTACATGTTATTGATTTGCGAAGATGGGGCACATAACATAGCACACATTCGAAGGCCAAAGGATAATCTGCAGGAGTTGGTTCTCTCCTTTCACCATGTAGGTTTCAGGGGTAGAATTCAGGTAACCAGCTTTAGAGGTAAACACCTTTACCTGCTGAGCCATCTTGTTGACCTGATTTGGGATGTTTCTTTCCTTTTTTTCATTTTTCTGTTTTCTATTTTCTTCCTTTTATTTAAAATACGTTCTGTTCTCATATAATAGCATATTGTATCCTAATTATGATTTTCCTTTCTTCTTTTCCTCCCAATTCCTCTCCCATCTCCTCCCCCAAAAGATTTATTCCCCTTCTGCCTCTTATTAGAAAATAACAGGCTTTTAACAGATAATAATAAAATGTAATAAGATAAATTTTTTAAAAAACTATTACATTGAAGTTGGATAAGAAAAACCAACAGAAGGAAAAGATCCCAGGAGAAGGTACAAGAATCAGAGACCCACTCATTCACTAAATAAAAAGTCTAATAAAAACACTAACCTGGAAGCCATAACATAAATGCAAAGGACCTGGTGCAAACCCAGGCAGGCCCTGTGCATGCTGCTTCAGTCTCTGAGTTCACGTGAGCTCTGATCATATTGATTTAGAGGGTCTTGATTTGGTTTGGTTTTATTATTGTTTTTTGTTTGTTTTTTGCATGTGTTGTTTTACTGTTGGCCCAGCGACCACACCTGAATCTACTGCTGTTTCAGCCACTGACTGCAGCTCCACCATCACTCTCCCGCTGCTCAGGCCAAGCCTGGCAACCCTTCCCACCAGAACTGCGTGCAGCAAAATTTAGTTTTTAACTTAGTCTCTATCATTCTATTTTGCCAATAAAGACCCAGGAATCAGATGCTGGGGTGAAAACCTGATAGCTCAGAGAGGCCCGAGAAGCAACCAATTGACCTTCCTCCTTACCCAATAAGTGAGAGCCTCTCCTTCCATGCCAAACCAAAGACCACCAAACCAAAGTCCCTCCCTACTACTTCCTGTGCATTTCTCTGTTTTCCAGACTCCTTCTAATTCTCTATGCCTACTTCCTGTCAACTAGTTGCTGGCTCTGCCTCCTAACCCAAGGTTTTATTTAATTAATGCAAACTGAGGTTTCACAGTGTGATCAAATATCCCACAATGTGTGTGTGTGTATGTGTGTGTGTGTGTGTGTGTGTGTGTATCTGTCTGTCTTCCATCTCCTCTGGCTCTTACACTCTTTCTGCCTACTCTTCTATGGTGTTCCCTGAGCTCTGAGAGGAGAGATTTGATGGAAACATTCTATTTAGGGCCAAATGTTCCAAAGTCTCTCACTCTCTGTGTCATGTCTGGCTGTAGGTCTCTGTGTTTGTTCCCGTATTCTTCAGGAGAAGCTTCTTTGATGCTGGCTGAGCAAGGCACTGATTTATGAGTATAACAAAATGTCATTGGGAGTCATTTTATTACTACAACTTTTTTTAGACCAGTAGTATTTGGTTTTATCCTAAGTCCCTGGGCTATCTATCTAGTCTCTGGTTTTTGGTCACTCAAGCAGTGTCAGGTTTGGGCTCCATTTCATGGAGTGGGCCTTATGTCAAATCAGATATTGGTTGGTTACTCCCACAAGGTTTGTGCCACCATTGCTCTAGCATATCGTGCAGAAAGGACACCATTGTAGACTGAAGGGTTTGTGGCTGGCTTGACGTTTATGTTTCTCTTTTGGTAGAATGCAGAATATCTTCCTGTACCAAAGACACTAGCATGTAAAGATGAAGGCTCTCTGTAGGTACCAGCTCAAACTCTCTATGTTCAATGAGTTGTGTAGGTGTTGTCTTCAACAACGGGGTCTTTTTGTCAGCTTATGGAGAGCAACTTATTGTCTTGGCAATAGCCTGGATTGTTTGGGGATTCCCATGGGCCCCCTTTGGCCAAGAGCCCAAATTAGGTATCCCAGTCCCAGCACTGGAACTGGAAGCTTCATTTGGTGACAAAGAGATGTCCTGTTGAGATTCTGTCTCCCCATCATTTGGGGATCACCGTGTGTGTGTGTGTGTGTATGTGTGTGTGTATGAAGGTAATCTAAATGAAATAGATCTCTCTCTGTGTGTGTATTTTTAGAAAGCTTCTGCTGTATTAGGTTTCCATACCATTCTTCAAATTGACCTTAATTTTATCACTTTCTGTAGTCTCATCCTCAATCTCCTCTCTCCTTCCCCTCCTCACCTGATCCTCCTATTCCAGCCCCCCATATCCAATCATACTTTTCTATTATATTTTCCTTTTTTTAAAAAAAAACAAGAAGATCTATCTGTAACCTCTAGTCTCTTACTCTATACCTACTCTCTGTGATTCTACAGATTGTAGCTTGGTAATCAATGACTTAACAGCTAATACCCCCATATAAGCAAATACATACCAGAATTGTCTTTCTAAGTCTGGGATATCTCACTCAGGATGACTTTTTTTTTCTAGTTCTGTCAATTGGCCTGCAAATTTTATGATGGAATTTTTTTAACAGCTAAGTAATACTTCATTGTGTAAATGCCCCACATTTTCTTCATCCATTCATCTATCAAGGGATGTCTAGGTTGTTTCCACTTTCTGGCTGTTATGAATAGAGCAGTGATGAACATGGTTGAGGAAGTGTCTTTGCAATAGGATGAAGCATCCTTTGTGCATATGCCCGAGAGTTACCACTGGTCTGGCTGGATCTTGAGGTGATCTGTCGACTGGGTGTTTCTAATTGTTGTGTTTTCATGGTCACTGATAGTCTGATCTGCAGTGGTCAGTCCTCCTATTCATATCATTCAGTGGCCTTTGTTTTGCTTTTGTCCTTGTTTTCAATTCTGAGAATTAAACACAGTGTTTGGGGAATGCTAGATAAGTGTTCTGTCACTTAGGTACATCCTCAGCCCTTGTTTTTTCAGGACAGGATCTCACTATATGTCTTAGACTCACTTTGAAGTTGTAATCCTCCTGCCTCAGCTGCCCCAGTGCTAAGATTACAGGCATTTGCTAGTATGCCTGACTCAATGTATTTTTATTTTAGCTTTTTATCTGTTTGAGTGTACATATTCACAAGTGTGAGTGAGCATCCGTGTTTGTGTGTGTGTGCATGTATATGTGTGTAGACCAGAGTGAACCCCGGACATCTTCCTCTGTCTCAAAAAACTGAAGTCTCTCATTAGCCTGGAGCTCACCAGTTCAACTAGACTGGATGGCCAGGAAGTTCTAGGGAGCCACCCATTCCTTTTCCCCCAGCACTGGGATTACAAGTGTGAGCCACCACACTCAGCCCTCCTCCTCCTCTTCTTCTCCTCCTCTTCTCCTTCTCTAGGAGTGTTCTAGGGCTCACACTCAAGCCTTCATGCTTGTGTAGCAAGTGCTTTACTGAGTGAGCTATCTCCTAGCCCTCAGCTGTTTTATTTACTGATAGTTTTATTTGGATTGTTTCTGCATCTTTTATTTCTCTTTTCCTTTCATTGATGTCTTATATTTATAATAGTTGCTTCAGTACTAATTTTAGAAAGTAATTTTAATGAAGTACTTTGACTATACATAGGCCTGAAAAATAAACTAAAAAGAATAGCAAACAAATACGGAATTCTGAATGTAGTTCTGTGCTTCACTGAGGTATGTGTTTGTAGCTCTGAAACTAATGAATGGAAGGGTAAACATATGGAGAATAATGTGAGTGTCCTAGTTTCTTCCTGTGACTGTGATGAAACACTAACAAGAAGAAGGAGGAGGAGGAGGAGAAGAAGGAGGAGGAGGAGGAGAAGAGGAGGAGGAGAAGGAGAAGAGCAGGAGAAGGAGGAGAAGGAGAAGAAGAGGAGGAGGAGAGGAGGAGGAGAAGGAGAAAAGGAAGAGGAGAGGGAGAAGAAGAGGAGGAGGGAGAAGGAGAAGTGGAGGAGGAGGAGAAGAAGGAGAAGGAGAAAGGAGAAGAGGAGGAGGAGAAGAAGAAGAAAGGATTTATCTAGCTTACACTTCCAAGTCACAATCCATCATTAAGGGACATCAGGGCAAGAGCCATGGAGAAATGCTGTTTGCTGGCTCATCCTCTGGCTTGCTTGCTTGCAAGCTCGTGCCTAGCTAGCTTTACTATACATCCCAGGACCACCTGCCTTGGTGTGGTACTGCCCACACCAGGCTGGACCCTCCTGCAATCAATTGGTAATCAAGACAGCTCATCTACACATGGGGTCACAGGCCTCTCAGATCTAGGTAATTCCTCAGTGAGAGCTTTCCTCTCAGATGACTCTGGGCTATTGAAAAGTTGACAAAGCTAAATAGGACAGTGAGCATCACTGTTAGAGATGACAATTGCAGATTCAGAGAGGAGGAAGCACAAATAAAGTGTGGCTTTGTGTCGGGTTTGAGTTGGACGGATCATTTTAAACATGCAGTACCTACATCTCTGTATGTATTGTGATAATGGATCCCGATGTGGCTATATATGCATGACATATGTACATATGCACTTATGCAGTCATGTCAAATAGTCCCCCAGGGTGATAAACAGAGCTGAAAATTCCCATCAGCCAAGAACATTATGGTGACTTCGTGCAACACATTACTGGTGTGCGTGTGATGAGGAAAGCTGTCTACACAGTGCATCAAGCAAGTTAGGCTGCCTAGCCAGCAAGCCCTGGGGATCCGGTTTCTACCCTCCTCAGTGCTGGGATGGCAAGCATGCCATGACACCTATCTTTTTAATGTGGGTTCTGAGGATCAAAACGCATGTCCCTGTGCTTTTGAGGCAGGACTGAGCCATCTTCCCAGCCTGACGTGTGTGTGTGTGTGTGTGTGTGTGTGTGTGTACACTTTTTACAAATCAGGGCGAGCTATTTGCTCAACCAGCCTTCCATTATTAAGCCCCACTGTATACAACCACGGCCCTGCCCCCTTGCACTTGGGAATCAGTACATGCTCGTGTCTCCTAAAGGCTCTGTAGGCCTGGCTAAGAGTACAAAGAGAGAGACTGAGGCAGCTTCTAGGCAGAGCCCTGACCCTGAACTTCCACACCAAGGTCAGCCTAGCCCACATTGTCTTCTGAGCTTGTACAGAGCTTGTCAAGGGTCAGACATAACCCCTCGGGCTTGTGAGACTGACCTTGGGCAAACATCTGCCACCTTTGCTAGATGGCAGGATGGGAAGTGGAGCAGGCCCAGGAGCCTTAGAGGCCCACTGGGGATGAGGACTGGGATGAGATCCCAGAAGTCCCAGCTCTGTGTGGGAAGCAGGAGGCCACAGGCTTTGTCTGGAAAGTCTACCTCTGACATGGACGCCACAACACTGCTGGAAGGCCATCAAGGCCCAAAGTCTCAAGAGAGTACAGGAGGCAAATGGCCTAGCCAGGGACGGACACAAAAAAGGTTTGGACACCAGGCAAGGTACAGTCATAACTCACTGGCCGGGCATGTCCAGGGGATTGGATTCTGGCTCTGCTGAACGTGAAATTTAAGGAGCATCTGACCAATTGAAGGTGACACAATGGCTCCATTTACATAGGACAATTCGAGACAGCTGGAGATAGAACATGAGAGAGAGCATCACTGGCCACATTCAGTCACAAACTTACACCAAGTACAGGTTCTACGTTATCAGAAAGTGGTAACTGAGGACGGAGGGCAAGAGAAAGGATGTACCCCTCCCAACCTGAGCACAGACTGCAGCTCAAAGGACCCCCTCCTCCTGACTGTCCCTACTGACTCTCCTGTCCCTCCCACAACCATTTATACAGCTCTATGATGCCTAACCCTGTACCTAGGTGTTTTGCTGGGGGTGGGGTGGGGAGACTTTCCCTCCATAGCTGAGAAGAAAGGATGCTCACACAGCAGCCCTCCCCGCCTGCTGCCCAGGATACCAGCCCCCACTGTGCCTGCAGAAGGAATCTTAACTGCCCAGAAAGCTACCAGGAAATGAATGACATACCTACAGTCATCAAAACAAGTGTCAAAAGCCTGGGGTCAGGAGAGCTTTGTTATTTGGGCTAGGAGAGAGAAGTCCAAGCCAAGGGAAGGAACCCAGGTGACGCCCTCTCTGATCTGATGTTTGCATAACTGGAGCAGCCTCTCTGGTGAGCCAGAGCCCCTACCCAGAGCAGCCTCTGGCCTTGGACTCCAGGGTGTTGGCCCAGGCTCAGGCCACATTGCACTTAGTCTCTCAGGCCATTTCCACGTTCCTGACTTCAAACAAGTCGGAAATGCCAACAGCCCGGCCTCTCCGCTTCCTCCAGCCAGGGCGGCCTTCCGGCAGGAGCCAAAGGGGGGAAATGGGGGTGGGGGGAGGCAATAGGAGAGTGTGGATGTGCTGGCATGTAGGCAGCCCCACACCATCCAGGATGCTCCGCCTCCTCCACCTCCCGCTGTGTTCACAGTCACTGCTGCTTCCTGAGACCTCCTGGCCTCCCAAGGCAGCTGGGCAGCTGGACAGCTGACAAGGAATCTTCCCGGGAAATCTCAGCCTGCTTCACCACAGCCTGGTCCTGGTAAAGCCAGCTACAGTCAAGGAAGGGAGGGCACCCCTGTGAAGCAGGGACCATCTATACTCACCTCTGTCCACTGCAGACTTTCCCAGCAATCATCCTGAAAGGTCCTCCTGGGACCTGTCACCCACGCTGGACTGTGATATGACATCCAGGTGGCAGTCTTGTTTAATCTCAACAACAGGTG
Organism: Dicrostonyx torquatus; assembly: GCA_028555095.1. Taxonomy (NCBI): domain Eukaryota; kingdom Metazoa; phylum Chordata; class Mammalia; order Rodentia; family Cricetidae; genus Dicrostonyx; species Dicrostonyx torquatus. The sequence continues at coordinate 4,518,360 of JAQHUG010000148.1, forward strand.
CTCAGCCTGAAGAGAAGACAATGTTCCTGAACTGGCCCAAAAGCTGCAGGTCCCAAAGGAGACCTGGGAGCGGCCAACAGGAAGGCCTTGCCTAACTTTCAGGGAAGGGCTGGGGAAGGCTACGGTTGTGAACCAAAGCCAGGCATGTAGTAGCATCCTCAGCCTGCCAGATCCCTAGAGAACGTGGCCCCCTCCTTGCCCAGGGTGTCAGGCTTCCTGGGGGGCTAGCATTTCTGCAGGTGTCTAGATGAGTATCAACACGGCTCCTCTTGGGACAACATCTGGACTCATGATCAGGTTTTTGAGGAACCAGCGGCCAAGCAGCAGACTTTCTGGTAGTCACCTCTGAAGCCAGAACAATACATGACAGCTATTCATCATGTAGGAATGCCTGGCATCCACAGTTCCCAGGGGCATCAGTCAGGGACTCAAGTCTCATTCATTCTCCTTGTTTTCCATAGTGTACTGCATGCTTCACAGAGTGGTACTGAAGTACAGAAAAACTATAATAAACTTGATATCTGGGGAGACACAGCATCTCTCAGGACCTGAAGGAGAGGGCTACCAAATAATCCCTGGATATCAGGCCAGGGCCTTGCGTACCTCCACAAGAGATTCATGGACCCCATCTAGAGAAAGGAAGCCCACAAAGCTCTGCCCAGGAAAGCGAGCTTGCCAGCCCAGCATCTGGGCCCCAGTACCTGCTTGGCTGTGCTCCTGGTACTGCCCTGTCCTGGCAGGGGAACAGCACCAGCTTGTTCTGCCTCCTTCCTGGACACCCGCACCCCCGACTCTGGTCCTGCTCCTCCTACCCTGAGAAGAAGAGCCGCAGCAGTCTGGGGTGGAACATAGGAGACCACAAAGGCCAGAGGTCTCTTCTGTACACATGGCACACCTCACACCGAGGCAGGAAGGAAAACTTAGGAAGCTGCGAGCGGCCAAATGAGTGGGTGGCTGTGGGGAGGGGCAGTGCCGCAGGATCCCACCCTGCAGGTAGCCCATCTCCATTGGTCGCCCAAGTCCAGTCCCAAAGACACTGACCCCACACACACTCAGGCAGAGTCGCCTTTGCTACCTTTGCCTTCTAACCCTCACATCTTTAATTTTATTTTATGTGGATTGGCATGAAGGTATCAGATACCCAGAAACTGGAGTTACAGACAGTTGCTAGCTGTCATGTGGGTGCTGGGAATTGAACCCAGGTCCTCTGGGAGAACAGTCGATGCTCTTAACCACTGAGCCATCTCTCCAGCCCCTCAGAAAGGAATTCTTGATGAGTACTAAGAACAAGGAAATGTAACACAGACCCTGCTTGTCTTCCCTTCCGGAAAAGGCCCAGAGCTGCCCACTCTACCTGCACCCCACCTCTGGGCAGCCATCTCTGTCCAGCCCCTGCACATAGCATTAACAAGGCCCCTCCAGCTGGGCGGTGGTGGCGCACGCCTTTAATCCCAGCACTCAGGAGGCAGAGGCAGGTGGATCTCTGTGAGTTCAAGACTGGTCTACAAGAGCTAGTTCCAGGACGGGCTCCAAAGCTGCAGAGAAACCCTGTCTCGAAAAAACAAAAACAAACAAACAAAAAAACAAAAAAAAAACAAGCCCCTCCACAATCTACTCTAGCCACAAACAAGCCACCTTCCTTCCTTCACTGTGTCCAGGGTGGCTCGTCCCTGCTCTTGATGGCACTGTCTGCTCCTCTTCGTTACTGTGTGACTGGAAGAATAGACTATGAGATATTTATGTGTTTTACAATGCTAGACAGTTGGGGCTGTTCTGGGGTTTGTTTTAGTTAAAATTTGCAGCTTTATTGAAGTAAAATTGGCAAAATGATCTAAGTATTCAGGTTTTATGCAACACAGTGATTTTGGGTATGTTGAGAATGACTGCCGGAAGCATTCCTTCACGTACGCTTCCACAGGTGGGAGGTGGTATCAAACAAATGATACTGCATTTCTAATGCTGCCAACACCACTGGACTGGAGCACTTACATAACGAAATACTGAAGACTAGAATGCCATTCCAGCTGCTGCTTTTCGAGCCCACTCCACTCTCCAAATCTTAAAGCCACACTTCTACTCCCGCTCTGTGAGTTTAGTGTTCTCAGATTCCACACATGAGCTCACGTGGCAGTTGTCTTTCTGGACCCGGTTATTTCACTTCTCCTGGTGTCATCCAGGCTCAGCCATGTTGTTGCAAATGGGAGACTGTTTTCTTTTACAGCTGAGAAGTATTCCAGTGTGTGTAACCCTAACCCTAACCCTGTGCATATGTATGTGCGTGTGTATGTGTGCATGTACATCCATATATGTTCATGGGTGTGCATTCGTGGGTGGGTGTGAGCACGTGTAGGTGAGTGCATATGGTGTGCGCATGTGTGTGGGTGTGCATGGTTGTAAATCCGCTTGCTGTTGAGGCCGATGGCTTGAGTTCAGTCCCTGGAACTCCTATCATAGAAGGAGCGAACGACTCCCACCGTTGTCCACTGACTTCTACATGCATACATAGCCTCCCTCACCATACTCATAAAAAACTAAATAAATGTTTTTAGTGGGGGTGGGGCTGGAGAGATGGCCCAGTGGTTAAAAGCACTGGCTGTTCTTCCAGAGGACCCGAATTCCTTTCCCAGCACCGACATGGCAGCTCAGAACTATGATTCCTGTTCTAAGGGATCCAACACCCTCATACCAATTCACATAAAATAAAATATTAAAAATGAAAAAATAAGGTGAAGGGCAATATAGGGGGAAACTCAGTGTTCTTCTCTGGCCTCTTTAGATGTATACATATGTGCACACACATATACATACACACATGCATACACACACAAAAGAAAAACTGAGACCATTTTAAGAACACAAGTTAGATGGACATGCTCTAATAGATGTTAAAACTTACCGTGATGGATGGGTAAAGTCCAGGAGGCCTCAACCCTTCACAAAGAACTGTAGTCAACTAAGGAATGCTGAGAGCAGGAGAAACTCTTCCTTGGGGAAGAACACAAGTTGGTCATCTAATACCAAATGGTCAGGCCTGAAAACTTAGATACAAAAAGCATTATCAGAGGCTGAGCAGGTTGTAGTTGAGTATTTAGGAATATTTATGCATATACATATACGTATGTAACAACAATTAGTGGAAAAGAGAGGCCATTAATTTGTAAGAGAGCAAAGAGGGGTATATGGGAGGGTTTGGAGGGCGTCTGAACCTGGAGCTCTTCATCCTCTGGGATTGGCCATACCCAGCTTTATGTGTGTACTGGGGATTTTCTCCCTCAATTGTAATTTAGATTGATGAAAATTAGTTTAACCGTAAATAAATTTGTTTCTAATGTAAGTCACATCTTCCTAACAAAACCCCAGTTTGATAACCATGAGTAACTTATCCCACGTACATATCTCCAGACTCAGACGGTTACAAACGTGATGCTCTCAGTAACTGTCCATCCAGAACAGGTCATGTGAACCTCATAAAGAGTTCCTCTGTCTGCACTTCTTTACTGAGTGTCTGGGGACAGCACTAAGGCCCATGTAGATGCCTCACACATCGTGGGTTTGCTCTCTTAGCTTGGCTCTTACTGCAAGCCTGCTCTTCATCCCCAAGAGGACAATATTTCATCTCTCAAGGCTGAGCTCTGCAAACACAATCCTAGGAAATGACCTTGTTGTTAGCCAACAGGGACTGGCATTCTTGTTTCTGGCAAAAGTCTAGGCTCAGGGCCACAGTGAATGCTCCCTCATCAGGCTACCCCTCGCCCCACATATTCTTGACCAAACATTTTACCAGAGAACATTCTGAAGTGCCCCACCGTGATCACGAAGTAGCCTGTTTCCATTTGCCCTCTCATCTACTGAGACCCCGTTAGGAGCGTTCAGGTGAAAAGCTATTTCATCTGCCTGATGTGTGTGAAGTAATGTTTACTGCTAGTGATCCATTTGCCCTCATGGTCTCTTTCATTTGATGATAATACAGCCACGCCAGCTTTCCTTTGGCAAGCATCTGGTTTATCTTCAAACTAGAACCTTTCATTCATTTTAACTTTTCATTCATTTTAACTGGAACAGATGTCTTCATCTCTATCTCTCATGCTGTTTGTTCCCTCTGACTGACAATTGATTCTGTCTCTGTCCCTGACTGTTTGTTCTATCTGGTCCATCCTTAATATTTTTCATCATATTTTGAGTATTTTAACTGCCCTGGCTTATCTCTCTCTATCAAGGATGTTCAGCTCCTGGGGTCTCAACGACTCTCCAGATGGTACAATATAACCTATAATACATCATGAGTCATTACTAGGCCCCGTTGTACCTTTATCCCCATTGGAACAGCTGTGGCCTGAGGGGACCTCAGTTTGATGCCTTTCCCAGTCTGTATGCTTTTTCTGTCTTGAGTTTTAATTTGTAGATTTTTCTCACTAATTCATTAACTATAGTGTTCCTTTTGGTCATTGTCCACTTGGATTTGAGCTCTAGCTTCTGCCTTCTTTCCTTCTTAAATCTCCGACCTTACATTTCCTGCCAACTTGAAATTGACCCAACTTCTTTAAATGTGGGTCTATATTTGTAGGTATGCCTTTGTTACTGCTTGTGTGAATTGCCTTCACTTGACTTCTGAGTCTAGGGCTTTCTGTTGGCACTGTTGTCTGGTGCACTGGAGATGTAACTCCACTGTTCTCAAGCTTCCATAGTTCCCAGGAAAAGTCAGCTGTCAGGGCATGAGCCTCCCCTGACTTGTTAGCTCTCTTCTTTCAGAATGGCTTCCTGTTGTTGGCTTCCTACTTTTCTAGCACAGGTTCAGTGTGGCTTTATTTTTGTTTTCCCAGCTACTTGATCCCTGAGGTTATTGAATGTACAGCTCCATGTCCTTCATCAATCCTGGAAGGCTCTCGCACTGTCTGTTTCCTTTCCTTCTCTCTGGTGTTTGTGCTAGTTCTTTTGTGTCTCTCACCTTTGTTCTATTTCCTCCATCTTGTCATCCATGTGCTCAAAACAGACAGTTTCTTAACTGACCTGTCTTTTGGTTTCAGTCCACTGCTGTTCTGTAATTGTATCAAATCGATTTTGAAATCTTGTTAGTTTATTATATGTATTTAATTCCTGGTTATATTCGGCTTTGGAAATACCTTCTTATTTTTTTTTTCAGGTTTTTTGAGACAGGGTTTCTCTATGTAGCTTTGGAGACTATCCTGGAACTTGCTCTGTAGACCAAGCTGGCCTCGAACTCACAGAGATCCGCCTGCCTCTGCCTCCCAAGTGCTGGGATTAAAGGTGTGTGCCACCACTGCCCAGTTGAAAATACCTTCTTTTATAATTATCATCAAGATTTTTTATCACAACCATTTTCTCCCAATTTTTTATTGTAATAAAATATACAGCTTCAGTTTTAGGTATAAACAGCTCAGCAGTGTTATGGTGCATTTAATTGCTGTGTGAACCATCACCATCTGCTGTGCTCTTCCACAACCTGGATCTCACAACCCTGACTAGGGACAAGGTACTGAAGAAAGGACAGACCCACAGACACATGGACAGAGAGCTGAGTTATCTGCTGGAGAAGCTGCAGTACCCTGGCAGCTCAGCATGTCTATTATATACTGGGAGCTGAGGTTATTGTGTGCAGCTGAGCAGAAAACAGGCTTGGCTCATCTTGGTAGGAGCAGTCTCTGCAGGAGAGCAGTCTTCAGAATGTAAATATCTAGAGGGAGAAAGCTATGGTGGACATTTTCTGCACACATTGTCAACATTTGTACTCAGACCCAAGGAAGCCTTTGCTGCTCCCATGGATCTGAGGCATCAGGGTCCTAGACATGACTGTGTCCGTGCCAACAATACACATTCACTCAGGACCTTAATCCCTCCCTATAGCCACCATCCATCCAAGCAAATCTTTGTATCTTCCAAAACTGAAACCCTATACTGATTAAGTAACAATTTCCCATTGCCTCCTTCCATAGCCCATGAAAAATACCAATCTTCCTTCCACCTCTGTGAATTTAATGGTCTGGAGGCTTTGATTAAATGGAGTCATGCAGTATTTATCTTTGTATTTCGCACATCAGGATGCCATTAAATTTCATCCACATTATCTCATGTCAAGGTGTTTTTCCTTTTAATAACGCCCCATTCTTTGCATGTGCTATGTCGTCTTACTTATACATTTGTTCATCAGTAGACCCTTGGGTTGCTTCCAGTGTTTAGATATTGCCAATAATACTGTGATATAAATGATGCCATACAGTGCTAGTACAGGTATCCTCAGAATGAAGCCCAGAGTATGACCATGCACCACTGCCTGACACCCTATGAGATCAGAGCTAGCTGCAGTCTACCCTAGTGCTGTAGCAAAGTATCTTACACTGTGCAGCCTAGAAGCAATAGAAATTAATTAACAGTCCCGGAGCCCGAGAAGTCCAAAGCACTACCAGAATCCATAACTGGTGAGGCCCACCTTCTTGTTCATAGATGGGAGTCTTGCTGTGTCTTCACATGGCAGAAGGGACCCTGGGCTTCTTTCATAAGGGCATTGATACCATTCACAAGGGCTTGACCCTCATAACTGCACCCTTGACTTAACGATTTTAACACATGGCAGATAGTATAGCCAAGTCTCAGAGGTGAGAAACCCAGAATGCAGAAAGGCAAGCTAAATTGTCTCAGATTGCACAGCTAGTGAGTTGCAGAGCAGGGGCCAGGGCCTCCTGACCATCCTGAGGTCCAAACACACTGCTCAACTTGACCATCACAGACTTTCCAAGCCATGCTGGTTCCTGAGCCTCCTGTTTACTATCACGCACTTGGCTCAATGAAAGAATGCTGACCCCCAAGCCGGGCAGTGGTGGTGCACGCCTTTAATCCCAGCACTCGGGAGGCAGAGGCAGGCGGATCTCTGTGAGTTCGAGACCAGCCTGGTCTACAAGAGCTAGTTCCAGCGCAGGCTCCAAAGCCACAGAGAAACCCTGTCTCGAAAAAACCAAAAAAAAAAAAAAAAAAGAATGCTGACGCACCTCCCAAGGCCTCTGGCTAGAGTATGGCCTGGGTAGCAACCAGAGCCACTTGTTAGCAGCAGGTCAGAGCCTGGCCCTGAGTACATGATCTGCATGAGAGGATAGAACAGGACCACATGGTTCCATTTCAGGGGTAAGGGGCTGCTAGCCAGCCTGGGATGCCTGCCCGAGCTGGATGATTCTTAAAGGATGCTGGGGGTAGGACAACTGAGATGCCCCTGGGTTGACTACCTTCTGCAGTGCCCAGTCCATGCCCATCCTGGTTTTCTGCCTCACAGGTGAATAATAACGGGATCATCTCCTTCCTGAAGGAGGTTTCTCAGTTCACCCCTGTGGCCTTCCCCATTGCCAAAGACCGCTGTGTGGTAGCAGCCTTCTGGGCAGATGTGGACAACCGACATGCAGGTGACGTCTACTACCGGGAGGCCACTGACCCGGCCGTGCTGCAGAGAGCCACAGAGGACATCAGACGGTACTTTCCTGAGCTCCCGGACTTCTCTGCTACCTGGGTTTTTGTTGCCACCTGGTACCGTGTGACCTTCTTTGGAGGCAGCTCCTCTTCCCCCGTGAGTCCAGGTGGCTGTGTGGCCTGGGAGGGAGGCTGTGTGGTTGGGACCCTGCCAGATGGTCTACAGCCAGAGAGGACTCTGGGCTTAAGGTCCTGTCACTTTTTTCTGAGATCACAGGGCCAGGGTGGAGAAGGACAGAGCCTCACCCTTCCAGGGCCAGCACAGTAGTTCGCATGAGGGAGCTGCATAGGTTCTAGGAGGATTACTGTTGGAATGGCTTAGTTCTCGAACAGTTCCAGAGTGGGCAGAGGGAGGGAGGGTCTGTTCTCGGCGGGATACTTTTTGTTTGTTTGGTTCTTGTAGGTTTGGTGTGTGTGTGTGTGTGTGTGTGTGTGTGTGTGTGTGTGTGTGTAAGAGAGAGAGAGAAAGAGGTGTATTCATGCATGTATCTTCAAGTGAGCATGCCTATGGACAGGCCAGAGGAAGACATTAGGTGTCCTGTTCTGTGTCATTTTCTCCTTTATATCATCTAGACAGCGGCTAGCAGTAAACTTTGGGCTAGGCTAGCAGCCAGCAAAACTCAAGCAATCCCCTCTGTCTCCACCACCCCAGCACTGGGCCACACAGGCTTATGTGCAGCCATGTTTCAGTGTGTACTAATGCTGGATATTCATTTTCACACTCGTGTAGCAAGCACTTGTACAGCTGAACCACCAGCACAACCCTTGCTGGCGTTTTATTTGTTTGTTTGTTTTTGGAATAAGGTATCATGTAAATCAGGTTGGCTTCAAACTCACTATGGAGCTGTGGATGACCTTCAATTCCTGACCCTCTCACCTCAGGCTCCAGAGTGCTGGGTCTACAGGTGTGTGCCGGCACACCTGACTGTTCTGTTTCACTCCTTGATGGTAGTAATCAGCTAGATGGAGTGGCTGAGCCCTTTGTGTCTTTGGTGAGTGTGATTGACTGATGTTACCCATCCAGATGGGTACTTTCCAGCACTTACCATACGTAGGCCTATTCTGGATACTGAGCCACATGGAAAGAGGCCCTGAGATTCAAGTGACCTTTCAAAGCTGTTTACTCACACAGCAAGGGCCTTGGTAAGGGCACCTTCTGGGTAGCAGGCAGTGTCCCGAGTAGTGGATGACAGCCCTGGAAAGAACTAACAAGACAATCCCACACTGTGGGGTTTATACAGGTCCCTAAAAACACTCAGAAGTGCAGTCTGCCCAGGTAGCACCTGCTGGGGAGGCTCATCAACACCAGGTGGATCTGTGTATCGCAAGGCTCTACAGCCCGACCACTGACCTTTGTGACCGTCACCCTTCCTGCCACCCACAAAGTATTAGCATCCATCTGTTTACTGTCTCTCCTGCAAATTATATGTAAGAATGATTCCCGCTCAGCTCTTCATTGTTTCCGATGGTTGAAACAACGTTAGACTGTGAGAAGGGCCCCCGTACTACCAGTGCCTTATGCATGGCCCTTCGAGATTCTGCTGCGACACACGTCTCCAGGACAGGCTGTTGCCCTCACAGGGTCTCCTACAGACGTCCATTTGGAGCTGCCTGTTCCCTGCACCCCAGATAAGCGCTCTGTTATTTTTTTTTCTTTGCTAACACTGCAGGCAAATCAAGGAATGCTTTTTTTAAAACTTAGATATCTTTGGCTTCTACAAATGTTAGATTTTTTTTTCTAGTATCATTACTAGGGCTAATGTACTTATTCATGCCTTGTGCCAATTTCTCTTAATACTTATGGTCCTTTTCTATTGTTCTAAGTTCCTCTGGATATGAAGGATAACAGCAGTCTTATCTGCTGTATGTTATTAATACATTTTTTTTGCTACTGTCTGCCAAACATTTTAATATCACAACATTCTTCCCACTCAGAGGCTTTTGTCCATAAATGTATTGATCTCTCTTTTGGTCTTTGCTATTAGTAAGCATCATGGAAGTCCTTCTCTGAGATGCAACATATTACCCGGTGTTTTCTTCTAGGAATTCTGTGATGTTTGTTTTAAAAACATATTTGAGCCAAGCGGTGGTGGCGCACACCTTTAATCCCTGCACTTGGGAGGCAGAGGCAGGTGGATCTCTGTGAGATGGAGGCCAGCCTGGTCTATAAGAGCTAGTTCCAGGACAGGCTCCAAATCTACAGAGAAACCCTGTCACGAGAAAAAAAAAAGAAAAAAGAATACTTGATTTGGGATTTGTTTTCATGTATGGTACGAAGCGGGACAGTATGCTAGCTTTGCCCTTTTTCAGTTACCCATGTGTCCCAAGATCATTTCCTCACCCCATTCTGAAATGCCTTATTGGGGTACACTGCTCAGCGATGTTTGGAGTAAAGGTTCAAAACCGCAAACCCTAATATTAGAAGCTGCTTTTCCTCTTTGTTTCTGTTCTTACCACAGAGGTTCTGTGGGTTTGGCTGAGGGGGTACTTCAGCCTCTACAGGAGCCTGAGCCTCTTGTAGCTGGGGACCATGTCTACTCCAGGTATTCTGGCCCTGTCCCTCAACATTTGGGTAGGCTGTAGAGAAAGACAAAACCATCATGGTCCTACCTTGCCTAGCTGTCCATTTGGAGAAGAAAAGACCTTTGATGTGGGGCAGGGAATGCAGCCCGTCACACCTAGCTCCTTCTCCTGGCAGGTCAACACATTCCAAATAGTGCTCATCACCGATGGCCGGTTCTCCTTCACCATCTTCAACTACGAGGCCATCCTGTGGACCACAGGCACACACGCCAGCAGCGGGGGTGATGCTGACGGCTTGGGAGGCATCGCAGCCCAGGTAGGCCAGGCTGGAATTGGCGCCCAGCGTTCAGGGGCCCCTGCTTCTCCTGCCAAGGCAGTATGGGCAAAAACAGTAGGCAGACATCCACTGTAGCAGATACCTGCTCCCCTCCAGTTCTATGCAGAGATCAGTCTGTGGCAGCCACGGTGACTCTGTCCCTCAGGCCTCTCAGTGCCCAGAACCACAAGAGCCTCTGGTACCTTTGTCCCTTCCTCCCAAATGTGTCAGGAGGGCTGTGCCCATCCCTCAAGCCTTGCTCTTCCATTCACCTCTGGTCCCTAACTTTCTCCTGGGGCAACACTTCTCTTAGGCCCTGGATGAGTCCTAGATGCTGAGTGAGTGAGTGCTGAAAGCTAGGGAGGAAGTCCAGCACCACACTTGACTGGAGGGACTACTGAAGTCAACAGACCCCAGCATGTACCGTGTCCTCTGCTGACAAGGCCATCCCTCCCCCATCTTTGACTTGGCCATCCTGAGAGAGGACTCGGTGACTGTAAGGAGACCTGCCTCCTTCTCTGCCCCGCTCCCAGGCAGGTTTCAACGCAGGTGATGGGCACCGTTACTTCAACATCCCTGGGTCACGCACAGCAGACATGGCTGAGGTGGAGACCACCACCAACGTGGGCGTGCCCGGGCGCTGGGCGTTTAGAATCGATGATGCCCAGGTGCGCGTGGGGGGCTGCGGCCATACAAGTAAGAGGCTCAGGGAGGGGAGGGTTGAGGAACCCTGTGGCAGTAGGGGCGGGACTCAGGGGCTAGAACCTATCCTCCACCTCCCTAAATCCCCATCCACCCACCCCTGCCCCACAGCCCATCCTGCCCCATGCCTCAGGTTATCTGGGTCTTCTGGGAGAGGACTAGAGTAGGGTTACCCCTGCCCACATCCCACTCCTGCCTTCATCTCAGGGTGAAGGTGGGGGAGACAGGGACCTCCATAGGCCTGATGGTAGTGACAAGCCAGAGCATCATATGGTCCTTCTGGTCTAGTAGGACAAGCAGTCAGATGACCCTGGTAGCACAGACTGACCATGCACCCACCCAGGAACCCCAGCTCTACCACCATGTGGTCTCTAGAGGGTACCATACCTAGAAACACCCTGCCCACAATGTATAGGTTGTCAAAGCACTAGCTGACTGACCAGTAGATCCTTTCATCACAAACCCTCCTAAATGCTGAAGACATGCCCCTGCCAGTACCCACCCCACACACTTGTTGGTCATGTGGATGAGGCCACAGAACAGGGTGCTGAAGAGAACTCAACTAGGAAATTACACAGAGCAGCCACAGGTCATGGGGACCATGTGGTGGGGAGAGACGAGGATGAGTGTACTCAGGACATGCAGGGCTGGGAAGGGGGAAGCTGGCACACACTTGACATGCTGGGTACATAGCAGGCCAGCCTGGAAGCCAAGCTGAATTCCATGCCATTCCAGTCCCAGAGCAGCAAGTGGAACACTTAGGAGGGCAGAACCCCAGGGCAGCCCCAGCCCTGCTCCTGGCCAGCAGTCAGCTATACTAGGACTCTGGCCAGTGGCATCTCAAGTGGTCCTGTGGGTGCTGCTTGCAGTGGAGGCTGGAAAATCAGGTCCCTTGCCAAAGGCCTGAGTGTTAGATTCTGGTGGAGGAGCAAGGGGCACGTATGGGCAGACTATATTTTTCAAACTGCTACAGCTCAGCTGGAGGGGGACTCTCTGAAGAGCATCCCACCGGTCCCTTCCAGGTGCCCCTCCCATTGCAGAGCACCACCCTCAGGTCTATGTGATAAGACGGAACAAGAAACAGCAGAAGAGATGCCTTAGCACTGTGGTGCCTCCAGTAGCCAGGGACATAGCTATTCTGCAAGCCCGGGGGGCAATGTGGGGTGTTATATAAACGTGAGATTGCTCAGAAGGGAGGACAAATGGTGCCTTCGAGGCGGCGCCTTGTGTCTGGAAGTCTTGACTCCTAAACAAACCCAGCTTGTGGCCATGGCTGCAAAGAGCAGCCAAATTTCAGGTAGACCAGGTGAGCTGCTAAATGATCCCAGTTGACAGAAAGGTAAGCTCCCTGATCAGAAGACACCCACTAGTCCTCCCGGGAGGCCTCCTCCTAGCAATAGGCAGCTGGAGTCCTTGAGACTTTCTGATCTCCTGCCTATTTGTGATTAACCTCTTATTTCAGGAGCCCAGCCAGAAATTACAGAATGGAGTTTGGGGGTTGCTGAGGTCTCAGGAGAACCCCGGGAGGCCTTCCTAAGAGCCCATGCTGTGATAAACACTGGCTGTGGCAATTAAGTGCCAGCTTCTCATCTTACATGTGTAGGAACCAGGAGGGTAGCTGAGCAGCCCTAGAAGTGACCATGGTAGAAGTAGAAAGGATTAGAGAGATAAGAGGAGTTATGGGTACAGGTGATTCTGAGGGTGTCTGTCTCCACAGGAAGGCAGAGTCAGAGCCTAGGGCATTAACAATCAGCAAGAGACCCTGGCAAGAGTACCTGTAGGCAAACTGGAGTCCAGCTCAAAGACCCAGAAACCAAACACAAAGATGCACTGTCCCACAGAGAAACCCTGTCTCGAAAAACCAAAAAAAAAAAAACAAAAACAAAAAAAACAAAGATGCACTGTCACCAATGTCGTGGTCACTAAACTGACCCTTCGGTGGAGGGAAGGGAGACGTATCCATTGCAGGTGGCTCTCCTGCCCACCTTCTTGATGCAGTGGCATGAGGCTTGGGCTCCTTCATGTGTCCGCAGCCTCTGTGTGCCTGGCCCTGCGTCCGTGCCTCAATGGCGGCAAGTGCATTGATGACTGCGTCACAGGCAACCCCTCCTACACCTGCTCCTGCCTCGCAGGCTTCACAGGGCGGAGATGCCACCTGGGTGAGTCACTGGCATCCAGGTGGGGACAAGGTGCCCATTGATTGCCCTGCACGACATCACTCCCACACCCACTGGTCATACGCCAGGCTCAGGGGGATACTGACAATGGCGCTGAGGGCCAAGGTCTCCGTGCTTATGATGGGGAAACTGATGGAAGTCTATGGAGGCCATGGCTGTGTGGCAGTGAGTGCTGCTGCTGCTGCTGCTGCTGCTCCTAGCCACTCTAAGTTAAGGCCTGTCTGGGTTCGGGGCTTAGTCTGTCCTCCACCCCTACCCAAAGCCCTGGCAATTCCTTCACAGTTTCCTCTACTGAGGCCCCAGCCTGCTCCATGTTTCAGATGTAAACGAGTGTGCCTCCCACCCATGCCAAAATGGTGGGACCTGCACCCACGGTGTCAACAGCTTCAGCTGCCAGTGCCCCATAGGCTTCAAGGGACTCACCTGTGAATCAGGTAAGAAGGCACCAACCCTGCTAGCTGCAAGACACAAGGCACGCAGCTAGGGAAGAGTGAGACTGAGGACTGCAGAAGGACTTGGCATCAGCGTGGGCAGCCTAGAGAGTTCTGTCATAAGGGAGTGCAGGAGCCTGATGTCTTGTGGTGTGGGCAGGAATAAATATGGGTGAGTGTAGCAAACACTCCCTGGCCCTGATGCTCTGGAATAGATGAGAGCCCAGGTCCTGCACTGGCCAGGATCAGAGTCAGGAGTCTTCTGGGGGTGAGAAGGTGGAGGATTTCTGGGGTGAGATGGGGAGCAGCAAGGCAATCACAGAGCACAGGCTTTCTGCCACACAATCCACTGGCCCAGAACCAACTGCTCCCTCCAAGGTTGTCACAGTCTGGGAAGGTGCAGGGTGGGGTCCTGCTGCTTCTCCACTGCTGCTTTCTGACCATTGGAGCCCTTTGTTTTCACAGTTCAGCTCATCTGAAGCATCCCCCAGTAGATTCAGGCTCCGGTTTCCTACTGTCCACTGATACCGCCTGAGGGCCCTCCTCCTTGCCCTGCACTGTCCCAGAAAGTGAACTCTTCCATTCTAGCCTCCAGCATCACCATGTGGGCTACTCCAAGGCAGCCTCTGAATGTCAAACACTGTGACCACCACACCTGAACCAGCTCAGCCAAACAGGCACCCCTTTCCACCCCCATAGTGTCCTACATCATCTAGCCATCATTATAAAATACTACTACAGTGTTGCAATAAGGATTCTTAAACTCTTTCTATGCACCAACCTTTAGCTAAAGAATTTTTTATGCAATCCCAGATACATAAGTACGCAAAATTGCTATATAAATCAAACACTTACTGATGATAAATCATATTGAAATTTATCTTAAAACTACCAAATATACATATAATTTTTACTACTGATTAAAAATGAAAGCAGCCAGGAGTGGTGGTGAATACCTTTAAAGTCAGAACTTAGGAAGCAGAGGCAAGTAGATCTTTATAAGTTTGAGGTTAGCCTGGTCTACATAGAGGGTTCCAGGTGAGCCAAGGCTACATGGTGAGACCATTTCTCAAAAAATAAGGATAGGAAAAGAAAAGTGCAATCAAATTTGAATACTAGCAGGGTATATGTGCTTATTTATTTTTACATAAAATTAAATTGTGGCTGAGTATTTGATAATGCAAGGTATCTTCAGTAGTTCAGAGCTGATGAATATTTTGATTTTATAATCATCGATGATAAGAATACTGCTTCACATAAATGTATAGTACAAAATGACAGAAGTATGTTTAGCATGATCAGAAATGCTGAAAACAGCCCTGGACCCAAGCCAAAATTCATGGCGTTTGGGAGATGGCTCAGCAAAGCACTTGCCACTCAAGCATAAGAACCTGAAATGGATTCCCGCAACCCATTTACAAGATCCAGGTGCCGTAGTAGGTGCTTGTAACCATCCAGAGAAAAATAAGATGCTCCCTAGAGCTTACTGGCCAGCCATCCTACCTTAAATTGGTAACTTTCAAGCCTGTCTCAAAAAAGCAAGGCAAACGGTACCTGAAAGATGGCACCAGAGATTAACCTCTGGTCACCACTCACATGCAAGTGCACACACACATGTATTTATGTATGTATGCATACACACGCAAATTAATTCAACCATTTTTGGTTTTGTTTTCTTTTTGAGTTGACTCCGGTAAAACAGCAGTTTTAAAATTCAAACTCTCAGGCCAGGCATGGTGATTCAGGCCTTTAATCCCAGCAATAGGGAGGCAGAGGCGGGCAGATCTCTGTGAGTTCAAGGCCAGCCTGCTTTGCATAGTGAGTTCTAGGACACCCAGGGCTCTGTAGACAAACCCTGTCTCAAAAAAACAAAACAAGCTCTCTCTAAGATCCCACAATTCAAAGATAATATTAATATGATACTTCTGTGCTGAGGAAGGATAGTGGGTAAGCACCGAAAGACTTTGCTTACATAAGACATTATATTTGCACTAGAAGAAAACATCATATGTACAATAAAAAAAAGTGTGGTTGGTGAGGGGTTTCAGCCAGGGTTGTTCACTGGACATGCCCAATGGCGTGTGGAGTGTAGAGTGTTCACACTATGTTCAGCATTAAGGCAGCCCTGAGGCTGAAAGTCAACACAGTGCACACTGCCAAAACCACCTCAGATCCAGAATGCATTTCATTTTGAATTTTCAGTTATGCAGTCAGAAGTACTTTGCTGTTGCATATTTTTCCACAATATCCGATTTCAGTTATGCACCCAAATATGGGATTTGCAATGCACAGTTTAAGAACATAGGATTTAGATCGTGTGTGTTCAAATAGCTTCCATCTCAAATACCTGTCTAGAAAAACCTATCAAGATTCATGGTCACGCTGGGCAGTGGTGGCGCCACCTTTAATCCCAGCACTCAGGAGGCAGAGGCAGGCGGATCTTTGTGAGTTCGAGACCAGCCTGGTCTACAAGAGCTAGTTCCAGCGCAGGCTCCAAAGCCACAGAGAAACCCTGTCTTGAAAAACCAAAAAAAAAAAAAATGCTAAATTTCAGGGCACGCACACACGCGCACACACACACACGCACACACACGCACCAAGGAATGAGTTTGTGAAAGAAATGAAAAGGAAATGTGATTTTCAGTGCAGACAAAGATGGGATTTCCATTTGGGAAGAGTGCTTTACAGTGAACCCTCAATGTAGCTGTGGACAAGGCTACATTGTTCCAGCCCAAACCAGAGCCTGGTTGGTCGGAACACATTCTGAGTTAAAGAGCTTTTCCTCAAGCAGGGGGTAGGCCCTACTTGCCCTCCCTGCACCAGCAGAGCTAGGTGTGGGAACTACTGTGCAGACCCAGATGGTGTACTGCTCTGTCCACCTGCCAAAGCCCAGGGAGACCCAAGGGTTGCTACCACGCTGTCTGAGAATGGCCCCAGAGGACAGGAGCAGAGCTGGGCAGCAGCCGTTCCTTAGCCACTGAGACAGGCTGAAAGCCCCAGGTTCCAGCAGCACTCTGGATGGATGGCAGAAGCTAGTTCCATTCTCCCTACATCCTGTCCAGCATCCATGCCCCTCCTCCGTTCCAGGTTTGCTGAACGAGAACCAATTCATACAGAGTTTTGGGTACCCTTGGAACTGCCCTAGCCAGGCCTCCTCCCAGCCTGTCACCCTCCAGAGACAACCAGAATCCCCTCTCATTGAGCCTAAAGCTGTCAAGGGTGAGGCTCAGTGCCTGTCCTCAGGGACTTCTGCTCATCAGGCCTCCAATACCCTGTCTACTCCTCCTTGTAGCCCAGTCTCCCTGTGACAACAAAGTGTGTCAAAATGGCGGCCAGTGCCAGGCAGAGAGCAGCTCTGCAGCATGTGTGTGCCAGGCTGGGTACACTGGGGCCACCTGTGAGACAGGTGAGTGACCTACACACAGGATGGGGGTGGGAGGGCTATGGGTGACAGGGTGTGCTTGGGAGGGCTCCCTCCTGGCCAGGTTCAGTATGGTCACAGTCTGGCTTAAGCTAACCCCCTATCTTTACTGCCCCAAGATGTGGATGAATGCAGCTCTGACCCATGCCTGAATGGAGGATCATGTGTTGACCTGGTTGGAAACTACAGCTGTGTTTGTGTGGAGCCTTTCGAGGGACCTCGATGTGAGACAGGTAGCTGCTACATAGTCCTCCACAATGACTGTAGCTTGTGCAGTGGCTGTCATTTTAGCCATTCCCGGTTCCTTCCTCCCTTCCTGCCCCCTTCTCAGCCCTTCCAGAGTCACCAAATGGAGAGAGTAGGAGGCAACTATGTTGGGCAGGCCTTTTCCTCCCTGGGCATTGGTCTCCATCTAGAACACACAGGGGCAGATGACACCATTCCCAAGTCCGTGTTTTCAACTCAGGATTCCATGCTCTTTAGTGCCGTCCCTTTCCTGGCACACAGGGGAAAGAGCTGTGGGGAGCAGACAGAAAAATGGCCTTTGCCATTTGGGACCAAGTATGCTCTTTTCTATCCTACCTCATGTTTTAAATGTTGACTGTGCCTTGGTAGATCAATGGCAAAGCCAACTAGAGATTGCAAAGTGTGGTGTAAAAATGAGATAAAAGGCCGGGCTGTGATGGCGCTCCCCTTTAATCCCAGCACTCAGGGAGGCAGAGGCAGACAGATTTCTGTGAGTTCAAGGCCAGACTGGTCTATGAGAGCTAGCTCCTGGACAGCTAGACAGCTAGGGCTATTACACAGAGAAACCCTGCTCTAATAAAAACAAAACAAACTGTAGTGTCAAATGTAGAGCTCAATAAAAATAAATAAATAAATAGGATAAAAACTGCAGTGTCTAACTCCCCAGAGCCTGGCTAACTTTAGGGTTCACAGTTTACCCACAAGGAAGACCCAGATGGATGGACACTGTCAGATGCCACAGCAAGAGGACAGGACAGTGTCCTGGTGAAAACAAACAGATTATCTGATCTGCTGCTAGTTAGCTGCCCAGGAAATTCATTCCCCTTTCACAATCAACAGCTAGAAACCCAAACAAAATCTATAAAATTGCTGTTTTAAGCCATTAGACCACACTAGAGAAGGGTCCAGAATAAGCCCTATCCTTGCGCCGCCAGATCCTGCTTGGGGTATTCCAGGCCATCATGTGCCCCAAGTGATCAGTCCCTCTGACTTGAGGAGGGAAGTTCAATGCAACAGCAGTTAAAATGGGGAGGTGGGGAAGCAGAGCAGCTGGAGTTCTGGTGGAGGATCCTGGCAGCAGGAGGCCCCTCTGTCTTGACTTGTCGGATCTGGGTCAGGGGTTCTACCAGGCTGGGAAAGAACCACTGGAAATCTGCTGCTGCTCCTTGCGCTCAACAGGGCTGGGGAGAAATCCAAGGAGCTGTGGAGCTCAGAGAGCCCACACCCTGGGCCAGGGTGGAGCAGAGCCCCTCTTGAGCAGGAGCTACTTTGAGAGAGAGGAAGAAGTTGCTAGAGGAATGTACTGGCCTGGGCCTGCCCCCAGTAAACCTTAGAAGAAAATGCAAAAGGACCAGCGGACCCCAAGCCTTAACTGTGTGCAGAATAAAATCCTACAGGCTTACCACAGAATAACAGGAATCTGACAGAAACAAACACCTAAAATTACCTCAGTGAAGTCATTAGGTATGAATTCAAAGAAGTAAAGTAACCTACAGACAGATGAAAGAATTACCTGGGTACAAATAATCAACTAATAAAAATAGGATTCATATTCTCAAGACTGTTAAGGCAGGAAACATGACAAGAAGAGGCAAATATGTTTAATATTCCTAACAGTGAAAACTGTGTCTGAATTTCTAGAGTTCAACCAGTAGTAGTAACAGTTGGCAAGACATTGAACAACAACAACAACAAAAAGCCAATGTGATGAGAGAGAAAATAGAAACAACAGACAATGCAGAGAGTAAGACTGGAAGAAATAACTGAGCACCATGGGCTGTAAAATAACGTGAACACCTGGTTTGAAAATCTGAAGTCTGAGAAGGAGAAGGAGATGAGGGAGGGAGTTATACAAACAGAAGTCATAACCAAACATTTTCCAAATTTGATGAAAATTGTATCCCACATTTTCAAGAAATGCACGTGACTCTAAAGAGTCACACTATGACCAATCTTCTGGACATTAGAGATAAAGAACTCATCTTCAAAGCCACTGAGGGGGCAGTGGACGGAGCTGAAGAGATGGCTCGGGAGTTAGGTCTTCTAGCGGACCTGAGTTCCGTTCCCAGCATCCATGGGGCTAACAACCAGCTACATCTCCAGTTCCAGGGACTCCAAAACCCTCCTCTGGCCTCTGGCACCTGAACAAAGGTGACATACACATAATCATAAATAAAAGTAAGCCATTTTCTAAATGTAAGTCGGCAGAAGAAAAGACCATTTCACATCTAGAGAAGCATGAGCAACAGCAGATGCTCACTAGGAGCTAGGCAAGCCCAGCATCACCAGCCTAGTGCTACAGAACTACATTCCAGAACCAAGGAGAAATAAAGGCCTGCTTGCAGAAGCATTCAACAGCATGCCTTTCTCCTGAAAAGTGTTAAAGAAGCCGGGTGGAGGTGGCACACACCTTTATCCCAGTCAGATCTCTGGGTTAGAGG
>JAQHUG010000148.1:4540149-4599627 GCA_028555095.1 Dicrostonyx torquatus
CTCTCTCTCTCTCTCTCTCTCTCTCTCTCTCTCTCTCTCTCGATTCCTTTAGGTTCTTTGCTCTGTGGAGCTCTTTGCTCCATCTAGGGCAGCATGTGCCTCGCCGTCTTTGACAGTTAATTTTTTCGTCACTTTTGTCGCAGCATTTCGTCACTGGTTTGCATGCCTCAAGAGGCTTCATTTTTCCCTCAGTATTTTTCCAAATAGATTTTAGAATGATTATATTGAACTTAAATTTTTTCCATTCCGATTTTGTTAAATTTAGTTTAACGTAGAGAATGCAGACATTTTACATTTAGCCACTTAGAATTCTAGTATTCTTCCATAATGCACTGCAGGTGTTGCCATCTCCACCAGTGCCACCCAGGATTATCCCTTCCATGCAATAACACGGGGTGATGCACACTCTCACAAACCAAGCATCTCAGACATCCCCTTGACTGAAGGCCTTTGTAACCTGAAGTGGGGCTATGGGCATCCCACAGCCTGACTTTTTTGGAGACCCAAGACCATAGTGGATATATGAGGAGCCTCCCATATCACCTCTCCTTTTGTGTACCACGGGTGTCTGAGACCCTCATAAATGCCTCTGTCCCGGAAGCAGCAGAGAGGGCTGCTGAAGAGGCTGCATGGCTAACCCTGAAACCCCATCTGCTTTGAGGGAGACCTGTGCATTTGCTAAGGTGGCATAGGAATGATGAGACAGAGACACTTGTCCCTGTAAGCCTAGCCTGGAGAGGGTGTGGTCCTGGCGAGGGTGTGGTCTCTGGGAAGGATATCCCGGAGCTGTGAATTCTATGGCTGGGGGGTGGAGGAGGTCCAAAGTAGATTCTAGAAGGGCCTTGTATGTGTCTGCTGTGACTTGGGGCTCAATTCTCCAGTAAAGAGAGAACTGGCAGGGTCAGGGCTACAGCCTGTGAGCTCCATCCACCCTTTGTTTAAACCTGGCAGATTTAGCTCCTGCTATGATGGGTTTTGGGGCATAGCTGAGAAGCAGGTCTGACTTCAGGCCCACCCAGTACCTACCAAAGGGCTGGAAAAGCAAAGTGCGGTAACAAGACTTCTGCACCACTAGGAGGCTAACCCATGTTCACTGTCTTTCTGTCTGCACACAGCCCGGCCACACCTCTGCAGCTCGGGGCCCTGCCGGAATGGGGGCACATGCAAAGAGACAGGCAATGAGTACCACTGCACCTGCCCTTATCGCTTCACCGGGAGACACTGTGAAATTGGTGCGGCCCTAGGGCAGGGGTGGATGGTGAGGGACATGTTCTGAGCTAGGGCCGAGCCAGCCAGAATCCAGCTGGCCAAGCCCTGACCACCATGCACTTGCTTCTCAGGAACACCTTCCTGAAGTCTTGTTTCTGAGATGGTGGGAACTTGGAGAGGTTGATATCTATAACACTTGACTGTGATGGGTATCTTCTGCCTCCAGGAAAGCCAGACTCCTGCGCCTCTGGTCCTTGTCACAATGGTGGCACTTGCTTTCACTACATTGGCAAATACAAGTGTGATTGCCCTCCAGGCTTCTCTGGGCGGCACTGTGAGATAGGTAAGGTGTCAGCAGCCAGGGATCTTTTCCTGGGCACATGTGAAAACTGGATCAAGGGGCAGAACTGGGCTGGGAGGGGTGGGGAGTGAGCTGAGTACAGGAAGCAGAACGCCTCCGTACAACGCAGAGGACCTCGAGAGAAACATGGTAAAAAGGGGTCTTCTGTGTTCTTGCAGCCCCCTCCCCCTGCTTCCGGAGCCCATGCATGAATGGGGGTACCTGTGAGGATCTAGGAGCAGATTTCCTCTGCCACTGCCAGCCAGGGTATACAGGACACCGGTGTCAGGCAGGTGAGAGCCAGGTGGGTGGGCTGGGAGTGTGGCATCCTTTGCAGATCCCCTAAGAGCTGGGCAGGGTAGGGAGGATGTCTTAGTTACTTTACTGCTGCTGTGACCTAGCACCATGACCAAGGCAGCTTACAGACAGGTTTACTGGGAGTTTACAGTTCATAGGGTTAGTCCATCACCATCATGGTAGGGAGCATGGCAGCAGGAAGACATGGTGCTGGAGCAGTAGCTGAGAGCTTACATCCTGATACACAAGCCTGAGACAGAAAAAGAAAACTAACTGAGGATAGCATTGGCTTTTGAAACCTCAAAGCCTGGTTCTAGTGATACAAACTCTATCAACACTACACCTCCTAATCCTTCCCAAACAATTCCACCAACTGGGACCAAATATTTAAATATATGAGTCTATGGGGGCTATTCTCATTCAAACCACTGTGCAAAAGGGAAAATCAGTTTCTGAGATGCCAGCCTCCAGAAACCAAGCCCTGTCCCCTTGAGCAGGTGATGTAGACGTCAGGCCTTCCTGGTCACATGGAAGAACAGAGATTGGACTAAATGGACATGCTGACGCTCAGGAAATGCTGATGTTCTCTTGCAGAGGTGGACTGTGGTCGCCCTGAGGAGGTGAAGCATGCAACCATGCGCTACAATGGAACTCACATGGGCTCAGTGGCCCTGTACACATGTGACCGTGGCTTCAGCCTGAGTGCTCTTGGCCACATGCGTGTCTGCCAGCCACAAGGTGTCTGGAGTCAGCCTCCCCAGTGCATTGGTGATTCTGTGGGCCCTCAGGGATGGGTGGGCAGGGCCAACACCTTTCTCTCACAGCCATAAGCAGTTATACAGAGTCTGCACGCAAGCCCCTCCCCCATCTCCTCTGTAAATGGAGGCTGTACATCCTGTGGAGACACAGGTGATTGCTATCAGCTTTGTTCTGGGCTATTCCTATTTAGAGTGTCCCTGTCCTTAGAGCGACCATGAGCAGACTGAACAGCAGCTGCAGACCCACACTGCAGATAAAGCAGCTGAGGCCAAGACTTAATCCAAGCGCAGGGTCCTAAGAAAGCAGATTTCAGTTCAGGGCCCCACCCAGAGCTGTAAAATCAAGCTGCATTTAAACAAAATCCTATCCCTCATCTATCTCTGGAGGAGTGCTATTCCAGGCAGCATCCTACACCGGGACAGCACCTATGACAATTACCATTTCCCAAAAGCCTGGAGAAGCCCACCCCACTGTGTGGCCCCACCAAGATAAAGAGTTCTGAACAGGTCAAGGGTGAGGACAGAGACAGTCATCCTGGCTGAACTGGAGGTAAACACCATGAGACCCATAGACTCACATCTGTGAACCTGGTAGAGCTGAGGGTCCAGAATTTCAGGCATCCTTTCCCATGTGAGAAAGGCTGCTGGCACTTTTATCTCAGGGCAGGGACCCACCCTGAGTAGGGGTGATAGGGAAGGAAAAATGAGCCCAAAGCAGGGCAAATCCTGTAGGGCGGGCACAGTGGAGTGATGGCAGAGATGCCGAAGTCACACAGCAAGTCTTCCACCAGTTCTCACCCACAGGAACCTGACACTTGCCTGTGAAACCGGGGCAGGTCTGAAGACAGCCACCCCATTCTCCCACAAGACTGAGAACCAAAGCCAGCAGGAGAGGCCTGCTCCAGCCCTCAAGAATTTAAAAATAACCCCCAGACAGCATCCAGCAAGAGTGAGTGACCCAGTAACACCAGAGGCAAGCAGAGCAGCCTGCAGGCTGCAGGACAGAGAACGTCCTACTTTGGTCTGTACTGTGTTTACCCTATGCTGGAGGAACAAGAAATCACAACAGATAATCTAGGAAAGAAATTACTGAAACAGGTCTACAGATGTCCCAGATATTGGAACTCACAAGCAAGGACTTTAAAATGCCACTACAAAATTAAAGAAAGAAAGAAAGAAAGCTCGGTGATGGTGGCACACTCCTTTAATCCCAGCACTCGGAAGGCAGAGGCAGGTGGATCTCTGTGAGTTCAAGGCCAGCCCGGTCTACCAACCAAGTTCCAGGATAGCCAGGACTATTATACAGAGAAATCCTGTCTTGAAAAAAGAAAAAGAAAAAGAAAGAAAAGAAAATCCAACTGAATAAGATAATAAAGAAATTTAAATGACAGAATAGAGAATCTAAATTGAAAATGCAACATTAAGATAATTACTGGGATTGGCTGGTTTAAGTTGGATTTCCAACAGGATACACACAATAGGATAAACAATCACAATATAACAAAATTACACAAACAGCAAATCAAAGAGAAAATAATTTAAGTGAACTATAAATTGTGAAAAATTAATTTCTAAATGACAGAGACTACATGTTGAGAATAGTATTGCCTTAATTCCAAGCTACATAGACATTATAAAATTTGAGATTATAGGCTAATATTCCTGAGGATAAAGACAAAAAAAACTTTAGTGAAATATTACTAAACCAAACCTAGTATCACATAAAAGAATAATCTCAGCAAGTGGGATTTATCTCAGGAGCAAAGCCTGGCACAACATCTAGAAGTTGATCCACATTCGCAATATTAGGAAATGGGAGAAACCATGTGATTCTCATTTGCTCCAGGACAATCTCTCCACAGACCTTAGCTATTAAAACAAACTCCTCACCAACTGAAAACAGAAGGCCTTTTTCCTCTGTCAGATTAAGGACATCCATGAAAACTCTACAGCCAACAAAGATTAATGGTGGAAGATTAATGCCCACCAAGGGGAAAGGCCACTCTGCCATGGCTTTCCCACATTGCCCAGGAGGTCCTGAGTGCGGCTAAGGTGAGACGCTGCCACAGAAGGCATAGCCATCAGCAAGGAAGGGAGGGGTCAGCTGTGTGCACAGAAAACCCTAAGCAGATGCTACCAGAGAAGCTGCTGACATAACCCACGGGTGAATGAGATTACAGGAAATGAGGCAGACTGTAGAACAATCCAGTTCCCATAGTCTCACCAGGAACATTTGGAAAATGCACTAGAATGGTACTGTGCACAGCAGCATCGGAGCCACAACTTCTGTGTGTGTAAGAAGAATTATGTAAAAGCTAAGGCTAAAAGGTGCAGAGAAAGCATATGGGAAAATATTCCTGACAGCTAGAATAACATGGTATGCATCTGAAAAATACGGCATTTGTTTCCAGTCATTAATACAGTGATTAACTCCGGGGGAGGGGAGCAGAGACATATCACTTTTGTGTGGGAAATATTGGTACACATCTTTTTTGTCTGAATGCAGAAAGATTCCTTGGACCACAAAAAAAAAAACATGCAAAAGAAAGAAATGGACAAATTGGGGTATGTAAAAACTAGGAGGTTAAAGCTTTGAAGAAAGTAACAGAAAGCGAGAGGATGTGTATGTATGAGACTACAGATAGGTCAGTTAGGTCTTGAGACAGAGACAGATAGAGGACCAACCTCAAGACTACTTGGAGAACACCAGTGAATCAATATGAAAAGAATAAGCTCAATAGGGAAATAGGCAAAACACACTTCATGGAAGAAGAGCTGTAGGAGGCCGACAGACATGGAAATGAGCATTTTACCGTGCAGTATCAGGAAATGTAACTGTGCCAATCAAGCAGCCAGATGCATTTTGCTGGTCACATCTGAGAAGTCTGGAAGCCTGTTGGTGAGAACATGGACAACAAATTGTCGCTAGAGGGACTGTAAGTTGCCAGAAGCACTTGGAATGATTTGGCAATTGGCTTATTGAGCTGACTACCAATACAGCCTAGGTCTCCACAATCCCATTTCCCAGTAAACCTGAGAAACTCACCAGTCTACACCAGGGTTATTTGGAGAACTTTTATAGCAGCAGCCTTTGTAGTTACCAGAAAAAGAAAAAAATCTAGAGCCAACTCAAGTATTTACGAATACAAAGTATGATATAATCAACTTTGGAGCATTAAACAGCAGTAGAAGCGATGAACCACAGGAACCCACACAATATGGAGGTCTCCCACTAATGAAAGGTTAGGTGAGAAAGAACGCCAATCATGGCACTCTGTCAAAGTTCAGAAGCAACAGAAACAAAACCATGTCTTGTTCGGGTAATTCAAAAAAGTTTAAGAACTGATTTCTTAATCAGGCCTGGGAATGGTATACACGCCTTTAATCTCAATACTCCAGAGATGGAGGCAGGAGGATCTATGAGTTCAAGGCCAGCCTAGTTTACAAAAAGAGTTACAGGCTAACCACAGCTACATAGTGAAATCCTGTCTCACAAAAGTAGTTTAAAACATAATTTTAAAGAGACCAAGAAATGACAGACGCAGGTGTTGGGTGTCATACAGCAGGGAGGGACCTGTAAGCCGATGGAAAATTCCACTCTGGCTTCTGGTCCCAGCACTCAGTCACCACCACTGATTTCTTTCTTTCTTTTTTTTTTTTTTTTAATATTTTCATGGTTTATTTAACTTTATTTTATGTGCATTGGTGTGAAGGTATCAGATCTCCTGCAACTGGATCTTCAGACAGTTGTGAGCTGCCATGTGGATGCTGGGAATTGAACCCGGGTCCTCTGGAAGAGCAGTCACTGCTCTTAACCACTGAGCCATCTCTCCAGCCCCTGATTTCTTTCTTAAAATGATTTTTAGATTTCTTTACCTTACGTGTATTAGTGTTTTGCCTGCGTTTATGTATGTACACCATGTGTGTACCTGAGGAGGCAAAAAGAGGACACTGGATCCTCTGGAACTGGAGTTACAGAGCCACCATGTGGGTGCTGGGACTCAAACCTGGGTCCTCTGTGAGAGCAATAGGTGCCCTTAAGTGCTGAAGTATCTCTCCGGCCCCCACCATTTATTTACTTCTCAAGTGTGACATTAGACTTTTCTAAGATTGAACATTCAAATTCAGGAGCACAACTTCTGATTTAAAAGCAGCAGGTGGTGAACTTTTTTTTTTAAAGATTTATTTATTTATTATGTACAACATTCCTTCCATGTCTGCCTGCCAGAAGAAGACACCAGATCTCATTATAGATGCTGTAAGCCACCATGTGGTTGCTGGGAATTGAACTCAGGACCTCTGGAAGAGCAGTCAGTGCTCTTAACCTCTGAGCCATCTCTCCAGGCCCGGTGTTGAACTTTTTACAGCTACAAACTGTCCCCCGAAACATACTAATTTTACGTGTGTCTGCTACATACAGAAATAGCAAGGTCAGACATCAGGAGTTTCCTGCCAAACCTGGGAGGTTGTGGGTCCAGCGGGTCTTCTGAGAGTCTCTTGAGTGGTGCAGAAGCAACCCCAGTCATTGTGTAGCTATGAGCCAGGCATGAGACCTCCACAGATGACCCTGATTTAGCCTAAGCATCAAGGAGTACTGTAAACCTGTCCCCAGCCTTGGTTCTTCCTCCTAACCATCTGTGTCTAGAGTAATAATGGCCGCCTTGCTTTGTTCTTGGGATCTCTCCTTAGAAGTAGATGAGTGCCGGTCTCAGCCATGCCTGCATGGAGGCTCCTGCCAGGACCTCACCGCTGGTTACCAGTGCCTCTGCAGCCCAGGGTATGAAGGAGTCCACTGTGAACTAGGTAAGAGGTCTGCTCAAGACACTGAGGTTCCCCAGCATGGCTGCCTTGTTCCACCACTCCTTTCCTTGGACAGAGCTCTGCCTAAGTAACCATCCCATCCCCTGCTGGCTCTCCTAGGGCCATTCTTATGGTCAGGATGGATTTAAAAATGTCTCTGTCCCCTCCTGCCCTGGGGACTGAACTCCTCTGAAAATCCTTGGCCTAGGAATCAGACTCAGGCCTGGGGGTGGGGCAGAGGAGATGGACAGGTTACAGCCCTTGACCCCTGGAGAGAGCAGAGGCCCAACCAATATATGACAGGGTGAGACCTGCATCCCTCGTGCCTGTGTGGGCCGCTAAGCCCCAAAACAGACACACTAGCTTCTGGAAGGGCAAAGCCTGGAAGCTGTTCCCAGTTGTAACGCTAGAGAGCATTCAAGCATGGAGGACAGAAGCAGCGACAAGGATGTTAGGGATGCTTTATTAGAAACGGGCAATATACCAACCAAGGAGGAACAAGTGTTGGTGACAGAAGAAAGATTGTGGTCCAGAGTTGAGACCCTCAGGACTGAGGTCTCAGGGCCTTGCTGATCGTCAGGGAGCAATTAGAATTCTGGGGGACATGTGGGGAGCTCCAGTATGAGCCAGTACCATCCCGTCTATGCAGAGACAGACGAGTGCCAATCACAGCCCTGTAGAAATGGAGGTTCCTGCAGGGACCTCCCTGGGGCTTTCATCTGCCAGTGCCCTGAAGGTTTCACTGGAGTCCACTGTGAAACAGGTAGGGTTCTTTCAGGTGGGTCCCACAGAACCAGGGCTGCTAGGAGATCAGAGGGAAGTCAGGACCCATCCTCTTGCTGGACAAGCCACCCAGGGAAAGAAAACCCCCCAAGGCTGTGGTGACCTGGAGGAAGAAAGGAAACTGGGTGGTGGGAGGGATCCCTGAGAGCCCCTCCTATCCACAGGTGTGCCATACCCCTCTCCTGGCCACTGCTCCTTGCCTCCCCCTATCCCTTCTTCCCGCTGTACTCTCCTCCCTCCCCCAGAGTCCCTCCCTGCAGCTCGGGCCAACCCTTTGGGTGTTCTCCAGAGGTGGACGCCTGTGCCTCCAGCCCCTGCCAGCACGGAGGCCGGTGTGAGGACGGTGGTGGGGCCTACCTGTGCGTGTGTCCAGAGGGCTTCTTTGGCTACCACTGTGAGACAGGTAGGATCTCAGGCCTCTCTGCCCACTGCGGGCCCTTCCCTAGCCCTCTGATCTCTTTGGTGGCCCTGTTTGCTGCCTTCACCTTCCTCCACTTCCACTTCCAGGAAGACAGGCTCAGTCCATAGCTCCACATCCACCCTAACTGGCTCTGCTGTCCTTGGAGAGGCCGAGCTTACAGCCCCAGAACCCCATACTCACTGTCATTTCTGTGGAGAACTCTTTCCCCTGTTAGCACATGGTAGGTCCCTCAGCCAGGCCTTTCCTGGCACTGGTACTGGTAGCAGCTTATCCCTGCTCACCATTGCTCCCAGCACCAGAGTACTACTGGACAGCATTCTAGTCCCTATCTAGAATGGTCTCTCTCAGCCTGAAACCGAGCTCCTCCTGGATGGGAGCACCGACTTAGAGCCAAGATTGTTTTGGCTTTGCAGTGCCTAGCAGGTAGGGCTTAGCTCTACAAAGCACAGAGAGACAGAAGATGCCATGACACCACCCCACTCCTCCCCGGCCCATGTCACCTATGCAACAAGAGGCCTAGGTACAAAAAAAAAAAAAAAATTCCCCTTCTCACTGCGTTTTCCCCCCCTCAGTGAGTGACCCCTGCTTCTCTAGCCCCTGTGGGGGCCGCGGCTACTGCTTGGCCAGCAACGGGTCCCACAGCTGTACCTGCAAAGTGGGCTACACAGGCAAGGACTGCACCAAAGGTGAGGGCCAGGAGCTCCGGGAAGGAGGATGGAGGAGCAAGGGGGCCAGAAGGTAGGCCAGGGGCCAAATGGGAAAGATGGGCAGACAGCTGCTGACCTAGGTCCCCTTCTTGAGAGCAGGGAGGTGGTACCAACAGCCACACATGTGGAAACACAAGCTTCCAAGGGTCCTGGCAGCCCAAATGAGAAGGCTCCCTGCCAGCAATGGCCTGGGTGACCAAGCCCCAGAACCAATCTAGGTGACTGCTCTTTCAAGCTTAAAGTCTAACCCCTGCACCTCCTTTGTGTTTGGTGACAACTCTGAAGAGCTCCTCCCACCAACAGCTCTCAGGGTAGAGAGGGTGGAGGAGAGTGGGGTCTCCATCTCCTGGAGCCCACCTGAGGGCACCACGGCCAGACAGGTGCTGGACGGCTATGCAGTCACCTACGCCTCCTCGGACGGGTCCTCCCGGCGCACAGACTTCGTGGACCGGAGCCGCTCCTCTCACCAGCTGCGAGCCCTAGCAGCCGGCCGTGCCTACAATATCTCTGTTTTCTCCGTCAAACGAAACACTAACAACAAAAACGACATCAGCAGGCCCGCAGCGCTGCTCACCCGCACCCGTGAGTTCCTGAAGGGGTCCTGGCCACCACTGCCTAGGGGAGGAACCTGTCCCTACCTAGTTTAGTAGACATCTCTGTGTGGGGGCTGAACTTCCTACTGGATAGATCAGAGAAACGATCAGGTAGAAAGGAGCAGGCACTGGGCTGGGCAATGAGGAGGAGGAGGTGTGGCATCAAATGAGCATCCTGTTGCCCTGCAGGACCCCGCCCTGTAGAGGATGTTGAGGTCACCAACATTTCAGCCAATGCCATCTCAGTGCAGTGGGCTCTCCACAGGATCCAGCATGCTACTGTCAGCAGGGTTCGAGTGTCCATCCTCTACTCTGAGGCCTCAGTGGCCAAGTCCACTGAGGTGGACAGGAGTGTGGACCGACTCACATTTGGGTAAGAGAAGTTGCCTCAGGAACAGAGGGGGCCAGGGTGTTCTTTGTGTATCCTTACACTTATCACCTGAATGGGGCTGGGGCCTGAGTGAGCCAGCCTCACTGGGGACATGTGCGTGTGTGTGTGTGTGTGTGTGTGTGTGTAATCTACCTTGTGTAACCCTGAGCCTACAAACAGCAGTACTCTGACTGTATTTGCAAGGACCTCAGAAAGTGTAAGAATGCCCTAAAATCCAGGTTTGTTCTAGGTTTATGTCCTTATTTTTTAGATTAACCTTTTTAGTTTTATGTGTAGAAGTGTTTTGCTCTCATGGATGTCTGTGCACCTTGTGCCACAGAGGACTCCTGGAACTGAAGTTGTGGACGGTTGTGAGCCTCCATGTGGGTGCTGGGAATGGAACCCAGGCCCTCTGCAAGAACAAGTGCTCTTACCCACTGAGCCCTCTCAAGACCTCTTTCCTAAGCTTCTTGCTCCTTCTTGCAAACCAGTCATCCAGCTGTGCTGAGGACAGACTGCCTTTGTTCGTGGCCTCCCGGGTTTTCTTCGTCTCTCTGCAGACTGCCTGTCTCTTCAGTCCACTTGTTACAGACTGTGCTCATGTTTTGCTGCACATCTCCCTTTCCATCTTGGCCTGTCCTGGACCAAGACGGCTGCGTAGGTCTCTGTCTAGTAGATCCACATCATGTCTTCTTGGGCAGCTCCTGACTGCTTCTCTTCCCTTTGAATGTGCCATACCTCCATTATTGTGATTTTGTTTTACTAAAACTGTGCATTTGAGCCAGATGATGCGGAACTCCAGGACTGATTCTCCTCTTCCATTTTGTTTTGGTTTAAAGTTTTGTTTGGTTTAAAGTTGTCATAAGCTATCTCTGAGAAGGTCAGCCCAGGTCACTGGACCCTTGGATTGCATGGTCACTTATCCCATTTTCTCTGGCTATGCAGCTGGTGTTGGAATACCCTGCTCTTTAATGCCTGGTTCCCCAAATAGGAAGAAAAGAAACTTGAAGTTGGCAGAGGGGCACTGGCTTTTGAATTCTCTGGATGTTACATCACTGGGTGCGATGGGACTAGCAACAGTGGAGGGTAGCAATAACTATGGTCCCCATGTCCTCTGTGGTCAGAAGCAGGAAGTGCAAACCCCTAACACTTAGAGATTTCTTTCTGTCCTGCCAGCATTCTGGAGGTTTCTCTAAAATCCAGGCCATGGCAAGGACATTACATGGATCCACACAGAGAATGCCTCAGGTTGTCCCATTTCTGGACTTCCCATCTGAACATCTGTCCTCTGACCACACTGTGGCGATGTCCAGACGCTTCTCTCATTTCACTAGATAGTGGGGAAACTTCCCAGTCCTGGACCAGTACAGTCCAAGGACTGACCACTGATTTGCCCCTCATGGAGGTGCCCTCAGCCACTAGCAGCAAAATACCCCATTCCTGATCACACAAAGCTAGAGACCCCTATATTTCCCTCTCTTCCTTGCCCCTTTCTGGCAGGGACCTGTTGCCAGGAAGAAGATACACTGTGCGGCTAACCACCCTTAGTGGGCCTGGAGGAGCTGAGCACCCTACTGAGAGCCTGGCCTCAGCACCACTGAATGTGTGGACCCGTAAGTAGACAGGCACAGTTTCTCCCTGCAGTCCTCTGTTGAACTTGGCACCCTCTGGACATTCTGTCCTTTCCAAAGTGTCCTTATACTATAAACCCAGCCCTTGACCTCCCCGAGATCTCTTCCCTGAGGGAGATGCCCTCTGCCAGAGACACTGTCCACAACTGCCTCCAGTACCTGAGAACACCAAGACATTCCTCAGTATGTCCTCTGTGGAACACATCAGAGTCCAAGGAGCAAGCTGGGATGAGGACACCCAGGGCTTTGGGGCCATGTGGCCAGCCCACTCTAGATGCACTTCTTGGCATTGCACATGCTCTTTCCATGGTATGGATTGTGAGAAGGCAGGCTGTGAGCAGTGGAACTTAGTGAAGCAAGGATGACTGATGGGGACAACTCCACGCCTTCCAGACTCAGGACTGCCCATTTGTGGCCCTCAGACACTTGAGGAGGCATGTTGGATGAATGGCCTAACCTCTGCATACAAGTTCCCCATGCTCTCCCAGGTGACAGTGTCACCAGTAACCAAGGCTAGTCTCAGATGCAGCTCCTGATCCCTCTCAGATCTTAGGTGATGTTTTGCCAGATGCCCTTTGGCCTGACTCTCACTTTCTCCTTCTGTTCATTCCTCGTTTAGGGCCTTTGCCTCCAGCGAACCTGACTGCCTCTCGAGTCACAGACACCTCTGCCCACATGGTATGGGACACCCCTGCTCCAGGTATCTCACTGGAGGCTTATGTCATCAATGTGACCACCAGTCAGAGCACCAAGAGCCGCTACATCCCCAATGGGAAGCTGGTGTCCTACACAGTGCGGGACCTGCTACCAGGTCGGCGGTACCAGCTCTCAGTTACAGCTGTGCAGAGCACGGAGCAGGGCCAGCTGCACAGCGAGCCTGCCCACCTCTACATCATCACCTGTGAGTTCTCTGACAGGAGGGGGCTGGGAGCCGGTCAAACCCACAGCTGATGCTTGCTGTTCTTGGGGTGTGGTACCCTTGCCCAGAGGAGGTAGCATAGACAACTGGCATGGGCCATTCCTGGGAATAGAGACACAGGCACAAGAAAGGCAGCTTTTTACCCACAAGTGAGAAGGGACAATTGACAAGGTTAGCAATCTGGAAATACATGTTTGTCAAGCCTTCACCAATCCAATCCAGGCAGGCTTAGCAGCAAATGCAGGACCTCATCCTGAAAGAGCCACCAAGCAGGCAACAAGGAAGAGGCCCAGGCCTGACCGAAAAGGAGTCACTGAACATGAGCACAAGAGGGACCAGAGACTACAAGTGGCTTGGGAGGACAGAGAAGTGCAAAAGCAAAAAGCTGGGATGGGACATTCACATCCCAAGGGTGACAGGGCACCCTGCGGGAACCCACAAGTGTCCCTCATGCCCTTTATTACATTCTCAAACCTCACACAAGGTGCGTGAAAAGCTTCAGCAGTGCTGAGCACAGTGAGAGGACAAGCAGGAGCACAGGGACAGACAGCAGGATCTAAGAGCAAGACCAATGGAAGCCTTCCTAGGCCCCTCCTCCTTCCTCTTCCCAGCCCAGGAGGTTGCTTTGTGAACAGTCAACAGACACAGTGCTTATCTGCGATGCTAATTCTCAGTCCCAACCCTGCCATTCTACCAGCTGGGCTCCCGGCATACCTGCCAGGTAGAAAGCCAGGTGGGGTCTCACTGTGAGCTGCCTCTGCCACAGATCAGAGCCAGGATGGGACAGATAAAGGAGGAGGCTGAAGGGCACTCTAGGGTGACAAGGCCTGAAGCTGCCCATCAGGAAAACTGCTGATTCACAAGGCTGTGAACCAATCTGCTTAGCAGATGAAGGCTCTGCCAAGGAGTGTCGGGGAGCTGGCCTTCCAGTGTGTCTCTTACAGCACAAATGCATGGCCTCTGCTTTAAAAGGATATAGCAGATGATACAGGCTTCTTGGGCAACATGTACCCCTCTCTGCCCTTGCCTAAGCAGGGCTGGGTGTGAGCTGCCACTTTCCTGCAGTAGAGGCAGAGACAGGGACACCAGGCGACCTAGTTGGTGGCTTCTTCTCCTTCCTTTTCTGCAGCCTCCAGGGATGGCACTGACAGACGTTGGCACCAGGGAGGACACCACCTACGGATGCTCAGAAATAGACCGGCCCCCGTGCGCCTTCCAGAGCTGCGCCTGCTTAATGACCACAGTGCCCCTGAAACACCAACTCAGCCTCCCAGGTACACATGCTAGCCCTGGCCCTGGGTTCCTAGGCTGTGCTCAACCCTTGACCTTCCTACCCTGTCTGCAGGTTCTCAGAACTTGTAGATGGAAGAGCAAGAGTGAGTGCCAGGTTTGGTGGCTTACCCAGCAAATCAGTTACTGTGAGATCACGTGAGTATTGCAGACTTCCTGGCACCAACTTGGTAATCAACCCTAGTGGCCTCACTGCCCTTGTCCCTGGCGTAAAAACTGTTGAGGCCCTTAAAACTAGATTGCACTAGCCTGAGAGTGCTCCACCAGCAATCACGATCCTGACCGTGTGTAAGGTTTTGGACGTCTAGGGTAGCAGGAAAGGAGCCTGCCATCCACAGTGGGAAGTCTGACCAGGTTAAGGGCACACTAGGAGTCTGCCTGTGAGAGGCTAAGCACCGAACCTCATGGGATTCCCCAGCTCTTTGGTGGCTGAGAATGTTTGAGGGTGGGGAGCAGAGGACATGAGTAGGGAGGGAGGGGCATGGGGAGCAGAGGGACCATGACAAAAGGACAACACCAAGCCAAGTTTGCGAGAGGGGATGCCTGCTGGCGGGCAGGCTGAGATGTGGAGTACCAAGGCAGAGGACATCAGACTTGCAGACAAGGGGCAACAGTAATGCCTACAGGCAGATTAAGTTCTGTAGAGGTGATCTGCAGCTGGGGCCAAGAGCCCAGGCTCTGCTGAAAATGCTAAAAAGGATGAAAATGCGCACACACACACACACACACACACACACACGGAGCAGGGCTGTAGGGAACAGGACAGGAGAACCTGAGCCTGGGAAAGCGAGAGAGCCCCACACCTCAGCCATACAACAAGGAGCCCCCTTAGGAAGCAGCTCTGGGAAAATAGCATGTCTCTCAGAGGGGCAGTGGGAGAGAGGCCCAGCCTTGATGGGAGACAGGGCTGGGACCACAGTGCTCTTTGTCAGTGTGTAACATCAACGGGTGGGCTGGCAGGGATGGGCCTAGGCATGAAGCAAGGGCCATGTGGTCACCCTTAGCTTCTCCTAGAACCCACCACTCCGGTGCCGCTCAAGAACACAGAGGAGGCCCCTGAGCAGGTCCGCCTGGCCCTCCAGCTATCCAAGAACAGCAGCAAGGACCTAGAAAGTAAGTCACATGTGTGGAGGGGATGGGAGCTGGTTATTCATCATAGCTACCACAGTGAGAACACCACAGTGGGAAGTTAGGAGGCACAGGTTCTGCCCAAGGGGCAGCTGGGCACCCCATCTGGAAAACAGTCCCCTGCATCATGAGTGAGAGGGGCTGGAGAACAGGGCCAAACCAGGAAAGACAAGTCGATCCTGCCTCTTCCCAGTAGTCGCCCACACCCTCACCTGCCCTGGGGATCCACTTTAGGCCACCCAAGTCCTGCCTTAAGGGATGCCCTCCCAAGTCTGGCAACCTGTAGGGCTACTCAGCCTGCACCATCTGATCAACTGGTTGTCACCACACAGCATTGCGTGTGTTTCCAGACCTCTGGGCAAGCAGTCGACAGCACAAACTGATGCCTGCTCCTTCAACCATCAGACTCTTGCTGTCCTTCCTCTGATCCCTCTAGGGATTATGGGTGAGAGTTTCCTAGGACCCAGTATTCTTTTCTCCTCTGAGTCACATCAGGGACTAGATTGTGTTCCCCTAGCTCCAAAGAAGACCTGAGTACCTGTGGGAGTGTGACCCTCAAGGTCACCTCACCTGAAAACTCTGCCCACCAAGGACACCTGTCCCTAGTAAGGGCACTTACAGTACCAGAGGGTACATTTGCAAACATAGGGCCACTGATCCCTGAATTCAATATTCTCCCCAGCCCAGGGGCACCTGTACCAGCTCCAGTGTGTACCCTGTGCACACTGGAAGGGTGGTTTGTAGCACGAGCAATAAAAACCCAGAGTCAGATATTGGGGTTCAACCTGAAAACTAGACAAGCAAAGCAGCCAAGCCACTAGAGAAGTCTCATCTCTACCAAGGCTGCACAACTGCAGACTAAGCAGACGGAAACTCTTTATCCTCCCATTTTATATTCCCACTAGTGCTGGGATTAAAAGTGTATGGCTCCCTAGTCCTGGGACTAAAGGTGTGAGCCACCACTATCTGGATTTGTTTCCGTATTGATTTTGTGTAGCCTAGGGAGGCCTTGAACTCACATGCTGCAGCACTGAGGTATCACAGTTTGTCCCAAGTGAAGTAAACTTATCATAGTTTCTTCTGAGTGAAGATATACTGCTGCTTTTGGAGTGAATAAAACAGACTCACTGGATAATCACACAAGGTTTCTCAACGCAGCCCAGGCTGGCCTCTAACTTGTGATCCTCCTGCCTCAGTTTCCCAAGTGGGATTACAAGCGTGTGCCACCATACCTGACTTGCTTCATTTTTTAAAGCCTAATATCCCATTTTTGTTCACTAAAAAGGCCTTAGGCAGGATAGCTCAGGTTGAGTGTCAGCTCCAGACATGTTTTCATGAATGTAGGAAAATGGCAATTTTCAGACCAAGGCAAGATATAGACTAAGCCCAGCATACAATGTATCAAACATAAGAGCAGGAATACGGGTGGTATTCGCTGACCTGAAAGGGTTCTCATTAGACAAAGATGGGACAACTTGAAACCAAGAATGCTAATGACAGCTGTTCTTGTGTACTGGGCCAGATTATCAGGAGATGCAGCCTGCAGGGCCAGCAGGCCTCCCCACGCCTGAAGCTGACACTGCCTTCCTGTTCCCAGGTGCCCCTGGTAGCTGTTCAGAAGATGCCTGTCAGAATGGAGGCACCTGTGTGCCAGGTGCCAATGCCCACAGCTGTGACTGCAAGCCTGGGTTCAAAGGCAGACACTGTGAGCTTGGTGAGTCAGAGCTGACCTGGGACTTGGCCTTGGGAGGCTGAGCATACAAACTGGCTATCCCTAAGGGCTTCCAATCTGTGAGATTACAAGGCAGGAGCCAGAAGAGCCCAGGTAGGAAGGATGTGGGACCTGAGGGATGGACCATGAACCAACCACAAGGGACATGGGGCTGCTCAAAGCACTGGTTGAGAGACAGTGCCCAGGACAGAGCCTAGGAAGTCAGGAACGGGTGGTAATTGCAAGGCAACATTTCAGGCTCCGGACTGATGATGAGAGGGAACATATTTGGACTGAGGATCAAAAGTGTTGGAAGTTCCCACAAAGACATAAAATAATCCCGAGGCCACAGGAGCCTTAAGGAAAACCAACCTGCTGAAATTGAGCACCCTGAGGCAAGGCCCCAAGTCCAGAAAGTAGCTGACACAGATCCCCAGGCTCACACAGGCTGCAGGGCTCTTCCTTGGGCAAAGGTCTCTCTTGAGAGGCAGAAACAGAGCCTCCTCCTTAAGGCTGGCCTCTCTTTCTCCTTTGTGCCACAGCCTGTGAAAAAGTGCCTCGCCCCTGCACACGGCTGTTCTCAGAGACAAAGTCGTTTCCTGTCTGGGAAGGAGATATCTGTCACCACGTGTAAGTCAGCTCCGCCTCTGCCTTTGTGCCCTGGTGTTGTGTCCTTATTCCCCCAAGGAGGGACTGACACTGCAGGCACTGGTTTGGACCACTTCTGTCTAAGCTATCTGCCCAGCCCATGAAGCCCAAGAACTGACTAAAGAGAACACAGGCTGAGTCCCATGCATGGAAGCCCTCACAGTCCCAGGACCTGACTCTCCTCCTTCCCTTAAAGCCCAAACACCATTCAGCACATGAGAGCCCCAGTTCCAGCTCTATTGCTAACCCAGCGTGATATGGCAGTGAGCAAATCACTCCTGCCTCGGTTTCTCCACCTGGACCAGGAGGAAGGACTGCTTGTCTCATCTCTTAAGACCCTACTTGCTATAGCACACATGACTCTGGGTCATGTGTCTGAGGGCCTGCTGTGCCGGGCTGTTCCAGGTACTCAGGGAGCCAGATGCCTATACAGCCATAGCAAAGGCACATCTGCACAGTGTAGGAGAAATCAGGGAGTTCCCAGGAAATAAGAGAGATAAAAGCATAAGACGAGAAGAACAAGGAATGAAGGGGACAGGAGTAGGCTTCATGGGAGAGGGACACTGAACAGACATGGAGGAGGTGGAGCTATCAGAGAGAAAAGAATGTTCCAGACATCAGGTACATGTGTTGCAAAGTGCCCAATGTCTGAGGAACAGAGGCCAACAGAGCAGAGAATAATGTGGGAGCAGAAGAAAGGAGGGTTCCTGGGATCTTGGAGACCCTCAGAAGGACCATGGCATTTGTTCCCCATGAACTGCAGAGATCCTAAAGGGCTCTGTGCAGAAGGTGATGTGTGACCACGCTGTTCAAGCCACTCTGGATGCTCGGAGGAGGAGGAAGCTGGTGAAAGAACAGAAGGAAAATGGCAGAAAGTGTCCCCAAGCTCGATGCAAAGCCAGGCTTAGACAGAAAGGGAAGAGGTCAAAGGTCCTAATCTACATGGGTTTGAGGAAGCAGCCTTGACCACCATTCACCCTGGACCCACAATGGCAATCTGATGTTAGTCTGCACCTACCATAGTCCTCTGGCTTCCAGCTCTTCTGGTTACACCAGAGCCTGCCTCTGTGTTAGATGGCCCCGTCATGTGAGGAGAATCCTTCACTCACCAAATTTTCTGTCCTGCTCTTGTAACCTATATGTATCTTTGAAGAGACTCCCCTGTAGCCAATATATAGGTGGGTCTTGCTTATATTCTTTCTGATTGGTCTTATTAGAGTGTTTAAATCACTTTACAATTATCATAATGGGTAGTGTGGCTGGGGTTAAATCTATGTATTGATTTCTACTTTTTCCATCTGAACTTTATTGCTTTTTCCTCTTCTCTGGCTGGGCCACAGATTATAATTGTTTGATTTTTGTCCCATAGTCACTCTAGGATTTTCAATACACATCTTCAGTCTGTCTCCACTTAACCTTGAGTTACTTGCAAACAACTGCAGTTACAGGAGACTTCCTTCCATCTACAGCAGGAAATGTCACAGTACTGTCAGCCATTTGTCGCTATGCAACGCTGAAGGCCTTGCTTTTCCAACACTCATCATTCCTTTGTGTAACTTAAGATTCCAAGATTCCATCTGGTATCATTTTCCTTCTCTGGAAAACTTACTGGAACATTTCTGAGGACACAGATTCATAGATGATGGTTCTCTGCTCTCGTTTGAAAGACTTTGTCTAAGCCTCACTTTGGGCATAAATATTTACTAAGTATAGGATGATTAGTTGACAGCTCTGATGCTTGTTTCAGCACTCCAGGTTAGAAGTATCTTTATGACAACATACTTGGCACACACAATGAAAAGGGAGGATTTATTTGAGCTCGCGGTTACAGAGGTTTCAGTCCATGATGGTGGAGGTCAAGGTGAAGTGGAAGAGCTGATGGCACGGTTCCCTGGCCTTCTCCTTTATCCACTTGTACTGTGTGCAGGCCCACAGTCTGTGGGATGGTGCTATCCACATCATGGCAGCCTTCTCCTCAAACAAACACCCCCAGACACAACCAAGGGTGCTCTTTTACTACCCTGTGTGCTTCTGGGTGCAGCCGAGTTGACAAATTTGGCCCTGTCACCACCCATGTCTTCTCCATCCCTGTGGCTCCTTTTTTATTTTCTCTTTATTGCTGTTTCTGGCCAACTTGACCATGTGTTTTGGTTTTGATAGAGTTTATTTTTATTCCATGGAGTATTTATTTAGTTACTTGAGGTAGAGTTTCTCTTTGTAGTCCTGTCTGTCATGACATTAGCTAATGTAGACCAGGCTGGCATCAAACTCAAAGAGATATACTTGCCTGTGCCTCTGGAGTGCTGGAATTAAAGGTTTGCAGCACCACATGGGTTCTTTCTCTGGAATTTGTTAATCTTGTATTTCTGGGGCTTTAACTTTTGTCAAATCTGAGCTATTGTTCATTATCTTCTTTGTTCCTCTATTTCTCTTCTCTCCAGAGCTCAATTATGAATATATTTAACTAATATTGTTCCTTAGGTCACTATAGATCTTTTCATTGTCTTAAAGTGTTATAAATGGTGTATATGTGTGTATATCTATGCTTCCTGTTGGGTAGTTTGCATTGCTATGTGTTCAATGCCACACACTTTCTATTTTGCATCATCTGGTTTGTTATCAATCCAATTCACAATTCATGGCAATATTCCTCTCACGTTCCCCTCTTCTCAGGGCATGTGATTTTTCTCAGTTATGCCCCCTCTTCCCTCCAGTTCTCTGGTAGCTGAAGCCTAAAGTCAACTCCAGGTCCTCTGTTCCTTTGTAGTCAGAAGACCTCCAAACGGTCCTCCCAAACTAGTGCAAGCATGAGCTTTTCTGCCAAGTCCCTGGTTTTCTTTTTAATGGATCAGTCACAGAAATTCTAACAGGCCCAAGCACAGTCCCATTCCCACG
The DNA here is from genome assembly GCA_028555095.1 of Dicrostonyx torquatus. NCBI lineage: Eukaryota > Metazoa > Chordata > Mammalia > Rodentia > Cricetidae > Dicrostonyx > Dicrostonyx torquatus. The sequence continues at coordinate 4,560,650 of JAQHUG010000148.1, forward strand.
GAATGCTGTGAGAAGGTCTAAGAATATATCCCACTACACGCGAAATGGAGTCTTGGGAGCTAAACAGGCTTGCTAGCATATCCTAATTAAAAAATGAGATGGGCAGGCTTCATCAGGCCTCCTGGTCCGTACTGCCTGCCTTTGAGGCTTCCAGGGCCAGACTTCATGACTGCATTCTTGAAACATTCATAGAACAGAAGAGTTGGGTTTCCTGATTTGCTTTCTACTGTTGTGACAAAGAACAACCAAAAACAACTTGGGGAGGAGAGTGTTTAATCTCCGTCTTTACAGGGTGTTATCAGGGAAAGCTGAGGCAGGAACAGAACCACGACAGAAACAGAGTCAGGAACTAAAGCAGAGAGCACAAAGAGTCCTGCTTATTGACTTGCTCCCCATGGCTCATTCGATGAGCTATCTTATACCATCAGGACCACCTGCCCAAGGGTTAAACTATCCACACCAGTCTGGACCCACCCACATCAATCATTAATCAAGAAAAGGTTCCCATACACTTGTCAGACTATAGGCCAATCTGATAGAGGCATTTCGTCAATTAAAGTTCCCTCTTCCCATATGACCCTATCTTGTGTCAAGCTGACCAACAACAAAACAAGCAGACAAACAAAAACACTAACTAGCACACTGAATCAGACGGTCCCAAAGCCTCAGGTCAAGTGGCCTGCCCCAGCAATGTCCTGTCACTGAAATTTCAGTGACTCCTTTCACCACCTTGGTTTTATCAGCATTTGTGAAACTGTACCCTGAAATGAATACATCTTTATGTACGTTAGACTTTACGTACACGCCCAGGAACACTGTATTAAGAAAATACTGGGCTCTGCCTCTGTCCATACAAAGGCTGTGCACCCTAGATGAAACAGTTTGACGCCTCTCTCCCGGCGTCTGGTTTCAGAGTTTTCTTGTGACAACAGGTATAAGAAAGTCTACAAAGTTCACCAGGACATCTGCTTTAAAGAGCGCTGTGAGAGCACAAGCCTCAGGAAACCCCAAGCAGGTACACCCTGGGGCCAGGCTGCCTCGTGTGCAGTTCTGTGGGTGGGTGGGTGGGTAACAGTAGTGACAGGGTTGGAGCAAGCCAGGCTGTTTGCCCAAACACCCCATGTGCGGCTGTACCCTGCTCGAAACGGATGCCCACACCCGCACGTAAGGGTGCACAGACAGGCCCAGCTGTGCCTGGAGGCGGTCACGTCCCATTCTTCACAGAGAATCGGTGCTGTGATGGGAAGGAACAGGATGTTACTGACAGGCCCAAGTGTGTAAGCACAAGTTTAGAAGATCCTTTTACACCCACTCACTGCCAGGCTCCCTCCCCCCCCCCCAGTTCAAGGCAGTCACAAGATACATCGCTGTTTAGGATCTTGCTCAAAGTTCTACTGAGAACATCATGTTCCGACAATGAGAGTCCACCTTCAGGTATGGTCTCCATGGACCACCTGAAGCCACACATCACATCCTTGCTCTGCATGACTAAATCTGAGGAGAGGCAGTTGCAGCATGCAGCCACCAGGAGTGCTGCTTGGCCTGGGTGTGTCACTACCTCCCAGGGCAGCTCTTGCTTGCTTCCTTCCACACTCTTCCCACAATGCCAGGGTACTTCCTGCTCAATCCCCAACGGCCACCTTCAACCTTCAGCTGGTATGTGCATCCACCGGACTGAGAGGGCAGACGCCCATCAGTCTGTATGTGGGCTTGGCTGGGTTAGAGATGAGGAACAGAGAAGGTTAACAGGTGGGGTTTAAGGTACACAAGATTTGTTTTCACTAAACTGGTTTTATTCATTATCTCAGGAAACAAAGTAACAGTCAAACACTGAAGAAATCTTAAGGCGCACTCCTTCATACCAAGATCTGTTGAGAACTGGAGACACCATCACACCCAGCACCTTGAGCACTGAGGTCCTTTACCAGACACTGATGGCACAGGCTCAGCACTGTGCTCTTACAGACCTAACCAGGAAGGTTCCAGAATTCCCTGACTATAGCCTCCCGGTAGATACAACCTGGTCTGGCCTTGAATACGAATCTGCTTTCAGGTGGAAATGAGACTTTAAGGAGGAGGGGCAACTCTCCTCTCCTCCTCTCTCTCTCTCTCTCTCTCTCTCTCTCTCTCTCTCTCTCTCTCTCTCTCTCTCTCTCTCTCTCTCTCTCTCTCGGCAGATCAGTTACAGTGAGGCACAAGAATCACCTGGCCCCTTTAGGGCAGTGGGCCTGGGTGGTAGAAGGATCAAGGATGCCAAACAACCCTGGGGGTGCTGGGAAGGCTCTAAGGAAGTACGCCCAAACCCTATGAATGGCATTCTACTGGTAAAATAGGGTGGGAGCCTTGTCGTGTAACATCCAGGTGATCCTAAATACAGCCTCTCACTGGGAGGGTTAGGGTGGCTCCTGGAATTCTAAGCACCAATATCCCTGAAATGAAAGAAACTTTGCCTGTTTGCTCCAGCATGCCCCATCCATCTCCCCATGTATAAACTGTGAGATGTTAAAGGGCATTGGATGTTTTTCCACAACAGTCTGGAAAATACCGGGTCACTCTGTGGAAACCCTTGTATAGCCCAAATTCAGCCCCATAGTGACTTCCTATTGACGTGACATCAATTGGGAACGACAGAATGGCTGGACCAAGATAATTTACTGCTCTCCCTTGGGAGATCCAGAACAGTTCACTTTTCTTGTGTTGGGAGAGAGGCGTATCTGGAAACTAGCCACATCAGCAGTGAGCTTGTAGAAGACATGAAGAAGAAATGGCACCCAAAGGCCTAAGAACAACCACAAACAAAGGAGCTCCAGGCAATGCTCACAGTAAGGAATAGGACATGAGCAAAGACAGATCAGGGCATCAGAACAGCAGGCTCTCAGACATGCCCAAGCAGCAGGGTCTTTGCATCCTCACCATTTCAGCTATGAAACCCTGTATGAAGAGCAGCTGACGACACTCAAATCCTGTCCATTCAACAGCATCACCTTTCACCTTGGCCTGCAAGAATGCAAACACAAAACACCTCCAACACTTGTGAGCAACTTAAACCCACTAAGATCAAGAGTCCAGAAATTATTTGGTTTTAAAATATTTATATGGTGCTAAGTCACTTGAAATATTAATGTATCTTTTAAGAACTCACCCAGAAAACCCATTTTTATAAAAATTAATAATCCCCAGCTACTTACCACATACTGACTCATAGAACACTTATTTCCAGAACAACAGGGAAAACAGACAGGAAGCATGCACGCGCACGTACACACACATACTCATGGAAAACACCAGTCAAGGCTGCCCTGGGAAAATCACCCAGTGCCATCACCAGAAGAAGGCAGCAAAGGACCAGCAGCCTATTGATTCAAATTAAAGGAGAGGCTGTACCCAGGTGTCCTCATAGAGGTATCTGTGTTCTCACTTCCAGCCCTCTGCATCACAGCCAGCTGGAATTCTGGAGATGCAAGAATGAGTATAGGTCCCCTGGGGAACAGTGCCTGCTGCCTCCAGAGAAAGACAGTGGGCATAAAAAGGAGTCTCAGTTTGCTGCTCCTGTTTCTAAAGGGTCAGCAGGTCCTGGTAACACTGCCCACTTCAAGAATTTTCAAAACGCAGGAAGATGAGGTCCAAAACTTAACTTAAAAATGACACAAGACAAGTTCTTGGCTGTAGTCAGTCTCCCCTAAGATCTTTGTCCTCACATATCTAGAAGATAGACAACCAGACCCGCACACCCCTCCTGCAAGGGAAGCCCTGAAGCATCTGTGAGCAGTGAGTGTGCAAATTACCTGGGTTAGCAGGCTTAGTGAGTGGTGCTTCTCTATGCTCGGAAACCCACCCCAGATTCCAACATCAGAGAAGTGTCTCTTGAACCCTCAAAACCTCAAGAAGAAAGAAAGGACTCATCTTCCACAAGAGATGCAAAAAGGGCCACGTGGAAAGAGAGGAGCTCTACCCTGCTCCTCTCATTTATACTGACCTAAAGAAGAAATACTAATTACTACTACTACTACAGAGTTTAGACACTTGGTCTACAACTCAGGAGTAGGCAGGGCAGACAAATGCTCAAGCAGTATTTTGGGTTTTCAGATGGCATGACCTCTCTGGCACCCACCCAACTCTGCTACTGTACTGCCAACATGGTCACAGATGTAGACAGCATGGCTGTATCCCAATAAATCTTCATTCACAGAAACAAGCAGTAGGCCATAGTTGGCAGGTACCTGGTTTAGATCTAGACCTCGGTCTTCTGTACAGAAAGACATCTCCTGAAGGACAAATTGCCATCAAGACATAAAGACCCCTGAATGTCACAGAAGAAAAGGAGCCAAGATCCTTGCTCAGAAACCTAAGATATGCATCCACCATAAAGCAGCAAGAGCTACTCTGTTCAAATCTGAAGGGAACACAGAGTGGCACAGGGTGGGCAGGCTCCTGGAGACACTGCCCAAGGCTTCTTGTAATCCATACCTCAAGTAGATGGTATGGCCTACCAAGACAAACACACTCACCCAGCCTCTGTTTTTCACTCCACTCTCTATAAGGCTCTAAGCAGCTACCATCTTCTGTAGTAAGGTCAGAAAAAAGATCCCTCAAGAACAGAGCCTACCTGACTGGAGATCCAGCACCAACCAGAGGCCTCTTGTCCTCAGTTCATAAAAACATACTTTGAAGAAAAACATTTATTTTCACTAAACATTTCTGAGCCTGTGCATTATGCAATTTTTCCTTTTCAGAAAGGTGGAGCATGAAGTCATGTCAAAAACTCACACTACCTTGTCTCCAGAGACCTGGGGGGCCAAAGACAAGGCTCAGAGACCAGGTCCACAAACATCTATGTCAACTTCCATGCGACGGTGAGACCTGCCACCATGCCCGCTACATAAGCTACAATACTAGCAGTGAATGGCAAGACCAAGTGACATCACTGGAAATGTAGGTGAAACCTTTATAGTAATGACCTCAGGAGCCTTACCCGCCAGGCCAACACTGCCACATTCCCACTTCCAGTTGGAGCCTATGTTTCAGACAGGACCCAGCCTACTGAATGCTGAGTGTGGAGCTGGCACACAATCATTCCAGTGTTTCGGGGTGGAGACAGACTTGCTGGTGCTGAGGAAGTCGTGTGTAACTTTCCAAACATGCCTCTGCTTTCTCACACATCTTTCTGAAGCAGATGTATGTCCTTCCAAAATAGTCACTGTCCACTTGGGAAATGTCACAATAGAATCAGAAGATTGACAAGGTGTAAAGATTTATTTTGGGGTCAAAATGAAGATGCAATCATGAGTTATTGGGCTTACCATTTGCTAATCAAAACATGGGATGAGCAGACACCTAATTAAGCTCAGGGTTAGCATTCTATTTAGCTTTGATGGAGCCCAAGGCCAAATATCCTACATTCAGGGAAAGGAGAGGTCACTTCAGTGCCACAGAGTAGAAAAGTGAGCAGCAAAGAATGAGCATCACTGTTCTCAGAGTTTTGTCTATGGCCAAGAACAGCTAGGAGACATTTCCCTTCCCTACTGCCCATGGGCTGCGGGTAGTGGACAGAATGGCTTGCTGTGTCTTACTTTGTGTGGAGAGTCCAACAGGCAACTCCTTGCCAGGAGTTGGCCTGCCTCACAGACCTGCCATAGTGGGAGATCTGATTGGATGAGAGTCTTGGGATGACGGCTTTTCTCTGTGAATGCTCATCTCTTTGCAGTCAGATTCTAGGTGAGTCCAAAGCCTCTGCGCCTTGGTGCTGATTCCTCACAAAATACACCTCAGATCCAGCAAGATGTCTACTTTAAACAGAAATATGTCAAGCCCATTTACAATCCAAATTTGTTATGGTCACAGTACTTTACTGGGGCAGGTCTTGGAGCAGTCTCTCAGCTTTAACACTGCTTTGTGGACCTGATCATTCATGTGCAGTGCAAGGGAGGGTATTTTGCAGCATCTCTGGCTTCTGTTCTCAAGATCCCAGGGCCCTGACACACAGAAAAATCTCCAAAGATTGTCAGATGTCTTGAGAATCAGGGCATCCCCAGCTAAGCATTGGGTTCTGTCTATATAGGAAACACAAGCCCCATAGAGGGATTTCACATGACTATTAAATGTCACTAAGTAGAAAAAAAAATATTACCAAACATTTCTGATTTTGGCTCTACCATCAAAAAAGCTTTCTGCATCACCAGCCCTGGGTGGTTTCCTGAGGAAGGGCCACAGACAACTTCCTAGGAGGCCTCAATCCTCTGAGCCTTAGCTCCATCAAACCAGGCCTCTCCTCAGAGCGCACCTCATGCCAGCACCAGTACTTATCAGCACTCCGAGACACTTCCCACACTCCCCAGGGTGATATCCATGTCAGGGTATCTGAAAGATTCCTAGAACAAACCAAAATCAGACCTGGGGCCTGTGTTCTTCCCCATCTATCACACAGAAGGCAGAAGGGAAGTCCCTCAGAGACCACCCCCAGCCCCTGAAGTGCTGGTTCTGAGCGTGTTCACTCTGGCAGCACAGGCTAAAATGCCAAAGAGCCAGGCTTTGAAGTGGCTATTAGCCAGGAACCCACATGAAGGCCAACTTGCCCAAGCAGGAAGGGTCAGCATCTCACAGATGAGAAGAGTGTTTTGCTAGTCTGAAGACTGCAGAACTAAACACAATACTAACCAACGCCTTTCACTCTGCTGTACACTGAATACGTTAGAGGGCCGTGAAATGTCGGATTAAAAACATGACTATTTTGTGGAAAACCTGCTACTTGTTTTCATAAAATAAAGTGCTATGACATACTACCCTCATGTTACATTCTCATGATTTTACCTTTACTGCTACAAGGAAATATGCAGCAGCTCTTGAGCCGGAAAGCACCTCTTTCTCTACATGATTTTAGAATTAACACCAATGTATTTCAACAGAGAAAAAGATACCAAACTTGGATGGGTGGCATCCCCTGGATTTTAATAGCTGAGTCCTTTATTTAGGATGCAGTGAGCCTCCACAGAAGCCACTAGACTGCAACAAAGCATCTCCTATTTGGTTTGATGTACCTACATCTCCAGTGGATCATAACAGTTTTTTTTTTCTTTTTTCTATCAAATGACCAGTGTTGCTATAAAAAATGCTTGAAGATCCAGGTGATCGCCTCAAAGCTTTGAGAATACGGGAATGATCTCTGGCATCTCTGGACCCTTTTGTCCCATCCTCCATCACAGCTGCTCTTCATCTTCCTCCTCCTCATCCTTCTCCTCTTCCTCCAATGCATGGCTCTCAGATTCCTCTTCTTCTCTATCCAAGAGCTTTTTAAAAACCTCAAACTCCTCAGCAGAGGAACGTGCTGTCCTGGCCAAAAACTCAGCTTCAGAAACCCTGAGAATGTCCTTCAGTAAAGGGTTAGGGATCTGTGTCTGTCCCTTCTTATCAGGGGTTTGGTACCGTCCAAGGCGTTCCAGGTACATGTGTCTCTGCTTGATCTTGGTTATTGAATACTGTAAGAAATCATTCTTGACTATGTCCAGATGCTTAAATCCCATCCTAAAATATGCATACTGGAAGATACAAACATGTTTAAGAATCTATGTAGAGAACCTTAAAGCCTATCGTTCCAATTCAAAACATTAGAAAAGAATTGCCCGATTAGGAATGGTAGAATAGTTACTCTCTAATACCAACACTTGTATGGTCTGACAGTTTTTAAAGCATTTCAAAATTCATGCTGAGAAAAATGCAGCAGAAAACAAATGGGTGTGTAGGGGAACAAAAATTATGAGTGTAGAAAAATCCAACCAGCCGGGCGGTGGTGGCGCACGCCTTTAATCCCAGCACTTGGGAGGCTCTCACTCTTTGTGAGTTCGAGACCAGCCTGGTCTACAAGAGCTAGTTCCAGCGCAGGCTCCAAAGCCACAGAGAAACCCTGTCTCAAAAAATCAAAAAAAAAAAAAGAAAAATCCAACCAAAAGATGCTTAGGAATCTTTAAAAAAATTTGTAAATGTGTGAGTGCACAATTATTTGAGTATGTTACAGAATGCTTGTGAAGGCCAAAGGCTAGCCTAGTTGGTTTACAAGCCTCCAGGAAGTCGCCTGTCTCTACCCCACAACTCCCCACAGGGGTGCTGGAACACTGCACATCCAATTTTGACAGGTCCCCAGGATCCTCATGCTGGCACAAGGGTTTTCATTTGTTTGTCTGTTTTTTGTTTGTTTTGAGACAGGGTCTCTACATAGGCCTGGATGTCCTGGAACTCACTTTATAGACCAGGCTGGCCTTAAACTCAAAGGTCCACCTGCCTTTGCCTCATGAGCTAAGATTAAAGGAGTGTACCACCCTTCCCAGCTGTTCAGGTGCTTTTGACCTTATCTGTCACATCTGTTAGTAAACTATCAGGACAACTGTCACATTTTCCAAACCCCCACGCACTCTAAGGGTAGGAAAGTTTTAGCTTTCTCAATAGTAGTTATTTCAGAGTACCTAATTGGACCTGGATTGGGGCCAGGTTCCCCACTGTCAAGGAAGGAAAGCTGAAGGACAGGTTTGCTTTGGGGGAGAAAAGAAGAACTGCGCTGTATTGTTCTAGAACAGAAGCTTTTTTTAAGCTCTACTCAGAGGCTTCTTGTCCACACAGCTAACCTTACTCAACTTAAAAATCTGAAATCAAGAGTCTAGTCACTTATTCTCACCTGGAACTTGTACTCTAGCTCACTGGGGTCCGCCTGAAGAACGCCTGGGCACCTGTGCAAAAGCTCAGTGACTTGCTGTGCTGTGAACATGCACCTCTCCTTGAGGACCTTCACAACACCATCAATGTCCCGCTGACGCATGGTGAAAACCTCAGGGCAACTGTGCAGCACTCTCTTCAGTTTCCCTGTAGAATATTAAGTAACTTCAGGTATTCTGGAAAGCCAAGGGCTAAACAATAGTTAGGGGCTGGAAAATGGGTCGGTCAGTGGGTAAAGGCACTTGCCACCACACTTCATAACTTGAGTTCAATCTCCAGGACCCACGTGGTAGAAGCAGACAACTGACTCTAGAAGTTGTCTTATGTCATCCACGTGGAACATGTAGAGCCACCAAACACACTCACAGATACAGATACACACAGACTCTGAGGGGGGAGGGGACAAGGACCACCTCCCTTCACAGGATTGCTGACTTCAGACTCTGCCTTCTATGAAGCACCCTGGAAACCTGTCCTCTCAGATCCAGGAGCCCACCCTACATCCCTAACCTGGCCTCTGAGTATCCTCTCATGAGCCACATTAGTAACTGTATCCAGACAACTGCTATAAACAGGAGCTGTCCCAGACAAAGTGGAGTAAATGGTCTTCTTATAATAGTTGAGCCAGTTTTCTTAGGAATTTTGGCAAATTTAATAGCTGGAAACTTAAAAACTACTTAGACTGTTAACTAATTTTCCCAACAGCCTAGCTGGTCACTGTCTCTGCTTGACTGCCATGTGAAGAGGAATTTCCAAAGGGCGAGCTGTTTTCCTTTATTGTTTTGTTTTTGACAAAACAGGGTTTCTCTGTGTAGTTGAGGCTGTCCTGGAACTCACAGAGATCTGCCTGCCTCTGGCTTCCAAGTGCTGGGATTGAAGGCGTGCGCCACCACACCCAGCCAAGGTGTGCACTTTTTCATCTCTCAAGCTGTGCTTCAATACTGACTGAGCTTAGACTCAGAGGACACTAAAGGAAAATCTGTCAAGAGGAACATAGTTATCTTTTTGCTTATCTTCTAGAGAAGAAAGCCTGCAGAGGTACCAAACAGTGGACTCTAAACCCTGTTTTAATCCCCTACTTGGGATTAAAAGTCTTATCAGGAACAGTCAATAATAAAAAGAAATAAAAAGTGGTCAAATGGGTACATATCACTGGAGATTTCCATCTCCTTTCTCCAGAGTACTGACAACAGTTAGACGGAGGCCACTCTGCAGCTTTCCAGGAACCTGGAATCACCAGATCTAAATTTTTGTACAGGATATTTTTGCAGAGGTCACACGTATGTATTCACATACCATTATCACATAGCAAAACTAAGCCACCAAAAACAGACTTCATGTCCCCACTGTTCTAGAGACCTCAATGAACAGAACACATAGGACTTGTTTTGGCCTTGGTTGTCTCCTCCTGACTAATCTCCCCACATCCCTTTTACAACACCTTCTGTAGAGGGCCCATCACACATCTCAGAGATACTGACCTCTCCTCGGAGAACCTTCCAACCTCTCTTCACCTTACTAAGGTGTGTTTAGCCCACAGACCACATGCATCCCAGGAGAGCTAGGAATGCAACCTAACACATTTGTATATGACCTGTCATGTCACAATATGAGAAGGCTGGACTAAGGCAGGCTATTTTTTCACTAACTCTGACTCCTCTCACACTACAAAGTCTGCTGTTTCATCTACCTTCTCCAAGGCCTAGCTTCCGCAGGTAACTGGAGCGCTTCTTCATTTGCACTGGAGACAGTTTCAGTAACTGTGGACTTTTCTTCAAAGTCATAAATAAAGGTTCTGGGTGCAATCCCAAGAGTAGAAATTCTGAAATTATGTCCAGCAGCTGTTGAGGATGGACATTTGGCTGTATATTGAGCAGATAGTTAATATGGGCTTCATCAAAACCCATGCCCTGGAGGGAACTGATGATATTTGCAAGCTCCATGGACTTAGGATCCACAAAAGTCTTCTGCTCCTCATGAAGACACTGAACAAGATGTGTCCTGTACTCTGGTTTCTGCACATACGTTTTGGGTCTAACACAGTAGGACTCTTGATGGTTCTCTCCACTGGGTACTGTTGTCAGTTTGCAAAACAAAGGACTCATCCTTTTATGGTCTCTGAGATGAGGGATCTGCCTGGCCAAACAGGTCCAGGAGAGGGTCATTAGTCGGTGCCAGTCAGGAACCTGTAAGACAGAACCAAAACAGAATCAGTTCTACCTCAGGATAATAACCACCACAAGATCACGGAACCTGAGTATTTTGGACCTTGGCCCATAAAAGCTAACAATTTTTGTAAACAATCTGTAAAACCCCTGGGTCTAAAAGGTCTCCAGAGAAGGAAATTAGCATATAGATGACAGCACTTACAGAAGATATAGGAGCCGGGCACAGTCAATACTCTGAGCTTTACGGAGGACTGCTAGGCATTAATATTTGGCTGAAAATTCTGAACCGCAGACTAGCCACCAGACAGATGCACTACCTAAAACTGATTCCAACAAAGGATAATTGTTTCGATGCGCCCTTTCATTAAAGGAAAAAAAATATTCTTGGGCAGGAGTCTGTCAATTCTTGGTGTCTGGGAACAGCACATAACAAATTAGGCACCCGGTGCCCGCCAGACTGGTCTCCAAACCCTCTCTAGCACGACCAGCCGTCCCTCTCTTCGTCTTGGTGGTCCAGGTCTCCTAAGCCCATAGCCGCTACATTAGCCGAAATTCCATAGAAGCTAGTGGCTCATGTCAGGACCAGGCTGTCTATACACCCGCCACCCGGGAACGCTATTACCACAAAGAGGCCAGATATGGTCACAAGCAACCTGCGGCAGGACCTCCTGCACGTTCCGCCCGCAGCTGCTGTGATTCCTGGACCTATGGCACTCTCACCTGGCGGCCTAGTGCAGCCATGGAGCCCCAGCGGCAAACGTAACTGGATCGCCGGAAGGGGCGGTCCTTCCTGGCTCACAATGTCCGGCCTCCGGTGTATGTCCGCCGCAATCCTGGGAGACAGCGTTCCTCCGTTCCGCGGCCAAGCTTTTAATTCCCTGGGCTCTTGCCCCGCGCCGCCGCTTGCAGATGCAGCTTTCCTCAGCTGTGCAGACAGGGCTCTGCCAGGAGCAAGACTACAGGGGTTTCTCAACTGCCTTTCAGAGTACGGGCGAAGCTAAGCTCACACCATCATTTCCTGTCGTAAACCATACTTACAGGCGCACCAGGGGAGACGGTGGAAAAAAACGAAACATGCGTTAAAAATTCTGTAAGCCCTAGTGCTTGAACTGGCTTTTTGGAGCCCGTTCCCTATGGAGAGATACCTTGCGATACAGAGAGGAGGGACTCGGTCCTGCCTTATCTTGATATGCCAGGCTTAGTTGACTCCCCATGGAAAGCCTCACCCTTTCTGAGGAGTGGAGTGGGTGGGAGGTTAGGTGAAGGGAAGATTGGGGAACTGTGGTTGATATGTAGTATGAAAAAAAAAAATCTTTAAATATTTGAAAAACCTTCTATAAGGCCAAATAACCTAACTGTAATTGTGGAGTTAGGATGTCGCAGACCAGAATTTTAAAAATCATGGATTTTTTTTTTTGCCTTTTTGAAATTCATTCACTACCCACCTGTCCAACTCAACAGTTTTATGGCTATGAAGGCCTTTAAAATATATTCTTAGACCACCACTGGTTCTCACCAATCCAAAAGGTAATCATATCATTAGTTAATACCTAAAATACTGTAGGTAAATGTCTTTGCAGTTTCGATTTCACCTTCCTATCTCTATCCCCATCGATGTGTCTGGTAAATGCCTTGCTTGATTTATGACTTAGTTCTCTAGCTAATAATATCTCACCTAACTACACCCCTAGTGGATTCTCTTTTGGAGCAACCAAAATTCGTGCTCCTGGGCTCACCTTTGAAGTGAGTACTGGTTTTGGTGGACACTGTAATACAGCAATAACTTCTCAGGACAGCCCCAAATTCTTCCTGAAACGGTAAGCTGGATCCAGATCCAGATAAAGGTATTTGGTAAATTGTATTGTTTAAAAATGAGTGTTTAGGGTCAACAAGATGGCTCAGCAGTTAAGACACTTGCCACACCAGTTTGATGACCCGAGTTTGACCCTAGAAACCCATGTAAAAGAGGAAACTCACTCCACAAATTTGTCTACCTTCTCTCTCTCTCTCTCTCTCTCTCTCTCTCTCTCTCTCTCTCTCTCTCTCTCACACACACACACACACACACACACAATGGCACACGTGTCCACATAAGGTTTGTTTTTTAATTGTGTTCAACATGAATAGCTGGCTATACACACCAAAAGCCAGTCTTTAGAGACTAAAGAGATGGTTCAGCAATTAGCAGCACAAGCATAAGGATAGCAGTTCAGATCCCAATACCCACATAAAAATCCAGTTGTGGTCCCATACATGCCTTTAATCCCAACACGCAGAGGGAAGGAGACAAGGGGATAAACAGGACTTACTGAGTAACAGTCTAGCCAAAAAGAAATGTGAGTCCAGTTACAGGGAGAGATCCAGCCTCAAAGTTACAGGGGACACCCAACTGTAACAACCAAATATGTAATACACATATAAACTCACATAAGTACACACAGAGAAAGATGATGTCTGCCATTTAAAACAAAATACATTGGTCCAAGTAATAAAATGATAGGAACAATGGCATATTTTCACTTATAAACAACAGAGCTCTCTTAGCACAGAGGTCTGATTTTCCATAAGGATGAAGCACCAGGGTGTTCCAGATAAATTTGTATGCATTAAATTTGCATCTTAGACCTGTTTGGGAAAAAGCCTGGGAACCTTTTAGAAAGAACAGTAAAAGATAAAAAGCTGTGGCCGGGCGGTGGTGGTGCACACCTTTAAGCCCAGCACTTGGGAGGCAGAGGCAGGCAGATCTCTGAGTTCGAGCCTGGTCTACAAACAGCTAGTTCCAGGACAGGCTCAAAAAAAGCTACAGAGAAACCCTGTCTCAAAAAACCAAAAATAAATAAATAAATAAATAAATAAAAAGCTGTGTTCTCAACGCTGCCTAAATTCCACCACTTATAAGTCATTATATTTATTTCTTCCTGGTTTATTGGCTTCTTATGTGAAAAAAGGGATCTGGCTGTTGCATCAATAAACATATCCCTACTTTGTGCTAAACAGCTGAAGTGTTTAAACATATCTTGACAGAAGGGTTGGGTTGTATAAAAGGACAGGAAAGTTGCAATCTGTGTAAAACTTTCTTTTGTCTTAATTTTCTTTCTAAATAAGTATCATTTAGGCCTTCACACTGAAAGCCTAAGAAAACCCTATGCCACTCCAACTTCTTGAAAATAATCTAGGAACCTGAACCAGCCAGCCAGCACTGGAACAAAGTGATGGCTAGAACACAGGGCTGCTGACAAAAGTTTAGCAGGATCTTTACTCTTCACAAAACTTTGCATCTTGAAATTCCAAGAGGAAAAATTATCAGCTGTCAACTCAGAACCTTAGTCTCCAAGGTTTTGAGAGCTTTTGTATTATTTGACTTTGTTTTCCTGCAAAGAACACCCATAAGACATAAGACTATAACCAAAAGCTTTATTTTTTTTCTAATATAGAAATGGTTCTTAGGAAGCTTCATTTTGCATCCTCAGCCCTACTACACTGTCTGAAAAAAAAATCTGCAATATCTTATGCTCTATGTATAATAAAGACTACAAGGAAAAACGTTTGTTTCATTCTCAGAAACAGAGCTCATCTGAAATCGAAAGCTAAAATGTCACTAACTTCTGGGGACTGGGCCTAGAAACCCTCACATAGTCACAGTAGAGTTGACACCCTTCAGCAAAAGCCTTTCACACAGACGAAGTAGAGCTGGGACGTCACAGGAGGTCTGAAAGTGCTGGGAGGGTTTTATGGGCTGACAGATGGCTGACAGGCCTAAAGTCCCAGAGTAGACCAGGATAGAGTGCTCTTTTAGCTGCGGTAAATGGGGTACAGAAATGGAAAAAACCAAGCACTTCCCATGTCCCATAGAGTCCTAGCCAGGGTAACTTAACTAATTAAGTAGCTTTAATTTGGAAAAGTTCAAGAAAGGAAATATTCTGGTCATTTTTGTCTAGCCAGCTCTATGGACTCTACACCATCTACCATAGATACCAAGTCAGTGGGAAAGACACACACACACACACACACACACACACACACAGTCTCAGAAAGAGCTGGGCACGGTATCACATCTTTAATCCTGTCACACAGGAGGCAGGCAGATCTCTATGCAAGGCTAGCCACAGTTACACGATAAGATCCTGTCTCAAAATCTTACAAGCAAAGAGCAAAATAACAAAAACAGAGAATTGAAATATTCCTCATGTCTTTCTGAGGTTCACAAGTTAAAGTCCTTTAATAATACAAAGACACTGAACACTAGAATGCTTTTTTTAAAGTTATAAAAAAATGAATTACAAGTCTTTCATAAACCTAAAACCAATATATAGTATTGCAGGCTTGTTTTAGCACTTGCACAGAAATCTGTAGAAGGGGAAATTCATCCCAGTTCTTCAGAATTTCCTTTCTCCTTCTAGGAAGCCCTGAAATCCATACAATTTCCCAAATCAAGTAAAAAATAGCAAGAGAGAGTTTTCATTCAGCCGACTGGCAGAGATGGATCCTCGGGATGCAGGCAGTGCTGGTCACCAGGAGCCTCCCTGGGAGCAGGGGGTCCACTGAAATCCTTTGTGTGAGTCACTTCACTTGGACTCCTGCTCCCAAGCTCCAAACTTGCAGCTGACAACAGGCCGGTTTCTAAAGGGTGAAGAAAACACATTGCACGCTAACAATAAGAGTCTAAAATACTTTGTTTAGGAACAACAGAATTAAGGGAGGTAGGCAGTGGCTTCTGAAACCCCAGGGTGATATTCTAGAGGTATAGATCCTGCTGAGATACTGTGTGCACACATGCATGCGCTAATCTCCAGCCTGATTCCTCAGGAGCTCTGACTTGGAGCTAGGGAGTCTTTTTCTAAAGAGACATGATGCCCTGTCTAGCTCCTCAGCATCATGGTCAGCATCTGTACCCTGACCCCTCTTGGGACTAGTCAACCAGCTGACTCTTCAACTACTACAGTCTCATCTCTCCTGGCCAAGGCTACTAAAAGCACTTATCCTCCCTCTATGGTCCATAGCCACACACCCAAGTGGCACCTAAGGGTCTCTACACAGTCAAACCCCATTTTTCAGACCAGCCACAGATTCTGGCATATGCATCTAGGACAGTGTGGTGGAAGAAGCCTCATCCAGGAAGGAGGCCTAGTCACCTTCCCATCCCAAACAAAGACACAGGAAAGGGAGGGAGGAGGGGAGGCTGAGACTTCTCACCTGGCTGGTTGATCCGACACACCTCTTCCCAGGTGTAGTTAGCAAGGTTCACAGGCTGTGTCACCCAGGGGTCTAGGATCAGCTTCTCTAAAGTGGTCCGCTGCTCAGGGGAAGGCTGCAGCAGCCCAGACAGAAGAGTCATAAGTTCTAAGGACATAAAGAACACAGGTGGAACCAGACCAAGTCAAATGGAACACATCTCAGACTTCAGGGTGTCCTGCTTCACAGAACCTCTCACAAAGCAAGGAAGCAGCCTGGAATCCTAGACCTGCTCTGGTGTTGTCAGTAAATACCTTTATAAATCTATCACCTCCAAAATGGAAGCGTGGAAGTTGAGATCCAGCTCAATCAAACCTCAGGTGGTCTGCTTTCAAGGTGTGTTGGCTAGTTTTATGTCAACGTGACACAAACAAAATTTATTTGGACAGGACAGTGGTGGCGTATACCTTTAATCCCAGCACTCGGGAGGCAGATGCAGGTAGATCTCTGAGCCAGCCTGGTCTATAGAGCGAGTTCCAGAACAGGCTCCAAAGTGATACAGACAAACCCTGCCTCAACACCGCCCCCCCCCAATTTTGGAAGAAAGAACTGCGATTGAGAAAATGCCACCACCAGATTGGCCTGTGGGACATTTTCTTGACTGCAGTGGGAGGGCCCAGATCACTGTGGATAGTACCAACCACGGGCTGGTGGTCCTGGGTGGTATAAGAAAGCAGACTGAAGCTGGATGGTGGTGGCACATGCCTTTAATCCTAGCACTCAGAAGAGGCAGGCGAATCTGTGAGTTTAAGGCCAGCCTACAGAGAGAGTTCTAGGATAGCCAGGGATACACACAGAAACCCTGCCTCAAATAAAATAAAATAAGAGGAAGAAAGAAAGAGAAAGAAAGAAAAGAAAGAGAAAGGGAGAGGAAAGGGAAGGAAGGGGGAAAGAGAGAGAGAGGGTGGGAAGGAGGGAGGGAGGGAGGGAGGAAGGGAGGGAGGGAGGGAAAGAAGGAAGGAAGGAAGGAAGAAAGGAAGGAAGGAAGGAAGGAAGCAGGCTGAGCAAGCTACGAGGAGCAAGCTAGCAAGCAGCAGCTCCAGGTCCGAGCCCTGTTTTAGTTTCAGTCCTACTTCCCCCAGTGGACTGTGATGTGTAACTGAAAGGTGCTTTTGGTCATGGTGTTTCATCTCAGCAATGGAAACCCTAAAGATGACACAGGAGCTCTGGCTGTGCGTGACTGAGGATGAGCATGACATGCAAGGGAAGGTGGCAGGCGACTGAAGCATCCCAGATCATTCTGAGGGGAGGCAGCTTGAGCTCTAGCAGGAGCCCAACCTCAATCTGCATTTGGGCCCTGTCTCCTCCAAGTATGTGTATGTGATGGACAGGGCCTCTGTGAGCCACACCAGCAGGAACCCAGCTGTGTAATGAGAAGCCATGGAGCAGTCCTGGAGCAGAGCAGTACGCCACATAAACGGCAGCATCGTAGGGACCCACCACTGAAGCTCTAAAATCCTCTTCCAGGCTGCTGTGGTTGATCTCTCCCTCTAAAGTCTGTGTGTTGGAGAGCTCACCCCTAACGTGATGGTGCAGGGCATTGGGGTGCTGGGAGGTGTTAGGGGAAAAGACTGGAGTTGATGTCCTAAGAGGTAGAAAAGACTGGTTCTCCATCTTCACTATGAGGACACAGCAAGAAGGTGCCATCCACAAGCTGAAAAGAGGCCTCACTGAGAACTGAACCTGCCACCACCTTTACTCAGACTTTCAGATCCTGCTACTTTAGAATGGTCATCTGTTGTTTCAGGCCCTATCTGGACTTCTTAGAACAGACAGAGGCTAAGGTACAGACTGAAGATCTGTCACCCCATGAGTCCTC
This sequence comes from Dicrostonyx torquatus, assembly GCA_028555095.1. Classification (NCBI taxonomy): domain Eukaryota; kingdom Metazoa; phylum Chordata; class Mammalia; order Rodentia; family Cricetidae; genus Dicrostonyx; species Dicrostonyx torquatus. The sequence continues at coordinate 4,578,569 of JAQHUG010000148.1, forward strand.
CCAGTGAGTGGGTGCTGTGGGACCACAGAATATTAGAGTAGAAGGGCCCCAGCTGACACCTGACCGCATCTGCCAGCTCCATGAGCTCCTCCAGGATCCAGGCTCCTGAGGTACCTGCTCCAAGCTTAGAAAGCCAAAGTCCACTTGACTCCCTGGCCTTCATTACAGATATAAATTACCACTAGGCCTCCACTTGTCACATTTGCTCACAGGGTTCAGGGTATGACTAACATTTTCTATGTGAGCGTCTGAGGGTCAAGTCTCCCCATGTTACTGACACCACCCTCTTTCACAAATGGGGCTCCTGACTTAAGTTAAATGTCTAATCTCATAGATGCTCCCACAGACAAGCTTACTGACTGCAAAGTATCACTTTCAAGAGGGCCTTTAAGATCCAAGGGACACTAATAAAAATTACCAAAATGTTTTGAGTCATATTAAAATTATTATGCTCAGATCAAAATGTTAGAATAAAAATGATAAAAGAACTAATCAGCATAGACAAAGAGGAGACAGAAACAAAATGTTGAGTTCTCAGGCAGTGGCATCACTCACCACCTGGAGCTCATGCTCACCTTGGGAAACCAGGAACGGGGGATGAATGACTGCCTCCATGGTCTCCTCCACTTCACAGAAGGGATTCTCCTCGAAGATAAGCGTGTAGAGAGTGACCCCCAGAGACCACATCTCCAGCTCTGGCCCTCTATAGCTGCAAGGAGGAACCGAGAGCACTCAGTACAAAGCTCACTGAGTCAGCCCCACTCTGAATGTCAGAACCTTCCAACCCCAGTCTTGCATTCTCACAGTTTACACAGACACTCTAAATGACCCGGAAAAGGGGGGATTTCCCAGAGGCGGGGGAGAGTAGAGGACCAGGTAGCAAGTCACAACTTGGTGTCACTAAGGGCCACAGGCAACATCAGAATGAATGGTGATATAACCTACAGAAAGACCATGTGGTGAGAGGAAAGGTGTACCTAAAGTCAAGCCAAACAGGAGAAACACAAAAGGACAAAGTTTAGTGACAGCTGAGGGCTCAGAGAAATAAATGGTGGGATGGAGGAGTTTATCAGGAACTAGGGCCTCCTGGAAGACTAGGCCTGGGGGAGGAGGGGAGGTGTTATCCTAACTTCACCCATGCTACCAGCCACACTAGATAGGTTGTCTAAAGGTTGCCTATGGTTTGCCAACCCCTGAGGAAGAACAATATAAAAACGAGAAGGAAGAAAAAACATTCTTACAGATAGATTTGGAATCAGGATTCAGAAAACCTTTTGCCTGATGAGATGGAGATGTGTGTGCAATGTGGAAGGAAGCATGCAGAATGAGACAAGGTCTTGACCGAGAGGTCTACAAGTAGGACCAGCACACACAACTGTAAAGGATGACCTTTACAGAAAAGCAGAGTGTAAACAGACACATGGGGAAGGCACCTGCCGCAGATGGCTAAGTACTGAGATGGAAGAGTCATAGCCTGGGTGTGGAACAACCAACCAGTCACACAAAGCATGTAGAGTGAGCCAGTTTACATGTAGCTCCTCTTCAATGTCGCCTATACTTCAACCACTACAGGATGGTACCAGAGCAGGACTCACTGGGAACAGGGACAACCAAATCAGATCTGAAGAGAAACTACAGTCCCTTCAACACCTTGCTATGGTAGCTCTGAACACACAGAGACTCCAAAACGGAAAGCTTTCCTGCCCCCTTCACTCTCTGCTAGTAGCACAAAACCTAGTCATGCTGCACACAAGAGCCAGCCCAGCATGGAGGTGGCTACAGCAGATTAAGGAGACCAAGCTCCAGGAGTCAGTGAAAGCTAACTCAACATTCACTTTCTGACTGTGACTTGAAAAGTGCCCTGAGAAGACACAGGCTTGGGTCCTGGTCACCTCCCAACCCCACTGTTGAAGGTTTCTCACACAAGGTAGGATAGTGGTTGAGCAGACAACCAGGACCTAATCAGGTCCAATGTGAAATCCAGTTTTGACCATGCCTTTCTGCTGACTCAAACCACTATTCTACAAGACCACACAGAGCCAAACATTCTGTTCTTCTAACAACCCATTCTCTTCCTGAGACACCTGACTAAGATTTGTGCAGGTAGAAGAGGAAGATATCATTGTGTGAATGAGACTTAGGAAGGTCATTTTACACAGACACACCTGTTAGTGTGTAGCAGAGACCACAATCCCTGCATGCATAGCACAAAACACTATCAGCAACTTCTATGCAGTCCTGACACATGTGAGCAATCAGCTTCATTTCAATTCTTTTTCTCACGTCCCAAGAAAAGAGGTCTTTTCAGGTCAGGTTCCTGCTGCCCACAGACTCCCCCACTACAGAGCAACAAACTCAGCCTTTACCCCCAGAGCCTACTTCCCCTGAGCTCAGAGCCAAGAATCTGAGCCCCGACAATTCCTTCACACCATTCCTCATGCTCTCAATCTTGCCATTGGGCCTTCTGTATAGTGAGCCCAACACAATTATTGAGATTTTGATTGTTGGAACTAGAGAGTTGCCTCCACAGTAAGAGTAAGTGACTGCTCGGCCAGGCAGTGGTGGCGCACGCCTTTAATCCCAGCACTCGGGAGGCAGAGGCAGGCAGATCTTTGTGAGTTAGAGACCAGCCTGGTCTACAAGAGCTAGTTCCAGCGCAGGCTCCAAAGCCACAGAGAAACCCTGTCTTGAAAAACCAAAGTGTGAAGGATGCTAGTCATTTGAAACCTCGGTCTGCCTCTGGTGACACAGCTCCTCTAAAAAGGCCATACCTCCTAATCCTTCCCAAACAGTTCCATCAACTGGGATCCAAGGATCCAAACATGAGCTTATGAAGAGCCATTCTCATTCAAACCCTCACAAGAGACCATGGAGGAGTGCTGCTTACTGGCTTCCTCCTCATGGCTTGTTCAGACTAATTTCTTATAGTATTCAGGACCACTGACCAAGAGAAGCACCATTCAGCCCATCCAATCATTAATCAAGAAGGTGGTCCACATGCTTGCCTGACCACAGGCTAATCTTGTGGGAGCATTTGCTCAATTAATGTTCCCAAATGACTCTAGTTTGTGTCAAGTTGACAAAACACTAACCAGGACAGAATCAAAAACCCTTATCTGACCTCTACAGTCACTGAAATGCTATACAAACATACCTGCAGGCTGAACATGCTACATAGACACACCTGCAAGCAAAACACACATATACATAAATGAAAATAAAGCTGGGCAGTGGTGCTGCATGCCTTTAATCCCAGCCCTCAGGAGGTAGAGGCAGATGGATCTCTGTGAGTTCAAGGACAGCCAGGTCTACAAGAGCTAGTTCCAGGCTCCAAAGCTACAGAAAAACCCTGTATTGAAAAACCAATAAGTAAGTAAGTAAATAAATAAATAAATGAAAATAAATAAGCTGGGCAGTGGTGAATGCCTTTAATCCCAGACAGACAGACAGACAGATAACACCTTGAAGTAATGATTATTCCTGATATTCAATAGGTACAGCAAGTTATAAGAGTCACTCAGAGCATTCCAGCTTTTGAGACCTTCCTCTTTATCTTGTATTTTTCTAACTTTCTGTATCATCCAACTCCAAACGATCAAAGTTGAAATGGTAGAATCGACCCCTATGACCATCGTTCAGCTTCCTGCCTATTGCATACTGATTTTCCAGAACATTAACCTCAATAAAACAGCCCAAACTGAAGCCACTTCTTCCTAAAATCATGGGAACAACGCAAGACAGGAGGAGGGTAAACTCCAGGATCATGTGATACGTACGGATTTCCCATGAGAACTTCAGGTGCACAGTACTCGATTGTCCCACAAAAAGTATAAAATAGTTTGCCTCTCTCTAAGTAGGCAGCTGAGCCAAAATCTATCAACTTAATTGTGAAATCCTCGGCGATAACGATGTTCTCATCCTTGATGTCTCTGTGGATGATGCCTTTGGAGCGCAGGTATCCTACAGCAGACACCAGCTGGAATCAGAAGCCAGGAGCATTTACAATAGATATTAGGAAGAAAAAATTAAAACAACATCAAAGGAAAAAACCATTCTCCAGTGCATAGTCCTGGGTGCAGGAACATAAGGTTCTGCATAAACAGGAGGCACAGCTGTTCTGTGAGTCCATCACTGTGCCTAGCACAGGCCAGCAAGTAACAGCAAGTAACTCATGCCTCATGACATCTGTTATTACTGACTCAAAAGAGCCTCCCAGCAGGCACTTGCCCTATAACCATGTCAGGAGAAAGATAGGCCACCAAGTAGGTACTTAGAAAAATGTAAGCCATTGAGGGATTACTGTTGGTCGGTATCACATGCAAAGTACCCATGCAGAGGCACTGTGTGGATACCACAGCTCACAGGTAAGGAAAGTGCCTTGTGCAGCAGTTTAAGGTCAAAGCAGGAGCAGATAATCCTGCTGCAGGGCCCGAGCACCTCCTCTGTGTGCTGTGTTCCCCTATGTGGAGTAAGTGGCTCCACAGGAAGCAGGTTATATATAAGCACTGTGCCTCTGGAAAGCAGGCATTCTAACACATCTGCCCAGGCATGCTGTATCTTTACGGTGGAGGTCCGCTCAGCAAGCTTCCTATGGCCTTCAGTAAGACTATTTGCACCACAATTTGGATATCAACTAGAGCAATCAATTTAGTGATTTCTTGGACATCAATCATTTTGATCTTTGGAGACAAGTTTATACTTCCAAATGAAAAATGTTTCAATCAGAAAGATAGTTAATGGCATATCAACTAAGCTCAATCAATTAAAAAATAAAGTATACATTAAACACTTGCCTGTATATTTACACATATAGATTTATGATTACACACATGCATGTATGACATATTCATGTACATGCACCCATGTATGCATATATTTGGACATTCATTAACAAATGTACATGCATGCATGCATACATAGACACATACATGTTAGAATCCAATCAGGGGAGAATCTTGCTATGTAGACCAGAGTGGTCTTGAATTTTCTATCCTCCTGCTATAGCATCAGGAGTACTGAAATTATAGGTATGCAATGTACATTTAGTCAGAAACCTTTTTTTTTTCTTTTTGGTTTTTTGAGACAGACAGATAACAGCTCTGGCTGCCCTGGAACTAGCTCTTGTAGACCAGGCTGGCCTCGAACTCACAGAGATCTGCCTATCTCTCTGCCTCCCAAGTGTTGAGATTAAAGGCACCACCACCACCTGGCTAGAAGCCATTTTTTTTTTTTTTTTTGGTTTTTCGAGACAGGGTTTCTCTGTAGCTTGGGAGCCTGTCCTGAAACTAGCTCTTGTAGACCAGGCTGGTCTCAAACTAACAGAGATCCGCCTGCCTCTGCCTCCCAAGTGCCGGGATTAAAGGCGTGCGCCACTACCACCCGGCTAGAAGCCATGTTTTTAACAAGACTATAAAATCACTATAACTAAATTGTACTGAGCTCATCCTTCCTTTCCACAAGTCCCAGCTCTGCTGTATCCATATAGCTGCCCATGGTGCTGATCCCTGTGTAGTAGCACTGCTGATGGATGGACGGATGATAAACAGATAGATAATAGAAGGGGAGGAAGGGAGGGAGGGAGAAAGGGAGGGAGGGAGGGAGAGAGGAAGGAAACAAATGTACAATCTTCCAATAAGTAGTGTAAGAGTGGGGCTACTTGGGCAGTGATGGCACACGCCTTTAATCCCAGCACTTTGGAGGCAGAGGCAGGTGGATCTCTGTGAGTTCAAGGCCAGTCTCATCTACAAGAGCTAGTTCCAGGACACGTACCAAAGCTACAGAGAGACCCCCGTCTTGAAAAACAAAACAAAAACAAAAAAACAAAAAACAAAACAAGAAAAAAAAAAGAGCAGGGGCTGGAGTGATGGTTCAGTGGTTAAGAGCACACTGACTGCTCTTCCAGAGGTCCTGGGTTCAATTCCCAGTACCCATATTGTTGCATGAGGAGGTACGGGGCTGCGTTCCCAGCACCCATGCCCCTTTGTTCCGTTCTGCTGGGAGCCGGGCGAGCTTACAATCGAAATAACCACACGGAAATTGTATTAATTAAATTACTGCCTGGCCCATTAGTTCTAACCTCTTATTGGTTAGTTCTTACATATTGGTCTAACCCATTTTCTAATAATATGTATTGCCACTTGACTGTGGCTTACTGGCATGATTCTAACCTGCGTCCATCTTGGGTAGGAGCAGCATAGCATCTGCTTCCCTTCTCCCCAGCTTTCCGTTCTGTCTACTCCGCCCACCTAAGGGCTGCCCTATCAAAAGGCCAAGGCAGTCTCTTTATTCAACCAATAAAAGCAACAGAAATACAGAAGGATCCTCCTACACTACCATATGACACACATGACAGCTCATGACTGTAATTCCAGTCCAGGAGAACTGACACCCATGGCAAAACACCAATGTACAGAAAAAATAATAATAAACAAACTTTAAAAAAAAAAAAAGAAGTGTAAGAGTGATGGTGGGGCACTCTTTTGGCAACCACAATGGCCAAAACAGCGCAGAGCCCGAGAAACTTTCAGAAACCCAAATAGCTTTGAGGAGTTTACTATACTCAAGAACCGTAAATTAAAGAAGGTTTCACTAAGAACCACATCACTTTCAGGAACTAATTAAAGGACAAGTATAAATGATCCACACATTTCTGGGAGCACCGAGGCAGGAACCACAGGAATGACTCAAAACAAGAGTCATTGTCTCTGCCCTCCTTTTCTCCTGTTCTCAGATGCCTTCCAGATTTGCTGATCACTTTCCCATGCCTATGAAACAGCAAGTGAGCAAAGAGCCACACACATTTAAATACAAAACAGATCAAAAAAAACTTTGTAATATGGGATAGGTCAAATTGCAATCTTCATGCTTCTTTACGTGATCTCTGATTTAATCCCAACAGTCTTTTCATGCAGTCAACTGCCCACATTAGATGGTTAAGGCTACACGCAAGTCTCATGATTGGTAAGGACACAGATTCAGATCAAAGGCACAGAGCTCACAACCGGCATGATCTCTTTGTTGTTTAATGTTTGTGAATGGCACAAAAACAACATGTAGATATGAATAAACTTTAATCACTGAAATATACTTCCTTGATAATTCCTTCCAACCTCACTTTCTCTACTTCAATCATACAACTCTCTCTTCAAAGTATGTATCTTACCTCTTAAACCCCAAGGCTGAAGGCTAACACTGGCTCACTGAGGAAGCTGACTACATGCCACTGAATTTTGCAGGGATAGGATTTAATTACCCAACCCCACATCCACCCTCACAGCCCTGGCCCACTCTCACTTGTCGAAAGATGTAACTCGCCAGGGGCTCATCTAAGCAGGGATGGCGGTCAATGAATGCAAAGAGGTCTAGGCCAGAGCCATGTTTTTCCATCACTAGCTGGAAGAACCCTTGGTTTTCAAATATATCCAGAACCTGAAAGAGATAAGACCGGGTCTAGTTTTGTCTGGAAATACCTCCAATCAACAAATTAATGTTAGAGAAGCAACATGAGGGTGTCAGCACACAGAAAACCACCATCTACCTTGATTATGTTGGCATGTTTCACCTTGGACAGAATTGCAATCTCCAAAGTAACTTTTCCAAGTTTGGGATCCTCAATCCAACAATCCTCCAAAACCTTCTCCTTCTTAATAAACTTCACCACCACCTATAAGGAGAAGGAGATCAGACTTCTACCATTTGGTAAACCTGGTGCCCACTACTGCCTTACACTTTTCTCTCCCAAGACCACAGTCATGGAAGAACAAGTCCCTGTAGCAAGTCCCTGCAACAGGAGACAGGGAGGAGGCAGCAGCCAAACAGAAATGCTGGTAATTTCTACCTATCTATTATGGGCAAGATGGGACAGATGGGGATCTGTGGAGGGCCTGAGGAACAACGGCCACTGCTGGAGAAAAGAAGTCTTTTTTTTTTTTTTTTTTTTTGGTTTTTCAAGACAGGGTTTTTCTGTGGCTTTGGAGCCTGCGCTAGAACTAGCTCTTGTTGACCAGGCTGGTCTCGAACTCACAAAGATCCACCTGCCTCTGCCTCCTGACTGCTGGGATTAAAGGCGTGCACCACCACCGCCCAGATGAGAAAAGAAATCTTATGGTAAGTGTTCCCACAATACTCTATATCACACCAAAGAGAATGAAAGAAACCTAAAAAGTAGAGAAAATAAAGAAAACTGTCATTGATAGACAAGTGTCAGTCCTGATGTTGAGATTAACCAGAGAGTCCCTCAGCCTGATGGGTGTAGTGAACATGAGAAACACCACCGGGCAACAGCAGGTGGCATTCAATTACCAGGTGTAATGGGACTAAGTTCCACTGTAAGGAAGAAAGACTGCATGTCATTCACTACAAGAAAGGCTTGCCACCCAGCAGATGGGCTACTATGTGGGATGCTAGGCGCACAGGTAAAAATTCCAGCAGGGCCTGTCTGTGTATCAGTGAGAGATACTGTCATGCTCCAAGGAGCTGATCCTCTACTGAGAAGTAAATTATATCATGAACTATGGAATGATGAGTGCCCAGAAAAAAAGAAATGATGAGACATGAAGTGGGCAGGTGCAAACGGAGGAAAGCTGGAACAGAAGCAAGCAAGGGCCCAGACCTGTAGGAAGCCAAGCAAGGGCACAGGAAGAGCAGCAGCAGTCTGAAGTCTCCACGCTACACAACTATCCTCCACCTGATCAAGTGAGAAGAGATCTAGTTTGGGTGAAGCAGACAGACTCTGAAGATGACAGGGAAGGAGCGAGATGTAAGAGAACTCAGAAAGATGAGGCAGAAGCAAGCCAGTAGGGTACTGAAGAATTGAGAAGGGAGGGCTCAGTGCCCAGAAAGGGCAGTCAACAGCCAGCAGGTGGTCTGCTTCAGACATCATAAGTAGACATGCCTGCAGCCCATCCGCCTGCACAGAGAAGACGACGAAAAAGGCAGGCAATCTCCAAGAGCTACACATGCCTGAAGTGAGTGTCACAGAAATAAGGAAAAGGATTGATTAAAAAAAAAAAAAGACTTATTAAAATAAATCTTTAGGTATCCAGATCAAAGTCTTACCACACGTATCAGGCAAAAATACAAACTCCTCAATATTTCCTAGTAAATCCTGAAGGAGGGGCAGGAGTCTAAGGTCATCATTAGTTACATATTAAGTTCAAAGCAGCCTGTCCTCCTTAAGACCTTGTCTCAAAAAGAAAAAAATGTAAATTTAACCATAGGTCAAACTTATACACTGATATTACAAAACACTGTTGAAAGAAATTAAAGATGCATGTAAATGGAAAGACATCCCTGTTAATGGAGCAGAAAAGAGATTACTAATGCAGCAAGAATCTCCAAGTTAAGCTACACATTGCTATAACCCAGCTAATTTTCCTGAAGATATGGACAAGGGGATCCAAACTTATGAAATTGCAAGATAGTCAAAACAGTCTTGGAAAAAAAAGTTGAAATACTAACATTTTTTCAATTTTATAACTTACTACAAAGCTGTAATAATTAAAACAGTACAGCTTAAGGATAGGCACATAGATCAATGAAATAAAACTCAGAGTCAGAAACAAACCCACACATCCATAGCCAGTTATTTTTGACCTGGGTACCAAAGAATAGTCTTAAGAAATAGCGCTGGCAGGTGTTAGTCCGGACTTGAAGGTTTGGAGTAAACAAGGTAAGAAAGATCCTCCCCGCCCCTTTTTTTCTCTTTCTCTCTCTCATTCCACTCTCACCCCTGTCATCAGATCTTTCTGCCTGCCTATCAGCTTGCTTCAAAAAGTTAAAAATCACACTAGTAATCAAAACATACATAACCTCGGAACAGAAGGAAGTACTATGGACCAAAAAAAAATCCAAGAATTGTTTAAAAAAAAAAAAAAAAGTGCTACCCTGGAAATACCCTGAATACCATTGAAATCATTAGAGCAATCTTCAGGCTTGTAAATACATAGATATTTAAAAACATAAAAAAGGGAACTGACTCAATACTATTTTCATTTTCAAAATATAAAGAACAAAATAAAGACAAGCATTACAAGTTTAAAATAAAAAGCAAAAAAGGAATGGTGCTGGTATTCGCATTCAGAAGAGAAACTGAGGCTGGGGATATGGCACAGTGGTTAAAGGGTCTGATACACAAGTGTGAGGACTAAAGTTCAGAACCTCGTGACCATGGTGGCCTGCCCAGTTCTCATTAGATAAAGACAAGGAATCCGGGCCCAAACTGACTAGCTAAAGTAGCTATATTGGCAAGCTCTGGGTTCAACTGAGAGGACTGCCTCAGTGAAGTGGAGAGTGATGGGAGTCACAGCATCAAACCTGGATCTCCACACATACAGGCATGCACACCACATATACATGTGCAAAAATGTAATAAAATGAACCTACCTCACAAAAAGTTTATGCAAGGAGTCCAGCAAATCTTCAGGATACCAAGTGTATAGGGAAGCATCAATTTTATGGCTGCCAAGATGGCTCAGCAAGTAAAGGTGCTTGTTGCCAAGACTGATAACCTGAGTTCAATCCCTAGAACCCAGACAGCGGAAGTAGAAAATCAACTTATCCAAGTTGTCCTCTGGCCTCCACATCCACTGTGTAGCATGCACTTATACATATACATACATCATGCATGTACATAATACAATAATTTAAAAAATTTTAAGACAGGTCATTCTATGTAGACCAGGCAGGCCTCAAACTCACAGAAATCCACCTGTCTCTGCCTCCTGAGTGCTGGGATTAAAGGCATGTGCCACCATGCCTGGTCTATAATCAAGAATTTTTAAATAAAAATAAATAATACAACAGCTAATCAAAGCCAGCAATGCATTGAAAAATATTATACACAACTAAGATGGAATCTAGGAGCACAAAAAATGCATTAATGTTATCATTATGTTACAGGAAACAGGAGTCATTAAGTGCTAGAAAGACATAACTCAATAGTTGACCACTCAATTTTTTAATGAATTTTTATTTTTTTATTTTTGTTTTTGAGAAAGGGTTTCTCTGTGTAACAGCCCTAGCTGTCCTAGAACTAGCTCTTGTAGACCAGGCTGGCCTCGAACTCACAGAGATCTGCTTGCCTCTGCCTCCCGAGTGCTAGTATTAAAGGTGTGCTTCACCAATGTCTGGCATGATTTAAAAAAAAAAAAATTATGTTTGTTGTTCTGCCTGCATGTATATCCATGTAGGGCACTGGACCCTTTGGAACTGGACCCAGTTGTGAGCTGCCATGTGATTGCTAGAAGTTAAACTCAGGTCCTCTGGAAGAGCAGCCAATGCTCTTAACCACTAAGCCATCTCTCTAGCCTCTCAAACTCATTCTTAAGAAAAAAAAATTTCAGGGACCAGTGAGATGGCTCAGTGGGTAAATGACCAGTACTCATATGGTGAAAGAAGAGAACTCCTGTAACTCCTGTAAGTGTTCACTGACCTCGTGCATGTATGTTCTCTCTCTCTCTCTCTCTCTCTCTCTCTCTCAAATAAATAAATGATGTTTAAAAAATTACCAACCCAGCTGGACTAATAATAAAATGTAATATCTTCAAATAATATGTGCTCATTGGGAAATGAAAGGTACCTACCACAGTGACATAACTGTCAAGTAACACTATTCCAGGGCCCTAGACAATGTGATAGGAAGGAGGAAGGATGAAAAGTGAACCAAAGAAAGGAAAGACAAAACTGCCATGCTATGGAGAAAATCTTAAAATATCCTCTGAAAAATTACTAGAAAAGACTATGAAACAGCAACTCAGACACAGCTCTTTGGTACATTCCAGCAACAAGTGATAAGAAAGAACTCTGTGGCAATACTCCAGGATCTGCTAGTGATCCATGCCTGGTGACAGTATTCATAGCAAGTGGAGGCTGCTTCTGAGTAGGACGGTTGGAACTAAAATCACAATACCAGTGGGATTTGGGAGCAAAGGACAGCAAGCTCTAAAGCTTGGGTTCAAGAGAAATGCATAGGAATGACTCTTATGACTGGGGAAGGAGGCCAGCTGGAGGAATCCGTGTACCTCAAACAAAAGAGGCACCAAAGAGGCATGAACTACAAACCCAGCTGAGAGCTATCATAAGAAATTTTGGGTAGAACCTGACTGTGTTTATTAGCTAGCTTGCTTCTTTGTTTGATGGGGACATATTTTTCCAGTTGAATAGAGGAGGTCCTAAGTTTGGTTTTAAAAGCAAGTTTGCATGCTCATGAGGCAACAGCATGCCATGTGAACAGTAGAAAAATAGTGTAAGAGAGTTCAGAAAAGAGGAAGTAACAACATAGAAAAAGCCTGGCCAGGGTCTAAGAGCCTGCAAGAAAGCAAGGTCTAAATGAGAAACTCAACAGGGCTATTCTGGAGTTAAGAGTGTGTACTGTAGAAGTTTCCACCTATATCCAGAAAGCACTCATATCCTGGTCCCTCATCCTCCATTACAAGTCTCAGAGCTACAGATCAGGGACCTCCAGTAGGGCCATCCCCACATGAACCCAAGCACCTCTTTGTTGTGCTCCTTCTCCACTGCAGTCCACACAAAGCCAAAGGCCCCACTTCCAAGTGGGCTGATGGTGCTATACTTATGGGAGTATTCGCCTTCACAGGCCGCCAGCCCCTCCAGCTCTGCGGGTGTTGGGGATTCCTCAAACCAAGGTTTGGCTCTGAGCATCTGTAGAGACAAAGAAAGGTCTGGAAGATCACAAGTCACCTCATCTCCATCAACAGCACTGACATCCATGCTGTTCGTATCTCCTGTGCTCACAGGAGCCTAGTCTAAAAACCTATAGAGCCCTGTGACAGCGTCCACCCACCAATTCAAATTGATTTATGTCTAATGTACCTACATTCCACTGCACAAGGCATATATTCATTCAAAGCCCTGCATTTGCTTTATACTTACACAGGTACTAGAAGATAATGTTAAAAAGACAGACAGACCCTCCACCCATTCCAGCCAAAAGGGCAGCAAAGCCACCTGGGAAACCCGCAGCACAGAAGAAAGTGAACAGAGGGGTGAGCTGACCACAGATACCAACCTCTCCAAAGCCAGATCCAGAGAGCTCAGGCATGGAGTGGGTAGAACTAGGAAGGCTGGCAAGGAGCAGGCGGGTTCGGGTGGTTGAGTCCCGGTGGCTATGTAAGAGGTCCTTCACTAGCCAGCAGCAGAACAGGGTTGCGGAGCCCTGGAGCTCCACTCGCTTCACTTCAAACTGTATACCTGAAAGGCAGGGAGGTAAGGAAGTACAGAGCTCTGCCAATCCCTCCAATGACCTCATTTAACATTGTTATGATTTAAAAAGCCTCTTCCCCAGAACATACTCAGTCGTAAACCATCTCGGTGGTAGCAGCTTCCAGAGTAGACGCCCTCCTGGATATCCGGCTGCAGGGTGGGAGCCTCAGGTGCCACAGGAGTGGAAGTGATCTGGACACTCAGCTTGGGCTTCTCCGCTGATGAGCACATACCATCAGTACTGGGATGATCTGGTACAGGAGGGCCACAGCCTGGGCTTTCTATGTCAATGGTTTCATAGTGTTCAGAGGATACCAAAGAGATGTCAGACAGTTCTGCTCGATTATGTCCTGCGTCCATCTCCTGGAACTGTCGGCCTTCACCAAGGTCAAAATAGGTGCCAGTCAGGAGCAACATCTCTCGGTCAACTAGAATATCTGAACTCTGCCTATGCAAAGCACCCACATCTAAATCTGAGCCCACCACTGAAGGAGAAGGTGTCTCGTTGAGTTCAGACGTGGTACAGGAACAATGTGATGGAGTTCTGTCTGTCTGGTCATTGAGAAAGAGCTCCCTGAGGTTCCAGGAGTAAGAATTCACATTAGTCTCCTGGGTTTCCACTGCCTCCAGGACACCAGGGAGGTCGGTGGCCAAGGCATAGCAGGCTGAGGAGCTGCCTGAGCGGCTAGCATGCAGGTCTCGGCCTCCCAGGTCACAGAAGGACAAAGGGGCAGTGAAAGGAGGATGTTCTGCAGGGACAAGCTCCACACAGGAGAGGCCCAGAGCTCCCCCAAAGCTCGACTTGGACAGCTGCTCCTTAATCAAGCAAGTCTGCAGCTCTTCTCGGTCATTTCTCACTCCTGGCCATGGTTCATCCAGAGTGGGTGTCCCAAGCAAAACACATGCCATTCCAGAGGGACTGGGAGCCAAGTCCTGGCCTCGCTGATGTAAGATCCACTCACTCCTATACTGTGGGCAGTGTGTCAGGAAGCCCCCTCCTGCTAGCTGCCCTGTGGTGTGGGGCTCAGGCATGGTGGCATCAGCCCAGGGCTTTGGACTACTGGGACTGCTAATGCCCATCAGTTCCAGCTGAGCTTCCTGATGTAGACTACACACATCCATGCTGCTGCTCCTGTCCTTAGCTGGGACTAGCGGCTCAGGAACTTCACAGGAAGCAAGCAGTTTTGCATCCTTTGGTTTGGACCTGCTTTCTTCTAAAAGACCCTGTCTATAGCTCTCTGCTGTGGAAGGATTCTCCTTTGCCAAGACATTGATATGCTGGTCTGTAGGCAAAAACTGCTCATCGTGGATTGGCGGGCTTCCTTTTGTGGTGTCTTGCTGGGCCTTAGGCAACAGCCATTTCCTGTGGGATAGTGGGCTTTCTTTTGAGGTATTTTTATGAATCTCAGACAATAAATGTTCATTAAGGACTGGTGGGTATACTTCTGGAATGTTTGGCTGGTTCGTAGACAGCAATTGTCCATCATGAGAAAGCAGGTTTCTCTTTGGAATGCTTTGATGGTCTGTGGGCAATGAATGCTCACCATAAACTGGGTTGCTGTCCACCCTGGAAACAGAAATTTGGATGACAGTAAAGTACAATGCATTTAGCATGATAAATTTATAACAAACAGAAAGTCTCTAAATTTTATAACAAAGCTAAAAATTAAAATATCTACTCTTAAACATTCTTCATATAAATCTACATTTACCAAGAATGAATCAAAGAAAGCTACTGAAATGGATTTCAGAGGTTTAATAAACCCTATGATGGCAGGCTACGGCTGGTTCTCAACACCATTTAACACCTAGCTGCACAGAGACTTGGGAGGCAGCTCAGAGAAGGCTGACAAAGTAACACATTCAAGGAGCTGAGGTACAGAGCAAGAAGGATGGGAGGCGCAAGGTGAAGGACCTTTACACAGCAGGGCGAGGGTGAGCACACGTCATATGAAGAAGCTGCACAAGTAGTGAGGAAGTTGCTAAGCATACAATCCGGGTAGGATGATCTACCTCCACCAGCCCATTCTTCATAGTGTCTGTTCACATCAACCATGACTAAGGTCAAATACCTGGTAATCAGGATATACCATGTGGTCTTGCATTGGGGATCCCCATAAATTGTATGGCAGAAATCCATAAAGATGGGGGCACACGCCTTTAATCCCAGTACTCAGGAGGCAGAGGCAGGCGTATCTCTTTGAGTTCTGTGACAGCCTGATCTACAGAGCAAGTTCCAGGACAGGCTCCAAAGTTACAGAGAAACCCTGTCTCAAAAAAAAAAGGGGGGGTGCTTAGAGAGGTGTCACTGTGGATTTTGTGGGTTGAGTTCTAAAAGCAAAGACAAAGAAGCAGGGATGAAAAGAAGATCTGCAGAGACCAAGCAAGAAAGGACTATATCCACCCACCTCTCCCTACCCTTTCTGTCCCTTCCTCCCATGTCACAGGGTGAGTCTAGCATTCTCCAGGAACAGATTACAGGGTCGTTCTGAGGATGAAGGCACAGGGGATGCACACCAGAAATGCCTCATTAAGACCTTGCCAAGAAGTCTGGACAGCCCTGGGTGTGGTATTCACTCTCTTAGGATCTCCAAATGCTGATAGGTCCCAGTATTTGTTTTCCTCTCTACTGTCACACCTGTTCCCTTTCTACCCCAAACCCTGACAGATAGACTCTGAAATTTTAGGAAGGTCACAAGTCACACTTGCTAGGGAAACTGGTAGACTGGGCACATGATCTTGTCCCTACAGCATGGCCTCTAAATCCTGCATTGCAAGGGACAAGGGAAGTCTACCATTGGCATCTTGTCAGCTCGGCAATGATTTGACCATTAACACTGTGCTAGCATCAAGTTTGGGGGTTGGAGACTTAGAATCCCTAATTTTTAGAATGATAAACCTGCACGCTTCCCTGGCAATCAAGTATCACCTGTCACTAAATGAAAAGGTACAGAAATAGGTTTTCAAGTGACCCTTTGGAGATAGGGCGCCCTCTTCTTACCCTACCAGCAAAAGTTCACATAAGGCTACTGGGACTTATGTTCAGAGCTGCCCCAGGAACCTCAGGTCCTCTCGCCAGGGAGCACCAAGGGCTGGCCTCTAGAGAGCCAAGAACCCCAATTACTGACCAGGTATTTCAGCTGGAGCTTTTGGTTTTGTTTTGTTTGAGCACCTGGCCTACCATGTAACAACTTACTCAGCTTCAGCACAATTCCTCAGAACACACACTTCACGGACTCCCTTCCCTAACAAGTTCTGACTTTTAGACGTCTTAGAACAGAAGTTTACCCCCCTGAGTATACCGTAGCCTTTGGGGATGAGACCTTAAGTCTTCTACTAGTTTGTTGAGTTAAGAGTAAATGAGTACACAAATAGATGAATGAATAAATGAATGAACCTCTGTAGGAACTAACTATACTTTACATGTGATGGACACTTATCAAGATCTTAGAACATCATTAGACACATTAAAATGCTATGGTGGCAGACAGATGAATTTTTATTTCTACAAAGTTTTCCAATATAAATTCTCTTTATTCAAAATTAATAATGTTATTTAAAAATATATGAAGAGAATGGTTTCAAATGATTTTCAAAGTTCTAAATTTCTATCTTTTAACATTTTCTTGAATTTTCAACAGGCTGCTTCCTTGCCCATAAGAGGAGAATAACATCATTGGTACTGTCTCACAGAGGTTGTAAGGACTCAGACAAGTAACAGGAAAAGGCACTAGTGTGTAGAGACAGAGCAGGTGACCAGTACAAATTAGTCATCGCTATCATTATTTGGTAAACTTGCAACCTCCCACCAAAGCACTTACCCCAGGGAGGCTTGAGACGAATAAGAAGGAAGTATCTGTTCAGTTTCCAACCGTGTCTGAGTCCTAAGGGAGACTTGTCCTCCCATCATCTTCAAGGGCTCATCTTGGGATAGCACGTGGTCATGGGCCAATGTCACGTCTACCCTTGGATCTAACAGCAAAATCAAAAGAGTTTTCTACTCCAAGCACTCTGTTAAAGCACTCCTGTACCTTTATCAAAACCGCAAATACTCAGACAGCCTACACTTAGCATGTGCAACAGAAGCACACCAAAAGCTTTGCTTTCTGCTAGCACTGATTCCTCACATTGTTCCTGTTTCATCACTTCTCTCCCCTCCCTAGAAGATCAGAGATTCTTCCCACTCCAGGGCACTAGATTCACAGGCCCCAGCACAGCCCAGAAACTCCCAAGATCAGACACTGGCTTTGCAGGGTATTGGCAAGTCCCACACCCTCCCAATATTCTGAGACAAAGGGAATCTTTTGGGACAGCAAGCTGACTACTTACACTATCTCTACAAACCAGTCATTGAAGACCTTAAACTACTAGGATAAACATATTGAATCAATAGGTATGCAACGTAATTCATAAATAAATATGATATTTTATAACAATTCAATCTTTTTTTGGGTCAAAACAGCTTTATTCATCAAACAATTCAATCTTATACTACATGAAACTATAAATTTTATTTGGGGGATGGGGATTCCTGGAAGGCAGCTTTTTGTTTCCAGATAGGGTCTTTTTACGTATTCTAAGATGGCCTCAAATAACTGCAACCCTGTAATTTGGGATTACAAGCATGTGACACTATACCTGGCTTGGTTATAAATTCTCTTTAAACAGATAAGACTTTGGCCAGCTATTTCTGTCTCAGACATAGGCACAAGTGGTTCAGTCTTGGAGGACCTCCTAATTCCCTTCTAGATGACAACATACTTGTAAAGCCTACCCACAACTATCCCATCTCCAGGAAAGAAAAACAAGAGGCCATACAAGACAGAGCCTCCCACTACTCTGCCCACCTTTGAGCTTCTGGAGAGGTCAACAATGACTTCTGCTCTCCTCATCTCTGTCACAGAGCCACCAGCCTATAAGGGGCTGGGCAGCCACAGAAACACAGTGTGGAGGAGGCTGTGCCTTACCGTGCGCTCCACTGGCCAGTTCCCAGTCCTGCTGGGCATCAGAGCTCATCTCTCCAGGCCCAGTCTTACTGCCAATGTCCAGGCAGTCGACAAGGTCTGGCAGCTGTACAGAACTGTCATATGCAGGGTCCATGTAGTGGTAGAAACCAGGAATCAAGAAAGTGATGTTCTAGAGAGCAAAGCAGTGAGACTTCAGAACCAAGGAGGACCCATTCTGACCCACTGAACACACCCTCCTGGGATCAGAATCGAGGAGGACCATTCTGACCCACTGAACACGTCCTCCTGGGATGAAAATACTGGCAATGTCATCAGTTCAGGCGCTCAGAGTGAGAAAGATCTTCAGTCACATGCTTTTGACTAATCTATACACCCTCTGACACTTGACACATAATGCAGTTTTTTTTTTCATTTTGTTTAATAAAAAAGCACTTGGAATGCATTAAACATTGTCTTGGAGGCATGTACAGAGATGAGACTTCACCCTACAAGTCTGGGTGAGAATAAGGGGGAAGTTAAAGCTAATGGCCTGTCTCCAGGTGAGTAAGACATCTACCCAAGTCCAATCCCAGCTTCAGAAAGGAAGGTTATAGAACCCCTCCTTCTCCAGTGCCCAACACCAACCATGTTCAGGATGGGTGAACTAGCAGTATCCAGAGTGTAACCAAAATATGGTTCAATGGGCCAGACCAGAGCCAGCTGGGTGGGGACAGAGATCCCAGGCAGAAGACCCACTTCCTTCTTTGGAACAATTTGGGACAGTTCAAGAGAGGCCACTATGTGGGGCCCAGGAATATGAGATAGTTGGTTGTAAATAGGATGAGGATAGCCTGTAAACTTTATAGCTCATGCAGAACAGTTTCCTCAGAGTACCAAGGAGCTGGGAAACTAGGCAAGCCTACCTTGCCCAGGAGCTCGCTCTTCCCATAACCAAACAACATTAGTGCAAAGCTGTGGTTGACACCATAAATTGTGCCATCAGGCAGGAGGGTGATGAGGCCACTGATGGTGCAGAACACCCACACAGATGCCTGGTAACCTGGTTCAGATGCAGCCTCAATGTCAGCTACAGCCTTTCCACTGGGGTTGGATTTCAACTTCAGACTCAGAGGGAAGGTGGTGCCATCTCTGGCTCTCCCAACAGACCTTTGAATCTTGAGACTCTGAAAGACAGGGAAGCACCATTTCAGTACTACAGCAATACTATCTATGTATACACAATCCTGAGCTATGATGTTTCAGATACAAGCTCCACTCACATATCCGTGCTAGGAACATCCCTCATCCATGGTGCTCTCCCTAATTATCCCTCCACAGGCTGCACCCTTCTCTGCTCCAAGTCTGGAAGGGAAAGAGTTGTCATGTTTCTCCAGCACCTCTTAGTCTCAGCGAATGTATAGTCCATCTTTGAGAGTAGCCGTGATGATTAGGGTCGCCATGACAGAATCTAGAATCACCTTCAAGACAGGCCTCTGGGTATGCTGCCAATAGGGGAGTTTTCTTGATTGCACTGATTAAGGTGGGAAGATCCACCCCACTGTGGGCGGCACCATCCCCTTGGACTGTGCAGGTGAAGAAAGGAAGCTGAGCAGAAGCAGGCAGTCATCATTCTCTGCTTCTTGACTGAGATAATGTGACCAGCTGCCTCACACTCCTGCTGCCTTAGATGTACCCTTGAGCTGTAAGCTAAAATAAACCTTCTTTCTCAAGTTGCTTTCGTTAGAGTTTCTCTTTTACACAGTAACAGGAAAAGCAACTAAGACAATAGCCTTGGTTCCACACCCAGTCTTCTGTCCCTCCAACCTAGAGGCATTGCTTTCCTGTTGTCACTGTCCACTCAGGGAACCATATACCTTCTCAGCCCCTCCCCAACATACAACCAAATCCTTACACTACATACTGTCTACTGCTATCATTTGGAAGGCATGTGATTTTCCAATGGAGACTCTGAATAGAGCCAGGCAGGGTGGTATAACTGTAATCCTAACACTTGGATGGCAGAGACAGGTGGATCCCTGTGAGTTTGAGGCCAATCTAGTCTACAGAAAGAGTTCCAGGACAGTGAAGACTACACAAAGAAACCTTGTTTCAAATTGTAGGGCCCACAGGTCTACCCCTCTTCCCGGGACTCATACTGAGCATAGCTTGCAGTTTCTGGCAAAACATCTTGTTGCAGTTTCCAGCAAAACATCCATCCTGTTTGTTCCTGTGCTCCTTCTGCCCCTGCTGGTGGCCTTACTCTGTCTTGGGCCTGGTAATTTCCTACCTGCCTGGAGGGATTTCCAATGTGCAGCAGTTAGGTATATAAGGTTTTTTCTAAGCTTGAATAAATGGCATTCCTTTACTCTTCAGGCCCTTGCCCGGCTCACAAATGGTACAGTAGTGCAAACTGTACCGTAGAGAGTAACACAGGCATTATATCAAATAAAATAAAAATGCAAATTTGAGTAGTGCATTGATCCTAACCAGAATGAATCAGGTTTCAGGTAAGAGCCTAGACCTAGGTTTTCTCTTCTGCTGTTTCAGGGCCTACACTGGAAAACATGAAAAGTTAGGGTCCATGTTGGAGGCCTGGTGGCTCATCTACCCTGTCCTGAGCACAGTGAGCCCCCAGGCCATGAGTCCTGAACAACAGCCAATACCAAGGAAAGAGCAAGGATAGGCAGGGCTGGCAGGCACAGAGTATAAACAGGAGAACCGAAGAAGAGAAGCAAGCAATGAGAACAAAGGAAGGCAGACATCCAGGGTCAGCCACCCAGCCAGTCACAGAGTAAGAGTGAAAGTAAGATATACAGAAGTAAGAAAAGGGAAAAGCCCAGAGGCAAAAGTCAGTCAGGATAATTTAAGAAAAGCTGGCAAGAAACAACCCAA